>CAHIKZ030000263.1:840000-915000 GCA_903632075.3 Acanthosepion pharaonis | reverse complement strand
TATAGATAGATAGATAGATAGATAGATAGATAGATATAGATATATATAGATATATATTGTTTCCTTAACAATATCTTACGTAACCACTACAAATTAATGCAAAATTTTAAAAGATTTAAAATTTTATAAATTATTCTAATTAAAATTTTTAAAAATGAAATCAATTCTTGCAAGAATTCATATTCGTCGATTTTTTAAGACAATAGTTTCCATAATATATCTTATTCGTTAAATCAATTAAAACTTTTCTAATTAAAATGTCTTAGTTTTATTGCATTTATTTTTTTTTTTTTCGATACAGGTCATATTTTCGGTATCTGGGGGTTATGTTTTACAAAAGAAAGTTAATGATTTTAATTCTCCAAGTCATTCTGCGAATAACTGATTAAGTGAATTCTTCAAAATTTCATATAATTAAATAATTGTGAGGTTACAAAAGTAAAAAAAAAATGTGTTTACTAAGACTTTCCAAAAAAGAAACATTTCTCAAAGAATTTCATTAATTTGTGAATAAATCCTGAAAATTTCATTAAAATCTGACAGTTATTTGATTTTTGCAAGAAATTCTAAATCAATGCATTTTTCACCGGAAAAAAAGACGCTAAAATTTCATATAATAATCTTTGGTTCCTCGTTGATGCGTTTTACAACCTTCGAAATAATTATCAAAAAGGTTAAAAAATATAATTTAATAAAGAAAAAAATCTTTCATATTTCCCCTTAATAATAACACAAATTTTTATGAATTTGGGACAATAAAATGTTTTACTTTATTTTATATATATATATATATATATATATATATGTGTGTGTGTGTGTGTGTGTCTGTCTGTCTGTGTGTGTGTGTCTGTGTGCGTGTGTAAAATGTGTATGTATAGAAATACAAATATATATATGTGCAATTTTTATATATATTATTTATATATTATATATGCGCGGTACTTATTGGAAAGCACTAAATATCAGTGACAAACTCACATCAATCCAACTACATAAGTCATAAGTTTCACAGTTCATCGAGAAAGGGAATTTATTTTACACAAGTAGTATACATTTTTCAACATAAACATTTTTGGTTTCAATGTACATAACTCAAGACCTACTTATTCATCATATCAGATCATTGCAAAAGTGGGTACGCGATTTCCCTTGTTAATATTAACAAGGAATGGTCGCAATTTGCCACTGGCTTTAGTTTTGGTACTGATTTCTGGTGTGTTCGAAAGGAGTACGTCTTTGAAAGGTGTACGTCTCAGAAAGGAGTACGTTTTTGAAAGGAGTACGTCTCTGAAAGGAGTACGTCTCGGAACGGAGTACGTCTTTGAAAGGAGTACGTCTCGGAAAGGGGTACGTCTTTGAAAGGAGTACGTCTCGGAAATGCAACCCAAACAGTCAAAAGGTTTATTTGGATCGTGCTCCAGCTCGTTAGACGGTCAAAAAGTGGTTTGGGGGCAGATTTTATCAGGGTGATTGTCACCTAGACGATCAGCTACCCTCCGACCGATCTTCTGATGTTGATAAAGACGTGATGCTTGCCATCGAACAGAATAAAGCGACGAAAGTATTTGAAGGTCTCGACTGCCCTTTCGCCTTTTGAAGAGACTTGAGTTTGTTTCCAAATTCGAAAACACTCAACATTCTCTGATGGAACCGAACAAGCTCGCCCGTGTTTTCACGGCAATTTATTTGCTGTCCCGCCACGAAAAGGAGACGTTCTTGAACAGAATTGTCAAAGGTGATGAAAAATGGAATGTTTATGATAAGGTCATACGCAAACGAAGCTGGAAATAAACTTATGAATGTGCAGAACACGTAGATAAACCAAGTTTGTATTCAATGAAGTCGTTGCTGTTCGCATAGTGGAAATGCAGAACTTCTTCGAGTTTCTTTCAGCTGCCGAAAAAATAATTGCAAAGAAGTATTGCGACATACCAATCTCAATGCTGCTATTCAAGAAAAACGGCCGATTTTGGAAAATCAAAAAGGTGTCATTTTCCACCATGACAATGCAAGACCATATGTTGCAAAACAGATCTTACAAAATAAATGAGATTTACTCTTGTTCGTAAACTTCAGGAATAAGCACATATGCTTGTCCACAAAAATCTCCTGAGCCGACCAAGCATAGAAATGAATACAATATGGGAACCAGTAATAAGGAGTGAAAGAAGAAAGCGATAATAACAACAAAATTTGCAATAAGAGCTCCGGTAAAACATGCAAAGATAACAGTAAAAATTGCAAAGATAACAGTAAAAATTGCAATATGAGCACTGGTAAAAAAAATAAAAGCTGAAAACATTAGGATTATAAAACCCAGAAATTCAGGCATGGATGTCTTCAAGGACACATGGCACAGTGGATAAAGGCGTTAGTTAGATCCAGTGACAGGACACAAAGAGTGTGAGTTCAATACCCTGTTATGGTAGTGGAGAAATTGGAGAGGGGGAATAACAGGAGATAACTGACAATTGACATCCATTCAAACAGTGAGCGAAATAAAGGGTTTAGTTCTACATTATAATCACCTATAGAAGGCCTAAGCTTACAACGTAAGATGTAATAAGATGAGGACAATCGAGCGAATAATGTAAATAGTGTAATAGTCGGAAATATAGACAGATGCTAAAAGAATTCATTCTGCATAGTCAATCGAAAACTACCTTACAACCTTCTTCCAACAAAGTTTCTTCAAAAATGGCATCGCCAAGTTTGTAGAACGATTGGAGACAGTTGTTAATGAATGGAAACTATGTACTTAAAATGCCAAATTAAGCTTAATAAATATACGTTGATCTCTTGTTGCTAGCGGCTTAAGAGAAGTTTGTTTTTTGTTTTTTTTCCAGAACGAGGTATAATCCTGAATTAGGAATGTTATTTTCTTAAAGCGCCAAGCCTTTCTTTTTCATGATCTGGCGCAACTTTCATTATTTCTACCTTTCATTATTTCATTATTTAACATGGCACGTGTTAAACTTCGTAAATATATATATACATGAGTTTATTTATTTATAAAAAAAAAGATATTCCTTTTAATTCACGCACAAACATTAAATATCTATCTATCTATCTATCTATCTATCTATCTATATATATATATATATATATATATATATATATATATATATATATATATATATATATATACGTGCAGACACGAATATATGAGTAAGTGTGCGTGTGCTTTTCTACGCGCGTGTGTGTTTCTACTTTGAGGCGTGTAACTTTCCCAAGAGACTGTTTCATCGCTTCCTCTTCTTTTGGTAGCTTCGCAAATTCACAGAACCTCATTAAAACCAGATTATGAGCATCATTGGTTACTATGGAAACTGCAGAACACTTGATGCGCTAATATCATTTTTTTTTATTTTGTCTGCCAAGCAGCAATTCTTCAAACAAACACATCAAAAGATTCCATGAATACTCACTCCTTTCAACTTTCTATAAAATTACGCGATAAAATATATGATTTCTTAAATGCGAAAATTCATTTACGATTCCTTTAGATGCCATTTAGTCATATTTGTTTGTAAAATCTGTGATACTCATTTTGTAATTAACATGAAAGTTTAAAATAAAGGCTAAGGCGATCTTTAAATTATTTCTTTAATTTTCACTATTGTGATGTACTTGAATATTACATTTGTTCATCAAAGAAAAAATCTAGCTTTATCATTGGACAATTACACATGAACCAAGCAGTTCGCCTGAATCTCTGTTAAAAAGAAAATGGCTGTTGTAAATTCCAAGTATTTCACTAAAAATAAGTTGAAACTTTTTTGCCGATATTTTGCCAAGATTTTTCTTACTTTTAAATCTAAAAGTGAATTGAATGTTTTCACACCCGAAGTCATGGTTTTATTTTTAAAATCTCTCGAATTCAAAATGCTTTATATATTAGAAATTCTTTTTGTGCCTCTTCACCGTATATATGTATGAATCTTATCTCCATTTTAAACAGAATTCAAATTTGTTAAACGGAAATCAAGTTTGTTAAAATTCATACGTTCAAAATTTTCTGATTCTTCTGAAACTAGACTCGCCGCAACTATGTATATTTTAATATAAAAAAAAAAATTGAATCGACTGGACAAGCAAAAATATTAAAATTAACTCACTAAAAATAAGATCAATATTTAAAAGATTTTTGTAAACTAAACATAATTTCCTTTCAAGGTTTTTCACTATTTTACTCTCTAGTTGCCTTCAAGTTATATTTTTCCGCGAAAAAATTTATTAAGAATTTGCGTCTATTATAAAATTTATAAAGTTCCGTATTTAGAAAAAAATCCTGAATGATATTTTGATTTGTAACGAACATAACGCAGACAGTTTTCTTTTTACGACTTTTTTCTCCCTGTAAAAGACACAAGAGCCATCAGGGTAGAGAGTAACTGAAGGGTTTGTTGTGTGAGCGGAAAGATTAAAAAACGCAGTTTATAAGGGAAATATAACGGCAAACGCTAGACTAAAACAGGTTAAGATTCTAGTAGCCGGAAAACATCCTCTTGGGAGTCGGTTCTACAAAGTAGGGGTCCTTGGGAGAAGCTTTTCGGGTGGAATTTATTTCTCCCATATGGAATACGAATAGAATTAGGTTTGTTTTTAGTTTTTTTGTTGTTTCTAGATTGATCTGGCGAGTCTTAAGCGCGAAGGTTAGAACAGGTGAAACTATGGACTGTAGCGCGTCAGAACATTTTCTAGAAAATAGCTATAGATTAACGTGAGAAAAGTTCATTTATGGGAAAAGAGATTGTAGTGCGGAAAATAATTCATCACCCACAAGGCTGAAGAAACGCTTTTGATCTATCAAAATAGGAAAGTGAAGATGTGACAGCTTCAGCACATATATGGCAGCAGTAGTCCTGTTTCGGATTGATCTGGCTCATGCAAAGGTAAAAATAGCAGGAGACGGCTATTTAATGGAGTAACATGCAAATAGATTATATATATATATATATATATATATATATATATATATATATATATACAGAGAGAGACAGAGAGAGACGGAGAGAGACAGAGAGAGAAATAGATAGGTAGATAGATGAACAGACTGTAGTAGATAGATAGATAGATAGATAGATAGATAGATAGATAGATAGATAGATAGATCAAAGAAATTTGTTATCAAAGATTATTTCAGCATTTCGGTCACTTTCCCTGGATTCCTTAGCATTTAAACATAAATTGTACAGTATCTGTCTATATTTCTGAGATGAGGCATTATGTACACTATTTACATTATTCGGACTATTGTCCTCATCTTTGTTGCCATATTTATTACAACATTTCGGCCCTTCAGTATCTGTCTATATTTCTGAGATGAGGCATTATGTACACTATTTACATTATTCGGACTATTGTCCTCATCTTTGTTGCCATATTTATTACTACACTTCGGCCCTTCAGTATCTGTCTATATTTCTGAGATGAGGCATTATGTACACTATTTACATTATTCGGACTATTGTCCTCATCTTTGTTGCCATATTTATTACAACGTTTCGGCCCTTCAGTATCTGTCTATATTTCTGAGATGAGGCATTATGTACACTATTTACATTATTCGGACTATTGTCCTCATCTTTATTGCCATATTTATTACAACGTTTCGGCCCTTCAGTATCTGTCTATATTTCTGAGATGAGGCATTATGTACACTATTTACATTATTCGGACTATTCTCCTCATCTTTGTTGCCATATTTATTACAACGTTTCTGGACCCAAAGAGTGTGAGTTCAATACCCGGTTAAGGCGGTGGACATCTTGGAGAGGGGAATTAACAGGAGATAACTGATAACTGACATCCATTAAACATGGCATGTGGAACTAGAACAGGATATAGGTTATAATTTATTACATAGAACTACCCCATGGTTATCATTGGAATCGTAATTACGATCCAATTCATCGACCTATATATATATATATATATATATATATATATATATATATATATATATATATATATATATGTTAAGAAATGGACGAGGTCCATTTAACATTTTTATTTATGTTTAACGTTGTTATTTATAGATGGATAAACAGTATTAATAACATTTACCGGCCTGAATGTCCGAGAAACAGTAAATTCGACCTTGTCTACCATAAGGTTCTTAAGGCACGTCAGCGTATATGACGGTTCCGTATAGGATGCAGGTTCGAATCCTGTCTATGAACGAATATTTTCTATGAAAATTTCTCGGACATTCAGGCCGGTAAATGTTATTTAATACTGTTTATCATAAACAGAGCATTTGCTTAAATACTTGTATCTATAAAATAACAACGTTAAACATAAATTGTCTTTAATAAATAAATTGTCGGACCTCGTCCATTTCTTAACATATGACGTCATTTGTTTACATTCGATACGCCAGAGCAGTTATGAATGGAATGGAAGATTGTAGTTTATAACAGTAAATTCGACCTTGTCTACCATAAGGTTCATGGTGGCCGAGTGGTTAAGGCACGTCAGCGTATATGACGGTTCCGTATAGGATGCAGGTTCGAATCCTGTCTATGAACGAATATTTTCTATAAAATTTCTCAGACATTCAGGCCGGTAAATATTATTTAATACTGTTTATCATAAACAGAGCATTTGCTTAAATACTTGTATCTATAAAATAACAACGTTAAACATAAATAAAAATGTCTTTAATAAATATATATATATATATATATATAAATGTTCTACATTTTAAGGGGAAAATTATTGGCCAGTTCATTCTATTTTAGTTTTATTACTCTCCCTTCATTTCTTCCTTCTTTTCATTCCCTTCCTTTACAATCTCGTCCCCTCCCCCTCTATCTCATCCCTCTATATATATTATAAATCTGGACATTGAGGTCAACACCCACCTGTGACAGTCTGTTTCATGCTTAAACGCATTCTTCAGGCCACGTGTGTTGTGTTTTAACTTGACTATTAATATATTATAACCACCCATACATACAGTTAAAAAATAAATATAAAATCATCCTTGATAATGGTTAAAGTATAGCCGAAAGCGCTCGGAATTACAAAATATTTGAACAGGTTCTAAAACCACTGTGTCCAGAAAAGAAAACACTGGTTCGAACGCAAGGAAAAAAGACCAAAAGCAAAAAAGACCCTTGTCTTTCGTCTTTAATGAAACATATATATATATATATATATATATATATATATAAAAAACAGTTGCCGATGGAAAATATTCCATTATCATTGGGACAAAGCGAAAAATGAAATATAAATCTTGCGTATAGATCAAGCTCATTATTGTCTGACACAATTTATAATGGTGAAATGATTATATTGTTCATTTTTTAGTGAGGCGACCCTGGCTGTTTGCCTGGTATATAAAGTTGACTTGAACAACTGTTTTTTTGTTTGTTTGTTTTTTATTCATATTGCAATAAATTAACTCTCGAAGTTCTTTTTAAATTTTCTGAAAATTGAACTTGGTTGTTTTATCGAAAATTCTTCTCTAATATAGATACACATATATAAACACAAGATTTATGTCAACACTAGAAATTATTCAACCTTCTGTTTCGCATGACGTTGTTATAACGTGACATCTTCTTAAAGACCATCCATTGCTCCGTATGTAGTTCCATGCTGAACAGATTCGTCTTTTCAGAATACTGACAATATGTGTGTTCGCACACATTTGTGTCAAAAATTTAGAATCTATTAAAAGATGTACATTATTCGGTTTCTCGATTTGGTTATAAAACTCGAAAGTTTTCTAATGAATAATTTGTTTTAAATAAAAGAGTAAAGTAACAATTCAGTTTTAGTTTGACCGAAAGAAAAATGTCTATTCATTTATTCGAATCTTTAAATTTTCGATATTTGCACAAAAAAAAAATAAGTAGAGACTTTATATTGTAGTATTCGCTTGAAGAAATGATACATTATTGGGTCGATACTTTCAATTCAAGACATTTTTCGACACACCCGCATCGTCTCCGCCTACAACTGATTACAGTCTTTTTTAGTATATATCTGTTTGACTTACTTTCTATCTTTTAAAACACACACACACACTCTCTCTCTCTCTCTGCTCTCTTTTTACATGCATACTATTATATATTCACACACACACACACATATATATATATATATATATATATATATATATATATATATATATATATATTGTGTTGTTTGTGAGTTTCAAGGGGTTTAGAGATAAAATAAAAGGGTTTTTATTTTATCTCTAAACCCCTTGGTGTTGACAAATCTTACAATGTTAATTCTTGCGGTGAGAAAAGGGGAATCTTTGAATTTCTTTTAAATGTAATATATATATATATATATGTGTGTGTGTGTGTGTGTGTGTGTGTGTGTGTGTGTGATAGAAATAATTAGGAGGAGTTGAAATAATCATAATTAAGTAATTCATCGAGTCTAGAAGAAACCTCAACAGAATGCAGAAAGCACTGGACGGCCGTTTCGTCCTGTATTTTGGACTCATCAGCAGTGCGCATCCACTACCAAGAATTGAAACCCGAACAGTTACGCTAGGAGGCAATCGCCATACCAACGAAGAGGTACCGAATCAGACTCGATATAGCGCCGCTCGATCACAAATTCCGTGGTAGAACTCATCCGTGTTTCTCTTTTATCCATAGGACTGTGCACCCACGAGCCACGACTACTACCCTCAAGCCGCTCCATCCAAAGCATTAGAAGCCGATTCAAGCAAAGATATACAAGTGATAGAAATAATAAGAAGGATTTAAAATAATCCTTATTAAATAATTCATCGAGTCTATTATGATGCTGATGAGTCCCAAATATAGGACGAAACGGCCCGTCCAGTGCTTTCTGTATTCTGTTGAGGTTTCTTCTAGACTCGTTGAATCACTTAATTATCATATATATATATATATATATATATATATATATATATATATATATATATATATATATATATGAGGTAAAGGAAGAGAAAGAAAACTCACCTGCACTTACATATACACGCGTGCACTTATATATATATATGTGTGTGTGTGTGTGTGTGTGTGTGTGTGTGTGTGTGTGTGTGTGTGTGTGTGTGTGTTCGCTTTCATTTATATTTGTACTTGCTAACTTTGGTTATACGACAGAATGTCATTATTTAAAACTTCTTCGACGTTACATTAATTTTCTTGCGAATAATATTCGGCGCCAAAAGACTGAATTTAATCCTTCATATTGACAACAAATAAAATCTTCTTTTTTTTTTTATCATCTATTTTTCATAACAACACACTGATGGATGCTGGAAATATAATTTCATTTGAAGTGTAAAGAAAAGAAAATCTATGATTGGAAGTCAAGGACTGTGTTTAATAACCAAGAGAATTATTTTTCTAAAATGAAAGAATTATTTCGTTGATCAAATCGGAATTCTTTATACGTAAGATGAGAAATGGCATAAGAGAATTTAAAAGTTGGGGAAGGTGTAATGAGGGAAAAGTATGACTACTAATGTTCACACGGCAACGATACCTTTCGAAAAGGCATGAATCAATTTAGTTTTGAGTTCTCTCCTTCTTTGCTAGCCTTAAAAACCTTGTTACTGACATGTAAACCTTTTAAAAACCTCGTTACTGACATATCGCTGAATAATATGAATAAATAAGCTCTTCAAGAAACCACACTTTTTTTACTAGCCAGCTGTGTATATTTGTCTCAGTGTTTACCCGGCTAAACAGCTTCATCCCAGAGTGACAACAAAAATTACAGTGTCTAGTAGAGAACAAAAACATCCCCACGTTGGAGAAATATATTTTTCAATATTATAGGTTATTAATTCATGGGTTCGGCTACCATATGGAGGTCGTTAGATGACACATATGGTAGTACTTCTGTTTTCTTTCACGATAGAGAAACAAATTTTCGATCAGTTACAACTCCGATTGTTGCTGTCTCTGCATTTTTATTACTCTAACCATCACTCTCCCCGCTCCCTCTCCCCCTGTCTCTCTCTTTCTCATCACAATGATTGACGACTCTCTCCTCCTACCCTTCTGCTCATTTCTACATGTGATGCTCGGCTTTCTATCAAACTATTCTAGAATGCGATATGACTATATAATGCACACAACTGGAATTCACTACTTTCCGGCCGAGTGATACTTGATCCCGAAAGTTTTCATTGATTTATTTAGTCTATATCATTTTTGCTGCTTGTGCTTATTAATTTGAAACCCTCATTTCTAGACGTCACTGCAGGTCATAAAACACGTCTCTGTTTACTTTTTGGCTATCTTGATCACTATTTAATTATCATTTGGAATAATGTTTACATCCAATTAAATTCAATGTCTTGCTGAGCGTTGAAGGTTAGCATACTTGGTGGTTGAGAGAGTTTAGTTTTACTATTGGTCGACTTTAGAGACCGGGTATTTTGAATGTGTTTTTTTAGAGAAACTTCCTTCATTGAATGTTTTTCAAGCAAGAAAATTTCCCAACGCATCATTCTTTTGTCTTTTTATGCAGAGTTTATTGAATTTCTTTTGTTTCCCTGGAACCTGACTTCAATCTGTTTATAATGATATTACAACAAAGCAACTTTATCTGGAAATGATCTCTGAGAATGTTTAGTCTTTAGGATGTATCAATAATTAAATATCGCAATTAAACTGTTTTTATTATACTCAGATGCAAATTTATGCAATGCCATAGGAAAACACGAGTAATTAGAGAATTATCTCAGATGAAACGAAAGAATCTAGTGTCGCCAACAAAACTAACCTTGGCGTTTGTCTTGAAAAGAACCTCCAATCGGTTGTAGACTGCGGTCGGAATTGGCAGGTTAACTTTAATGCCTCAAAAACAAAACTTCTCTCTATTACTCAGCAGAGAGAACAACCCCTGCCTCCCATTAGAATGTCTGAAGCTCAACTCCACGAGAGCACCTCTTTGCTCGGTCTCACATTGACTGCTGACCTGAGATAAAACAATTACATTGAGTCAATAGCTTCGTCCACCGCAATGAAAGAAGGATCCCTGTGCTGGGCCAGGAAATTTTTCTCGCCAGTGTCAATCCTTCAAATCTACAAATTAACCATTCGCCCCTTGCATGGAGCATTGCTGCCATATATGGTCTGGAGCCCCTTCTCTTTGTCTCAAGGTCCTTGATAAAGTCCAAAGACGGATATGCAAGGTAATTGTCCCTGATCTGGCATCTCGTCTGCAGTCGCTCTCTCACAGACGTGCCATTGCCTCCCTCTGTCTTTTTTACAAATACTTTCACGGTAACTGCTTCGATGAGCTGTTTTCGCTGGTTCCCAGACTTCATGAATTTAAGCGTTCTACCAGGCTGACATCTCGCTCACACCCTTTCACTGTTGAAACTGTTAAATATAGCCGTCTCTTCTACTCCAATAGCTTCATTTCTCACACTTCTCGCCTGTGGAACTCCCTCCTCATTTCTTGTTTCCCTTATAGCTCTGATCTATCCCCTAACATTCTCTTCATCCTTTCCTCTATCTTTGCGCTCACTCCAACTCTCTGTAACCCTTTGCCTACTAGTGGCTTCCCGCCTTGTTTACTTCCGGTGAAAGTAGTCAACAAAATGGACGTTTTCCAATGTTTCGACTTAAAATACTCACAAGGATTTCAACACGAATGAATTGGTCTGTGATACGAGTCTGCTTCCAAACGCTCACTGGCGTTGACCTTATAAGTAATGTAAAGATTTATTAGATACAATTTTCCACGTCCCCAATGAGGACCGACGAAACAAAAGACTTACAGAATATCACTCTCTGTGTCGTAAATGTAAAAAATAGCCATGTACATACATACACATATTTATGCGTGTGTGACTAGTTTTACCCTTAAGGGCACATAAACGTGCACACTCACTTGCATACATACACAGGCATATACATATATGCACACATCATCTGAAAATACATCAGTCATTTGGGTCCCTGTCAGAACTAGTCGGTCATCAACTAAATGTTTGAGTCAACGTAAAAGAGGGGATTTCGAATGATGTTTTAAGAATTATAGAATCATTTTAAAATAGCGAAAATCGGCGCGTCTCAATCTTTCTGTTCCAACGAAACATTTCATTTGGCCAAAAAATATATTTATAACCGGTCCATCTCTCTTGCTCTCTCTCTCTCTCTCTCTCTCTCTCTCTCCTCTTTCTATTACTATTGCACATGCACACACATAAACGCCAACATGAACACACACACAAATAGACACACATATAGACACATCATATCATATATATATATATATATATATATATATATATATAGTTGGATTGATGTGAGATTGTGATCCTGGGTTTCACGTTTTTGCGATCGTCAGACAAAAATCAAGAGTTTGTCTGACGATCGCAAAAATGTGAAACCCAGGATCACAAACTCACATCAATCCAACTAAATATGTTAGCTCTATCTCTGATATTGAGCGCTTTCCAATAAGTATCGCGCATATATAATATATAAATAATATATATAATAAATTGAATATATATATATATATATATACACTTTACATATATATATATATATATATATATATATAGGTATACACACATATATATATATGTGTGTGTGTGCGTGTGTGTGTGAATTCTATATAGATTTTATGTATGTGCTCTGCTTATAGGAAAGCGCTCAATATCAGAGATAGAACTAACATATTTAGTTGAATTGATATGAGTTTGTGACCCTGTGTTTCACGTTTATGCGGACCTCAGACAAACTGATTTATTTTTTTTATAATTTGATACTATTTATAATCAAACAAAACTGGCATAAATTGTCTAAAGTTTGTCTGAGGATCGTATAAGCAGGGTGACAAACTCATATTAATTCAACTAAATATATATAGTAAGCGTAAAAATCCGTTGGTATATAATCCAAGTGGATCCTAGTAATATAAAATATTAAAAGTAATCCACAAAAAGGGGTTCAATGTATTACAGAGCAATATAATTAATAAACTACAAAATCCAAAATTACCTCATTTTCTATTTCGGCAGGCGAAGATATCGGTCGTCTGTCTTATCAACCCCAGTATATATATATATATATATATATATATATATATATATATATATATATATGTGTGTGTGTGTGTGTGTGTGTGTGTGTGTGTGTATGTATGTGTGTGTATGTATGTGTGTGTGTGTATCACACATGCCTCCCGAAACATCACACAACCTCCCGCAAAGATTCACGCCTTTTAAGGTTATGGTCAGCCATACGCATCACCCAGAAAGATCCTTAAAACAGTGTGCTTTAATTTTTTTAAAGTGAAGATAGATTGCGCACAGGGTCATCCCACTATCTTTGCAACACAAGCAATGGTTCGAAAAGAAGTGGCTATCAGCATCATCGGTTGCTATGTTCCACAGATGTTACATCAGATTTTCCTAGCAGGGTGGGGAGATGTCCTAACAAGGCCTAAGGTATCTCTTTCTCCCAGTGGTTCTTATTGGTGACGTTGGCGTGTCGAAGAGTGACCTCCACGTACCAGGTTCACTAATTACCCAAAGCTGGGACTCTACCGGGTTCCACCGCCCCGGGGCAGGATGGATATGGAAAAAAAAACGGCAATTAACATGTGGTTCCACGCTCCTCAAAAATTCGATTCGATTCGATAGCATAAAACATTTTGGTAATCATTTTTAAATACGGTATACGAAGTCAAGGTGAAATGGTAATATCGATTACATTATAATCGAATGTTTTTTAACAATGAAATATTTCCTCTTTTCTTTAAATTGACTTATTGTTAACGATAAACAAATCAAATCATTTATTTTAGAATTTTTAGGAAGACGTATGAATTAAAATTTAAATTTGTCAGATTTTTAAAATATACTATTAAAATGTCAAGATTTACTCCCAAACTGTGATCTAAATGCTAAGATAGTTACCGCTTTCAAGAAAAAAATGGGTTTGAATAAATAGACCATTATAAAAGCCATCAACAAAAACAAAACACTTGTTTCTTTAAAAAAGTAGATTGGAAATACATAACAAAACATGATAGTTTTGTACGATTTTTAAAACTGCATATGCAAATTTAATTATCATCATTAATCAAATAAAGATAATTTGTGAGAAATATAAGAGATGTAAATATAAGCATCTCTCCTATTCCACTGAAAGAGTGCAACTCAGAGTCAATAATTGAAGCGAGGGAAGAAGTGGCGATGGCAATTGAGCAATTATTGCATCTTTTCGATATCCACGGGAGTGAAATGCATATTAAATCGACATAGCATTAAATTTACCTCCTATCAGAGGCAGGTCATAGAGTTTCAGACGGACACTTTAATGTTTATATATTTGATATAAACACACGTGAGGGCTTTAAAAATAGTTCTTGATCTGACCCACTTCCCAAAATTTGAACAAAAAGCAGATTATATATATATATATAGTTAAGCCTACAGAGCCAGACAAACTTACCAAGGTTTCAGCTAAGCGGATCGTCAGGGAAGAGCCTTTGGTATTGGCTTGTTTATTTGCAAATCAAGACACCGGAGGTTTTCCGAGCGAGTATAGTTTCTTATACTTGTAAGATTTCTATTAATAATAATCCAGCTCTAGGCTACCCTATCGAGCACTTTTTAAAATCGACTAATATGGAGGCCAGCCTTCCCTGACGATCCGCTTAGGTGAAACCTTGGTAGGTTTGCCTGGCTGTCTAGGTTTAACTAGGTCTGCTCTACTCATTGTATTGAGCACTTTATTTAGTCATTTTGGATAATCGCATCGGGTTTTTTTTTTCTTTGGGCCATGAACTCGGATGCTGGATGATTATTTTCGGCTAACGTACATATTCTTGGTTCTTTCTTTTTTATACCTTTTGTTTCCCTTTTGTATTGTTTGTTTACTTGCAAATCAAGACACCGAAGGTCTTCCGCGCGAGTATAGTTTCTTATACTTATAAGATTTCTATTACACACACACACACACACACACACACACACACACACACATATATATATATATATATATATATATATATATATATATATATATATATATATATATATAATAGACTATAAGAAAATCATTTTACATCGTTACACAAAAGCTTTCATATTTCAGTGCTATGATAGTGCTTCCTCATGCGATGGTTGGTAACTTATAATAAAAATAATTTATTTCTTTTAGCAATTTGCCCCGAGCAAGACAAGACGGCCACTAGCACGCAAGGGCTTACAGAGAGTGGGAGTAAGAGTAAAGAGGAGTGTTTGGGAAAAGGATTAAGAGAAGGACCGGGATAAAGATCAAAGCATCAGAAGATGTCGATTGACATTACATTTGAATATTTGAAGATTATAGCTATCAGGGAAGCAAGTGATAGGAAGGCATTTCTACTGCCAGGAGGTGCGAGATAATTAGCTGTTGGAATAGAAGAGGTGGCTACATTTAGTCGTTTCGACAGTGAAAATGTGGGAGCGAGATGCCAAACTAGTAGCACGCTTAAATTCATGCAGTTTGGGAACCAGTGAAAGTAGATTGTCGGAGCAGTTGCCATGAAAATACTTGTAGAAAAGGCAGAGGGAAGCTACAGCACGTGTTAAGGAAATTTAAAAACAAATCGTTACCTCGTTTCGGAAGCGAAAAGTTGGGACGCATAAGGTCAGAATTAAGAATATACCTGTGGGTATGTCTAGATTAACCAATTAAGCATCAGATCTATGCTAAAAAAAGAAAAAGAGATCAGAAAGGTGGGTTATTTTTCTTTACTCATATATATATATATATATATATATATATATATATATAGTGGACTCTGCTATCCCGAACAATAAATGAGGGTCAGCATTGGATGGTGCCTTTCGTTTTATACTTATGCATGCTAGCAGGGGCTATTGTGAATAGAAAGTCAGATAAGGAAAAGACATTTTCATTTGTGTTTTCTTAAGTGTGATACTAGCACAGACTGACAGAGAAAATTTGGAAATGCAGCATTTTGAATATATATATATATATATATATGTGTGTGTGTGTGTGTGTGTGTGTAAACCTACATATATACATATATGTATATGTGTGTGGAGGATGGATAATAGATCTGAAATAGTAAAGATTATGCGACATTCATGAAATGATGAAGCAAATGTAAGTAGTATATATTTTCAACTTAGTCTCATCAACTTAATATATATATATATATATATATATATATATATATATGTATGTATTCATATACATATATATATATATATATGTATACATATATATATATATATATATATATATACATACATATATATATATGTATATACATACATATATATATATATGTATGTATACATACATATATATATATATGTATACATACATATATATATATATATATATATATATATATATATATATATATATATATATATATATGTTAAAAGATTCATGTTAAAAAGATAAAAAATAAAAAAAAACAAATGAAAACTACAGACAAAAAAGTTCATTTTTCTCCATTAAGACATTCATTTCTGTAGTTCACTGCTACCAGCAAGCAGAAATATTTCTTCTCCTGATGATGGCCATTTCGGTCGAAAACTAGTCGAGGAATCTAAATGGAATAATAATGAAAAACGAAAGAATATTAATCTACAACCCAATGTCTCAGAAGATTTTAATTTTTAATATTTTTATTGTTCAAAATATCTATCTATATATATATATATATATATATATATATATATATATATATATATATATATATATATAATAAAAGGAGACCACTTTTAAGGTACCATTAAATTTATATATATATATATATATATATATATATATATATATATATATATATATATGTATGTATGTATATATATAGAGACAAATAAGTCTGATTAAAAAGAACCGGCAAGGTCTGTTTGTTTCATTTTTTATTGTATTTTACCACATTTCGGATAAGGTTTTGAGTATTGTGTTCGAAGTTGTGAATAAACGGTCCAAAGATCATATTTTGTTATTTCTGTCCAAGTACTTTTGATTTTATCAAGAACCGATGTGTTGTCTGTGTTGTAGATTCCTTTGTCTGCTGGGAAGCTGGACGTTTCAAATGGTCAAGGTATGTCCAACGGCTATTGGGAGAGTGCTTTGACAAATAAGATTGAGATTCTTCATTTATTAATTTCATTTAAATTTTTGTTTTATTTATTATTGTTGTGTTTATATATATATATATATATATATATATATATATATATATATATATATATATATATATATTATTATTTTTGTATTATATATATATATATATATATATATACGTAAGTGGAAAAAGTTTACTTGTGACTCGTTTCATCCTCCGGGACTTCAATAGACTAACCGCGTCATAAGCAGATCTTTTGCACTTTGGCATGCATCATGTTTCTTTTATTTACTATAAGTGCATAAATAAATATAACTATATCTATCTATCTATCTATCTATCTATCTATCTTTCTCAGTTTGTTCATATCTATGTATCTATCTTAGCCTGTTCATATCTATCTATCTATCTATCTATCTATCTACTATCTATCTTTCTCTCTCTCCCTCTCGCTCTCCTTCTCTCTCTCTCTCTCTCTATATATATATATATATATATATATATATATCAATTTGTTCATATCTACCTATCTATCCCAGTCCGTTTATATCTATCTATCTATCTATATATATATATATATATATATATATATATATATATATATATATATATATCTCTCTATCTTCCTATCTCTCTCTGCCTATCCGTCTCTGTCACTTACTCTCTCTCTCTCTTTCTCTATCTCTCTCTCTCTCTATATATATATATATATATATATATATATATATGCATGAAGAAATATAGTCTTAAGGTGTGCTATATTTATGGGATAAAGTGCTCAATATCAGAGATAGAGCGTGTGTAAATATAAAAGTGAACATAGAAGTCAACACTTAGAGGCGACAGGCTGTTTCATGCTAGATGCAATCATCAAGACTCGTGGCCTGATGATTGCATCTAGCATGAAACTGACTGTCACCTCTAAGTGTTGACTTCTATGTTCACTTTTATATATATATATATATATATATATATATATATATATATACATGCACACACACACACACACACACACACATATATATATATATATATATATATATATATATATATATATATATTTATTTACTCTATATATATCTATATATATCTATCTATCTACACTTTACGCTTGTCTTAATAAATCTGATCGATTCGATGAGTACAAATTGGCAGCTGACCTAAAAAATGACCTACAATCTGATAGTAACTGAGGCAAGAAATGGCTTGTTAATTTTAACGCCTACAAAACAATACAATTCTCTCTTAATTGTCTGAGGGAACACTTTTTTACTATCCATCATCATGGTTGATTCTAACCTCCAGGAGAGTGGCTCATTGCACCTTCTCGGATTAACTCTCACCGCCGATGACATGAAATGAAATTATTATATTAAATCAATTCCTAACTCAGCTCATATAAATCTTATTTACAAGTTTACCAATCGTCATCGCTTTGAATATTGCTGCCCTTCTCGATCTGGGGCTCCTTATATATATTTAAAGATTCTTAATAAGCTACATAGGAGAATATGCAATGTTACTAGCCTTGAGCTGGCATCTGCCTTTCAGTAAATTTTCCACATAGCTTTCCTGTGTCTTTTCTATAAATACTTCGTAATTCCTCTATGGTAAGTAGACTTTATGAGCTTAAGCACTGTACTAGTTTGGCAAAAGGTTTCATTATTTTACATGTGAATTTACTAGATGTGACCGTAAGTACTTTGCTAACAGTTTTCTTCTCTCATACTTCTCGCTCCAGGAATTCTTTTCCAGATTCCTGCCTGTCAATTTTGATCAGCAAAAAATTAAACGCAATGTCAATCGTGATCTTCTGTGTTCTTAATTCTTATTCCTTTATTGTTTTCTCTTCTCTCCTTAATGTGGATTTTTTTTATGTATTCTCTAAAGGTCAATAACCCTTTGCGTCTTAGCGGCTTTATTGCGTTGCTTGGGATGAAATAATTAAAAAAAAATCTGTCTGTGTCAGTGTATTCATATCTATCTATTTGTAGAAGCATTTGCTCCATTATGAGCACATTGATCTCACGAGACACAGAGGGCAGGTACTCTTTAACTCTGCGATATATATATATATATATATGTATGTGTGTGTGTGTGTGCATGCGTGGGTTTAATGACGCTTCAAAAATCACAGACCAAAGTGTTAAAGGAAAACATAATGGCTTATTGGAATAAGTGCTTCTATAAATAGATAGATATGAACTTATATAAATATATATATATATATAGAGAGAGAGAGAGAGAGGTAGAGAGAGAGAGAGAGAGACAGACAGACAGACAGACAGAGATATGAACAGACTGAGATAGATAGATAGATAGATAGATAGATAGATAGATAGATAGATAGATAGATAGATAGAAAGAAAGAGAAAGAACGTGGGATAGATAGATAGATAGATAGATAGATAGATAGATAGATAGATAGATAGAAAGAAAGAAAGAAAGAAAGAAAGAAAGAAAGAAATCTTGACCGTACACTACTAGCAAATAAAAGAGACTATAGATTACCTACTCTGGCTTCTCCAACTTAATCATTTTTTTTATTCCCAATTTTCAGTCATGACTTCTATATTTACGTTTATGAGCGAAATGTGTTAAATCGAGTCCTTGGGTTCGGAGGCTCGTTTCCACAAAAAGCCTGTTCCCACAGGACTTTAGAGTGTAAATGCTGTGCCCTCCAGTCGATTTTTTTGGAATTTGGGGAAAAAAATACACACGTTCAAAAATAAGTGTTACGATATCTTTGACGCAATAACAGAAAAAAACCCAGCTTCGTTGACTTTCTGCTTACAAGTGTATATTGCATCTCACCTTACCAATTTTATACATACAGTTGTTTGCATACGTCGTCATAGAGTTTAGTATTCTTTCTGGGTTATTCATCTGTTTTTCTTTTGTTCTGCTTCCTTTTCTTCGACACTTTCTCGCCACCAACTCTGCAACAACCGCTACCACAAGATTTTATTTGCGTTTTTACTGACAGTTCAAAGCGTTATCGTATCTCTCTGACAAGTAAGAGGCAGACAGTTGAAAGAATAATTTCCCTCTTCCATCTCATCGCACCCCTGACACGGTTGCACTCAACAACTACATGGCCTCCGTCTACACTTCGCTCCGCGCATGCGTGAGTACACAGACACGCGTATGCGTGAGTACACTGACACGCGCATGTGCATAAAACTTCTCCATTTTTCTTTCTTCTTCAACATCTTTACAGACGGGTATGATCAATGATCGATTCTGTACGTTTACCAATGCTCTCGATCAACTCAGCCTTTCTTTTCTGTCTTTAGCAGTTATTTTTTTTATCTGTAAACAGAACTTTTGACCTACTAATCGAATAATCAAGAACTAATTGAACTGTCAAACAAAAATCAAAAACCACCCCCGCAAAAAATGACAAACTCTGAAAAAATACATTGAATTATAAATGACTACTCTGAGGTCTAAAACGAATTTTTAAAAAATCGTCTGATAATAAATGCGAATGTCAGTGTGTCATACGTTTTTAATTAAAGGGACACAACTCTCTAATATTCTATGCTGCCTAGATTACAAGGTTCGGTATTTGAAAGATTGACGAATTATTATCTTAGCCGTATTTCCTCTCATTTCGAATGGTCAGTTTTGTATTTTGCTAAAAACTCAGATAATATTAATAATCCTTTTCTTGTTTCACCTTTTGCGCTAGCTCCCACGTTAGCACGTTGATAAAACAGTTCATCTCGCAGACCATTGTTAGTGACATGTGTTTCAATGAACGTGTTCCGTGCTACACTAATCTAAGAGTAGACAACTCCAAGTCTATCCTAAGCAGTATGCTTTCAAAAGCCACCTCATGTCGCTGAATAATTGTGATCAGATGCCATAAGTGACGATCTTGAACAAATATCTCTTCCCGCCTTCTAAATCGCTACGTCGTCATATTTTTCCTATCTAGGATACTGACACAGCAGTTTTTAGGATATTTTACAGTTGTTCCTAATTTGTTTGTTTTTTTTTTCTCAACAGAAAGACGTATAAATATACACGGAAACAATATTTTTTGTGAACGGATCTTTTTAGTGTAAATATACCGAGAAGTGTGTCTCATTGAATGGGTTCATAGGGAGAGGACTTGTGATGGGGTTTATGAATGTAGATCTTGGTTGACAGGAGAGAGTCGGCTTTTTTCATTTCTCACATATTTATTTGTTTTGTTTCTTTTTTTTTGTCAGACTTCGCTATCGCCATCAATAATATTTTAGGAATGAATTACAACAGACAACAGACACAACTTTTTCTTCGCTGCAACCGAAACGATGATTGTAATCTTTCTAAGTTCCTTCATATAACCTAATAATAAGTGATGTCATATTGATCTCTCAAATATACTGGCTAGTATGACTTCTTCATATCTATTGAACTGTTATTCAACGTATCTCCCTTTGTCTTTCACTACACACACGCACACACACACACATATATATATATATATATATTTAGAGATTTTTATGCTTATACATTCTTTTTATAGATACAAATATTTAAGTAAATACTCTGTTTATAATAAACAGTATTAAACAATATTTACCGGCCTGAATGTCCGAGAAATTTTCATAGAACATATTCGTCCTCCGACAGGATTCGAACCTGTATTCTATACGGAACCGTCATATAGCCTGACGTGGCTTTTAACCAATTCGGCCACAGAGGTTAGCAAGGTCATTTACTGCTTTTAAACTTCAATCATCCATGAATCTCTTACGTACATTCATATCTGCTCATGGCGTATCAAATGTAAACATATGACGTCACACATTATGAAATGGACAAAGTCCGACAATTATTTTAAGACATTTTTATGTTTATACATTCTTTTTATAGATACAAATATTTATGTAAATGTTCTGTTTAGGAAACTATAGATAAACATAAAAAGTTACTGATTAACCCTTACGTGATGAGGAATAACAACTGATGAATAGGTAATATATATATATATATATATATATATATATATATATATATATATATATATATATAAAATGGTGGTACTCGCTTGGAAAAACCTTGGATACTTCGATGCACAATTGGCCCTACTATACTGCACAGTCGACAAAATTAAAACCAAACAACGCGCATGCGCGTAATTAACAATATAAAATGGCGACCATTTGCCCCTCGCATACTACAAGGTATTTCAGAGTTGGAAAAATCATGAATAAACTAGACAAATATATTAAACTATATGTAGAAAAGGGAGAACATTTTCATTGATGAATACTCAAAACGCGAAAGGCCTATCTGGTTAAGTGACATGGTATTAAAAATGTTAATAAGCCTCTATCATATTAGTTTCTCCAGCATGTCAGCTTTTTATATTTCATCGCATTTCTTGACAAATAATTTAATACAATGCAAAATATATTTTAGTCTAAAAGGTTTTCGAAACCTCTGCTTTCGTTCCCCACCACCACCTAAACAACCCCAACCCTGTAAAGCCAATGGTTAGTGATTGGTTACTTGGGAAACCGCCCCTTTTTTGTCAGATGCTTTAGACTCTCGTAATGTGTCTGCAAAACATTCAAATATTTGAAATATAATGTTTATTATTAATATACTTAACAAGCTGTAAACTTCAAATCAAATTACAACTGATTTCGTCCAACTTCTCATTTGAAATTTAAATCTATCTGTTTATATTTATCTAATCTCTGACAATTCTTTAACAATAGCATCTCTGTAGCTGTCTATATTTCTGAGATGAGTTATGAGGCACAATGGATAAAGGCGTTGGTTAGATCCAGTGACAGGACCCAAAAGAGTGTGAGTTCAATACCCGGTTAAGGCAGTTGAGAACTTTCAGAGGGAAATTAACAGGAGATAACTGATAACTGACATCCATTAAACATGGCACGTGGAACTAGAACAGTCTACCCCAGTGAGCGAAATAAAGGTTTGAGTTCGACATTCCAACCAGCCGAAGAAGGCCGGAGCGTACAACGGCCGAAACGTTGTAATAAATATGGCGACAAAGATGAGGACAATAGTCCAAATAATGTAAATAAGGACATGTCTAAAGACGTTGCTAATAATTTTAATCCGCCCAGAGTGGCCCACTGTAGATGTGTTAGCAAGAATAAGAATGAAACCATTTTCAAAACTCGTAATGTGTTAAATAAGGATTTTTAATTTAAAAATATCTCATAAGTGTACGAAAAATAAGAGCCACATCAACATCTCGATGCATTCGTTTACTTGCAAAATCTACGATGATTAACTATAAAATATGTGTCTAAGATAAATACGAAGAGACTGAATTGGATGTTTTCAACCTCAGTCTGCTTCTGCAGCCACGTTCATGTAATTAATGTACGAAGAAAGACAAGAGTTTATTTTTACAAAAGTGTTTAGAAAATCCAACGAGGAATTCGATTCATTCTCGGGAAAGAGAGATGAACAAACGATAAACCATTTTCAACAGCAGTTTAAAGAAGGACAGGAATTATAGGAGGACAAAAATATAGTGTTGGTCACACAGTTAAGCTCAGCTGGAAAACAACAACATTTTAACCGTCTATCACAGTTTGATTATATCTATCGATCTATCTACATCAGTCTATTCATAAACGTCTCAATTCATTCAAACCTATCTATTAATATATATTTTATGTATTTCACTCTGTTCGCATTTATCCCTCTTATCTTGTCACACACACACAAAAAAAAATCTATTTATATATATATATATATATATGTATGTATTAATAATTATACATATTATTCCTTACTGAGAGCATGGTTCGGGGTTTCATGAACAACGCAATCTACAAGTGGCCGTTACATAATTTAAAATTTGAAATTATGTCTGGTTATCGTAATGTTGACGTAGATATATATTATATTGGGATAGCAGCTTTTAATTGTAAAAATTATATTTCTCATTTAAAATAAACGGGATTTGTGTGTGTGTATATATATATATGTGTGTGTGTGTGTGTGTGTGTGTGTGTGTGTGTGTGTGTGTGTGTGTGTGTGTAAAAAATTTTAAATGATTTTTTTTATTTTAGAGTGGGGAATATTCATTTTTATTATTAAAAGGGAGATTACTTGTTCTAATATATATATATATATATATATATATATATATATATATATATATATATATATATATATATATATATATATCGAGTTTTGCATATAAAGATTTTAGCGCTAATCGAAAACGCATTTATGGAATGCGCATTAATCGAGGATGTCTATATAGAATTAATGGATTTATCTTTAGATTATCATTAAATAATACTTCAAACTTTATTCTAACGGATACTTCGTATTTCAATAATGGGTTATCTATTTAAAATAAAATTATCCGTATTAATGACGTTTGAAGTTCCTGACTTTCAAATTCCCTCTTTGGTCATTTTTGGTTGCTAGGAATGGTATGTCTGTGTTAAGTGTATGGTCTCTTTTAGTTCTTTGAGAGTTTTTGTGATGTGTGTATTTTTCTATATTTGTATGAGTGTGTATAAATGTGAGACCTCAACACTTCTGCAAATATGTGTCTTGTGCGGGTGAGAAATGTGGGTAGGGCTTGATTTAAGTTATTAGCGTAAAAAAAATCGATAATTTCAAAAACTCAATAATCGCCGATCAAAAGTCGATAAATTCACCTTTTTCCTCCGATTTCGTTCAAATTCGGTATGTAGGTTACTAATATTATGACGATCTCAGCGGGAGAAAATAAAAACAAAAACAAAAACAGTCCAACATTTGGATCTTTTTTATTATGCTGTTCCTAGATCTAAGCTTAAATAATAATAATAATAATTGTTCTGACAAGTACAGCCCACACTTTACGAATAGATATGTAATTTTTTTTTTTTTTTTTTTTTTTTCAGTGGAAAGTGTCATGCTGCCATTTCTAACCTTAGGTCCCTGGGCGGGACCCGGAAAGAAATGTGTAAACGCCAGAAATCAAAGAAAATAATAATAATAATAATAATAATAATAATAATAATAATAAAAATATCTAAAAAATATTGTTGTCTGTTATATTTAACAATATATGCTTGAATAAAGATCTGCTGTCTCAATACACTATATATATATATATATATAGATAGATAGATAGATAGATAGATAGATAGATAGATAGATTAGAGGTAGCACATTTGTTGGTATATAATCCAAGTGGATCCTAGTAATATAAAATATTAAAACTGATCCACAAAAAGAGCTCTATGTATACTCACTGTTCAGATATGTTTATGTTTGTGTGAGCTCCAATGAGTGAGTGTGCGTGTGTGTGTGTCTGCGCACGTCAATGAGTGAACGTGCGTTTATGTATGTCTGCATATGTATGAGTGGCGTTCCGACGATAATATTTCCTCCCACTACGATAAAAACACCGATATACGCAACCATATATAAATTCAAAATTTAAAAATTAATCAGTTTGTCTGACGATTGCAAATAGCGTGAAACCCATACAATACATTGGAATAGGTTTGATTCCAATGTAATAAATTATAACCATGGAATATTTTTGTTTGAGCCTTTTATATTATATTCTTACTCTGTCCTGGACATTGAGTTCTACCTGGATTCTATCCTCTTGGGAATTTATGTATATATATATATATATATATATATATATATATATATATATATATATATATATATATATATATATATATATATATTGACCACTAATACTATCAATCTCTCTCTCTCTCTCTATATATATATATATATATATTTATATATATATATATATATATTGGGGAAATTATATGACAAAGTGGAAAAACGATGTTTCTATGTGTGTGTTTATTTATTTTATTATTTAAGTATATATACTGTATTTTTCTCTAACTTTTTCTAGTAGTCTATGTATTTTCCATTTTTTTTTCATCCACTTGTAAATCTGAATATTTTCCATATTTCCCGAATCTTGACTTGTGGTACGGTGAAAACTTTTTCTTTTATTTTTCATCCTAATTTTTTTTCTCAACACTTTCTGTAGAAATTTTAATCGGCTTTCCGAACAAGAACAAAACGCAAAAAACAAAGTTTATTTCCTTCCCTTTTACTTTTTCTGTGATCGTCAATTTTTATTTGCTTTAATCAGAAATCATTCAGTTCTGTAGTCCGTGTCAGTTTCCACAATGATAGAGTTCAAACTCGATCTGATAAGTAAGTCGATTATGTTGAGAATGAATGTCTTTCTCTTGAAGTCCATCTATAACATTGAAACTCTTGTGAAGACAATCAAATTCATTTCATTTCTATTCAACATCTCAGGTGAATGGTTTTATTATTAGTTTCTATTAACAATCACCTGACCTTATGACTTTTTCCTTCATACTACTCAATAAATAGAAAGACGTTAAAAGTCGGGATCAAAAGGTGACTGTCTCTCTCCGATGGTACGAAACACAAGGGAAAATGAGAGGATCCGTATCAACTTATCTCGATGAGAGGTCCATTCGTCTCAGATGACGGCTTTCTAATCAGAATAGCAGGAATGAATAGACAGATAAATAGAGCTATTCTTTTCGGTGATCATAGAAATTGGTTAGCGTTTCTTTTAGATTTGTCAAGGTGAGTTGAAAAGTCCTCGGTCGCATTTACTTTCAAAAATCTGAACAAATTACGAAATATATTTTTTTTTAAATTCTTCGAATGGTTTCTTGGCTGAGTTGAGAAATTTTCAGCGCCCAATCGCATAAAACTAATTCTTTTTTTTTTTACTATTATATGCCGTACCCATTTCAGACATAGGTGGCCTCTGTTCTCCACAACTTCCTCTTCCTTAGTAATGTTTATGCTTTTCCTCTCCCTCCCATTCGCAGCTTTGCCGTCGATTTACATAATCTCGTTAGATTTTTCATCGATTTTTCCTTCTGTTACGCTTGCCTTCAATATATCCTGTAAGTGTCAAACTCTCCGAGCTCTCTATCCAAGAAATTTCAGCCCTTTCTGATTCTAAGTATAAATGTCCTCATTACTCAAATCTTCCGTTCATGTTACCCTTGGCATTTTTCTGTAAAACCACGTTAAAAGTTAATTTTTCTACAAGACTGTCTTGTTAAGTACCACGCTACAGTAGGCACATAGAATGATTGTTTAATAATTTCAGCTTAGACTGAGACACGGTTACAATAACATTGCGCCAACTAAAGAGCAAACCCGGCAAACAAGCGATCACCGATGTTAAGCAAAATCGAGCCTGGTCAGTACCCAGATGGGTGACCGCTTGGGAATACTAGATTCTGGATGTGTGGGTGGTGTAACGGATAATAACGCGGAATTTTTAATCGTAGGGCCGAGTTCCAATTCCAGTTGTGTTCGTTATATTTACTTACGCGCAGATACTCGTGAGAAAGGTATGGATCCACCTCTTCTTACCCCAGCTATGGGTTAATTATTATCTCAATAAATAAAATAAAATAGTGTGAAAAATTAACTTTTAGATTTCGGCATTAAATGACCCATAGAGATGTTGATATGCCGCTAAACAAAAACAACCAAACCGACTAAAATCGCGAACCAGCTTGAAACGAGTTTTATAAAACAATATATCAGTAATCGGTCAAGTATCTTCGTTTCTCTTACATTCGAATATTTTTGAACGTTATATGAATTCCATATACTGGTTAGCCATCATCAATCCGGTAATCAGTAATCCGGCACTAATGTTCCACTTTTTTGCTAATAGTGTTTGGTGACGTTAACCACTGCATCAGTTGTTCTTGAGCACTTTTAACGGCTACCAATGCATTTCTACGTTTTTTGGTACATTTTTATTATAACCTGCTGAAGTTTTGCAACAGTCATGACTCCAACTGATGTAATGGAATAACCAGTCACCCACATGAATGATTACACTGTGGGTAGCAAGTACCTATAATGTCGACCGTCTACGAGAAACAGAAAGGGATTGTGAGCACGTCCGACCTTCTAATTAGTAGCACTCCCTACTAGATTGACTTGTGTGTATAACTGTACCTTATTTCATATTGCACTTGTGGTCTACAATAAACCTTTCTTCTAGTATCCACCTGGTGTTATGTGTTTATTCCCTTAGCACCGAATATAACACCAACAAATACAGAAATTGCTTCTCGTCGTGTAAAACTAAAATCAATTTTCAATCTGCTCTTATTTCATAGTCACCGAATTTTCCTACCTTTTCAAAATTACCGAATTTTCCTTTACCGAATCTGGCGCTACACAATCTTCCGTTACCAAATCCTTCTAAATTCGTTTTAAAGGGGTTTTTAAAGGTGGTTAGCTATTCGGTTAAGCTTATTCTAAGATAACCCGTCCAAATCACCCGTGCCTCCCACGTTCCCTGATATCGGATTGGTGATAGAAACCCTACCGGGATTTAGCATTGGTGGCCACAATCTTAACAACATAAGATACGCAGATGACACAGTGCTGATAGCAGACACGGAAAAGAAATTACAAAATCTCCTAAAGAAAATAGGAACTAAGCATAAACTACAAGATGGAGTGTATGATCGTCAGTAAGAGGATGAGGCCGAAATGCAATCTGAAGGTCGGGAACACTAGTATCAAGCAGGCGCGAAAGTTTAAATACCTGGGAAGCGTCTTGACAGAGGACGGTAAACGCGACACTAAGATCCGAAGACGTATTGTGATGACCAAGGACACATTCCAAAAGTTGGGCAGAGTAATGTGAGGCAGGAGGATATCTTTGGTAACAAAGAAAAGAATACTGAGCTGTTACATGACGTCTGTTCTTCCTTACGGCAGCGAATGTTGGGCGATTTCTTCAAAGATGAAGAAGAGACTCGAGGCGACAGAGATGTGATTCTACAAAAGGATGCTAAAGATATCATGGACCGAGCGGGTGAGCAACGATGAGATCTTAGAGAGGTTGCAAACAAGAAGAAGGCTTATACTTAATATCAGGAAGAGGCAGCTGAAGTTTCTGGGACACATAATGAGGAAGGTGGGCCTGGAGAATCTGATACTCACAGGTTGAATAGAGGGAAATGGAAATAAGGGAAAACAACGCATGTCATATCTAGCGGGCTTTAAGAAAGTGGATCACAGAACGTGGGGGAGATAGCAAAAGAAAGGAACTTGTTGAGTGATGCAAAAGATAGAGGAAGGTTGAGAGCCATGATCGCAATCCGTCCTGAAAGGACATGGCAAATAAAAAGAAAGATGGCCGTTCTATGTTTATTTTTGTTCGTTCCTTATAATTACAAAATAAGTGGGTAATTACTATTTACATTGTTCGGACTATCATTCTTATTTTTGTTGCCATATTTATCACAACGTTTCGGCTGTTGTACGCTCCGGCCTTCTTCAGGTGGTTGGAATGTCGAACTGAATACTTTATTTCGCTCGCTGGGGTTGACTGTTCTAGTTCCACGTGCCATGTCTAATGGATGTCAGTTATCTCTTGTTAATTCCCCTCTCCAAGTTCTCCGCCGCCTTAACCAGGTATTGAACTCACACTCTTCAGGTCCTGTAACTGGATCTAAATAACACCTGCATCCACACTGCTATGTGTCCTTGAGGAGCAATCTAAATGGTGTATATAATATCTCATCTTAGAAATATAGACAGATACTGAAGTGGGGTATCATTAATTATTAATTATTATGTATTAATTATTCATGTTATTAATGTAATCATTTATAACAAGCGAGATACAGGATGTCCATAAAGTTTGGGTGCACTTTAAAAAAATTATAACTTTATTTGTACTTGCGATAGAAATAATCTGTCAAAAGTGTAATAAAGTTTAATTTGCCTAGTTTTAAGTATAGCGAAAATAACTAATGTGATTTCAGGCATTACTGTAAATCAGTTGTCCAATGTTTTCCGTGAACTGCAAAATCGTATTACCTTTTGTATTGCTAATGATGGAAACTTAAATAAAATTTCAATAAAACCTTAAAAAAATATAGATTTACTTCTTTCTAATCCTTTTTACTAATTATTTCTATCGCAAATACAAATAAAGTTATATTTTTTAAAGTGCACACGAACTTTATGGACACCTTGTATATTCTGTAATCAACATCTCAAATGCCAAGAAAAATACAAATGAATTCGAGTTTATTTTTCTGTATAATTAAAATTTTCTCTTACAATTTTACATCGGTGTAGAGCAAAGAATAATAATTATATTATTCACTGGTGTTGCTTTTCACACACCGTTTTGCTAAATATATTGTTCGGCTTTCATCTTTGACTGGCCTCTTGAAAATACTGATTATCTCTTTCAACTTTGTTGCTTTTAAGACAATCTCTCGGGCGATAATTTCTTGGCTTTGCATGCGACGATCCGTAGAAAGTTCAGCCGACTTTCTTTTTCTTCCTTTTCTTCCTTTCAATCTCTTTACTTAGTAGATTATTACAACAAAATCCTTGTAACTCCATTCGGTTTTATGCGTCTCAAATCTTAGACCTTCTTCAAGCCATAATACGCCGCGCGTACAGAATGATTTTTTAAACTAAATATGAAAGAAAAAAAAGAACCTCTGGCTACAAAAAGCTGCCATTAAGAAAGCTAATATTTGTGTAGACGTATCCGCCCCTTGAATTTATATGCCTAACCCAAATCATGAACTTCTTCGCTATAGAGGTACAAGGTGATTCTAAAAGAAACATTTGAAAGCACATAGTGTTCATTATATGGAGGTACGTTCATTTTTACTTTCCTTTATTTTAGCGGATCTGAAGTGAAATGAATTCAGTAACGTGACTTTTCTCACATTCAGATTGATATAACGGCGAAAGAAAATAAGAAATCAAGACATACCTATTTTATTGCGTTTTTATGCTTTCGTATTTTTATTGAGCAAAATATTACTTTAACAGATATAAAACAAAATATAAGACTTAAATCTATTTTTTTATTCACTGCTATTATACGAGGGAGCGCTGAAAAATTCGTGTCCTGTCAATTTGCCGTCCAAAATAATTCTTTTCTTGGCTTATTTGTCCAGACTTTAGCAAATGGGTTGGTACTTTTTTGGCAAAACCTCAGAAGAAATTTCTAAGAGAAAGGATTTCAACTGCAAAAAGTTCCTCACTTATGAAATATGGAATAATGTTCTCTCATTTATTCTATGTAGACATTGATTTGGGATTTACTGGAAAAAGAAAATTAGTCTAACGAACATTGATCTAAAGAACATTGGTCCAAAGAAATATATATATATATATATATATATATATATATATATATATATATATATATATATAAATGAGAAAAAGAACAAATGGAGTACAAATACACAGTTCGTAGCATTTACTTTTTTTAAAAGTGCCCAATACAAAGTACAGCAATATATTATTATATTTTTTTGCTATAAGAGATTATAATAAAAACATTTTTAAATCAATACACAAATGATTTTAATGATTCAATAATCGACTGGGGAACTACAAAGTATTGAAACATGAACGTTTTGTGTAGCAACTTAAAAATATTTATCTTATAATCTCTTATAATATATATATATATATATATATATATATATATATATATATATATATTTGTTTGTTTGAATAAAAAACAGTCTGTCTTTTATTCAAAAATATTTGCTCTGGATTTACATTGAGCTCTCCGTATATGATCCTCCTTGGGTCTACCCATAAGGATTACCTAGTTTTGCATAAACTATATATATATATATATATATATATAGGGTGTCCATAAAGTTTGTGTACACTTTAAAAAATGTATAACTTTATTTGTATTTGCGATAGAAATAATTTGTAAAAAGGATTAGAAAGAAGTAAATCTATAATTTTTAGGGTTTTATTGAAATTTTATTTAAATTTCTACATGTCCTCCTTCATTAACAATACAAAGGGTAATACGATTTTGCAGTTTACGGAAAACATTTGACAACTGATTTACAGTAATGCCTGAAATCACATTAGTTATTTTAGCGTTCAAATCTTCTAATGAACTAGGTTTGGTTGCATACACAATTGTTTTCACATGTCCCCATAAAAAAATCTAATGGAGTCAAATCTGGCGAACGCGGAGGCCAATAAAATGATCCACCCCTTCCGATCCATCTTTTAGGTAATTTCGGATTTAGAAACTCTCTAACATGCAGAGCAAAGTGACAAGGAGCTCCATCTTGTTGAAACATTGTATTATAACATTTTTTTACAGATTATTTCTATCGCAAATACAAATAAAGTTAGAAATTTTTTTAAAGTGCACACGATCTTTATGGACACCTTGTTTATATATATATATATATATATATATATATATATATATATATATATATATATATATATAGTATATATATATTAGAAGAGGACTACAATCAAATTATTCGAATATGTATCGAGGCTTTGATTGTAGTTCTTCAGGCGATTACTAAAACATGAAATTTTTGTTTAACAATTTAAAAAACCGGGACATTAGAAGAAAGTGATTTTATATCTAGACTAGCCATGAGTTTCTCAGTCATATTTATTTCCATTAGTTTTTAAACTTGCCTGAATTTTAAAAATGTGATGGACTGATTATTTCGAGGAGAATGTTTCAATTTTTTTGTCATGGCTAGTTTAGGAGGCAGAGCCTATTCCTGAAATGCTGGAATGCATACAGACTTTGTGGGATTTGGGGAAAACCGTGAAGTTTAGGTATTAGGGTGAGAGTATCTATTACCCCATATCACCATTTGTCTTCATTTTTAATCCCTTCCTTCAACGTTTTGTTAAAGTTTTTATATTCCAATAGTTATTTCTTTTTCCTTTATTTTTCATATATAGCAGCATCGTTTAGTAGTAAAGTGATTTCTTTTTTATCGTATGACTTCATATTTATTATGAAAATTCTATCCCACCCTTGTCCAATGGTGAAATGTACATTTCGCTATTTTTGATAGGTTCCATGGTGCGTGTAAGTGCTCACATACACACTCACACCTATATATATATATATATATATATATATATATATATATATATATATATATATATATATATATATATATATATATCAGACAAATGAATGACAAAGTGAAACAATTATTTGTTAGATGCATAGAAGATTTTCGTCGTAGTCAATCATTTGACTAACATGGAAATTTATATATGGAATATATATATATATACATGGAATATATATATATATATATATATATATATATATATATATATATATATATATATATATATATATATATATATAATATGTGTTATGAGATTTACAGACTTTAGATCTGAACGCATCTAATGCTTACTAAAAACTGGAAGGTAGATTGGAACTTGCCAAGTGAGGAAAGTCGTGTTGGAATTGAAAAACACCGAAATTTACCTGGAGTTGCATATCAGTTACAATACTATAAGTAAATATATTAACATTACACCTACCAAATAAATCATTCGATTAATAGGAACAGATAGATAGATAGATAGATAGATAGATAGATAGATAGATAGATAGATAGATATGAGACTACATATATATATAGATAGATATGAGACTACATATATATAGATAGATAGATAGATAGATAGATAGATATATGAGACTACATATATATATATATATATATATATATATATAGATAGATAGATAGATAGATAGATAGATAGATAGATAGATAGATAGATAGATAGATATGAGAATAGATGGACAGATAGATAGATATGAGACTACATATATAGATAGATAGATAGATAGATGTGAGACTACATATATATATAGATAGATAGATATAGATAGATAGATATGAGTATACATAGATAGATAGATAGATAGATAGAGAGAGAGAGAGAGAGAGAGAGACAGAAATGAACACACTAAGAAAAGTTTTATTTCTTTCCGATTAAATTTTTATAAAAATCAATCCTTTAATTAGAATGTTTGCGCATCAAAGACAACCATAAAATAATCAAAATAACATCAAAAATCAATGTTGAGAAAATTTGGTGTCAAAATCTCTGTCCTTAAGAATAATTGGTCGTTCTTTGAAATAAACAATATAAATTTAGCGAATATAAAATTATTTGAAATTTTCATTTCTTTTAAAATCTATCTTATTTTCTGACAGGTTTCAAAGAATAGCCTTTGCTACCAAACTCTTAGCAGTAACCGAAAGAATGATTTTTCTCAGAACTGGCTGTGTAGAGTTTACTTTTTAAAAATATGTTTCTCTGATCAACTTCGAAGTGTCTCAGACATTTCTGTTGGCTTTCTATAAAAATTCTTTGGTGGTAAAAAGTTTTTCTTCACAATTCTTGGCTAAAAAGTTTCCCCTTTTTATGCGTTCGAAATCAAAATGTAAGTTTTTGTTGTTTTTTTTTAATTTTTTATTTTTAAAATAAATAAAAACCAAAAGTCAAAATTCTTACGATATTTTAGATAATTATATTTTTTGTTTTTAATTTTCAAATTTTAATTAATCTCCCAGAAATAATATAAACGAAAACACTATACACAAACAAAATTTCTTGTTTTTCTTTTGAAATTCTTTACACAAAATGAACTCTAAGACTGATCTACTCCGAAAAAACGTTTCCTCGAAAGAAAAATGTGAAAATTCTGTATTCACTTATTCTTCGCTTTCATATATTTTTCCGATTTTCCAAAGAAAAAAACTTAAAACGTACAGAAGCAAAAATATTTACTTCATTCCCTTTCCCACCTCCGTAGCTTCTTTGTGTCTTTTCTATAAATACTTCAATGCTAATTATTGGGTCCTGTCACTGGATCTACCTAACGCCTTTATCCACTGTGCTATGTGTCCAAGGAGTGTGAGTTCAATACCCGGTTAAGGCAGTGGAGAACCTGGAGAGAGCAATTAACAGGCGATAACTGATAACTGACATCCATCAAACATGGCACGTGGAACTAGAACAGTCTACCCCAGTGAGCGAAATAAAGAGTTCAGTTCGACATTCCAACCACCAGAAGAAGGCCGGGGCGTACAACGGCCGAAACGTTGTGATAAATATGGCGACAAAGATGAGGACAATAGTCCGAATAATGTAAATAATGTTTTTCTGTCAGATTAGTAATATTCTAATCAAGGGAAATAACTTTTATGTTTGCAAGAAATTCACATTTTTTTCTTTCCATTATTGAATGTCACGTGACAGAATTACTAACAGCCTGTGATGATGAACACCCCCTCAGAGGAGAGGGTGGAGGGAAGAGGGGGCAGGGGAAACCAAACTGACGGCTGCTTTCTATAATCACCAATGAAGGGGGGGTGCGACTTGAAAGCTAAGGAGACTGTTACGACGAGGGATGCAACCAACATAAAGTATAAAACCGAAATACACGGTTCCTTGTATCAATGTCGTTAATTCACGAAGATGGCGCTTCTTTGCAATGGAATGGTTGCTTGGTGATTGGTTTTCTCGAGCTGAAGCTGATTAAACCGAAGGATGAGATTTGAAAAGCGACTTTTGCGCTTCGTTCAATTTCGATTGACCGGCAAGTAATGAGAGGGAGATGTCAATGAAAAGCTGAAGATCAAATGCAATTTGATTCGGCATCTTTTTCTAGTGACTTACATGCAATAAAGAATTAGATTCTTGATTTCCATGTTGAATTAACTGAAATGGTTTTCATGAGTTTAAAGCATCTTCCTCAAATTCCAAATAACTCTGTCATGTTTGACTTACAAGAAAATGTGCATTCTATAAATAAGTGATGGATGTGTATTCATCTAAAATAAATATATATATTAATTATCTAAGATGATTTAAGTGATGGAGGTGTAATGATCTAATATATATATATATATATATATATATATATATATATATATATATATATATATGTTTGTGTGTGTGTGTAATTATCTAATATGATTAAGTGATGGAGGTGTAATCATCTAAAAAATATATATATGTAATCATTTATATATATATATATATATATATATATATATATATATATATTTATTTAAAATAAAAATATAAATATATAAATAAAATATGAATATATATATAATATATATAATTATAATATATAAAATAATAATGCAACAGAAATTTATAAAAACGGATTTTTTCATTCATAACAGGTTCGGGGTTTTTGTATATTATTTGAGTTGTTCGCGTCGGTGGATTTCTCGCCAATTAAATCATTAACCTTTGTATTTGTTTTTGTATGAATAATTCATGTATTTGTAAATTGACTGCACGTTTATTGAAATTAAAATAACTGATCCAAGTGCAACTTTTGGATAATAAGTGCGACATTACTGTAATTATTGAACAATATAGTTCATGCCACTTTGACAGAAAATTTACCAGTAAAAAAGAATTCGCTTATCACCATATTTGTACAAGAATGCACAATTAGAAAATTTGAAATCAAACTCAGCGTTGCTACTGCACGCTCCAAAAACAATAACTCATTTCTAATAGCATTTTCGGATACAACAATACATATATTTTCGTTGCCCTCTTATTACTGAGAGTAAAAACAAGAACAACATTTATTCCATACCTGAAGATATCTGTAGGAACAGACGAAAGCTTGTAGTAAAATAAGAACTAATGCAACAGAAATTTATAAAAACAAGGATTTTTTCATTCATAACAGGTTCGGGGGTTTTTGAATATTATTTGAATTGTTCGTGACGATGGATTTCTCGCCAATTAAATCATTAACCTTTGTATTTGTTTTTTGTATGAATAATTCATGAATATATATATATATATATATATATATATATATATATATATATATATATATTTGTAAATAATTTTATTCTTTAATATAATCTTTAATATAACCTATTAGTTTTATATTAAATTTTTTTTGTATAATTTTACTTAATTTATAGTATAAATTATCTAAATATGATTTATTCTTAATTTATTTAAATATATCTTATTTTTAAACACAGGCCCACACGGGCCTGTACAGCCATAACAGCCATATAACGAAAGCATGTGAAGACGCTCTTCCCGCGTGTTACCGTGCGGTTTTATTTAACTTCAAGAACGCTTCTCCCCGGTGGTAAGCCTCCACTTCTCTCCTCGCTCCATCCCTCGGTATAAATCGCGTCTCCAGTGTGAGCGATTGTTAGTGATGTCTTCCCACCTCTTGATGTCCACACCCCTCATGTCCGTTTGGCAGACATCCTTGAAACGAAGATGAGGTCGCTCTCGTCCCTTCTTGCCTGTGGCCAGCTCCCCGTACAGAAAGACTTTCGGCATCCTGCAATTAGTAGACCGTTGCTTCCCGTGTTTTGCCGTCGAGGTGAGGCGACGTTCTCTGTAGGGCCCAGAATTGGGTAGGTTTCTATGAGAGAACGGCGATTGCCCAAGAGAAAAGTAGAGATGAATGAGAATATAATAATTATAAAACGTACAACATATTTTTATACTTGCTTCGTTCTGCATATGATGTCACTTATACGAAATACCTATATTTAAACAGGAAATGTAACGTTCCCAAAAATGTCAGGATTTCGTTAAGATCTCTTGTCTAAAATACTCACATTTAATAAAGTACACTAGCAAAAACAGTAGAAAAATATGAGTATATCCACAAATTTGATCAGGGTGTGCAACAACTCATTCGAAAATTGGAAAATTAAAAGTTCTTTAAAGGAATTATACACATGCTCACACACACATACACACACACACACACACACACACACACATATATATACATATGTGTGTATGTGTGTGTGTGTGTGTGTGTGCGTGTGTGAGCATATATATAGGATTAATACAAATATAAAATTTGTCACTTAGCTGAATGATGTTATTTTCAGCATTTCAACTCGAGAGTTCCGTAGACGGAACCTCCAGCAATCCCTCCATCTTGATTCATAGATTCTATACCCATAGGCACTCATTTTTCTAAAACACCAGAGAGTTCTTTCAAAAAAATTTATGAACTGAAGGAGAAAGATTTGATCCAACAGATAATTTGGAAAATTATAGGTTCCGCACGTACTCCTAATAAACTTAGAGATAGGTTCGACTTATATTTAGAAAAAAAGGTTAGAATAATAAAATACAATAATAAAAGCCAACTATTGAATCAAAGGTATGAATTAATTTAAAAAGGTCGACATAAAAACAAATTCAAATTTCCATAATAAAGTGTTAACTTAATTAGCTACCATGTTTCCATAATATCCACTCACCTCTAATTCTTCAAATGTCGACATTAAAACTAATTCTAATTTTCTATATTTTATTCCCCTCTCTATAACTTCTTTACATTATATTAATTATAATCTATAAAACTTTCCCCTACTTTAATATCTCCCCAACTCTCTTTCAATAAATTCCTTACATCCTTTTATCTATATATTTTAAATTTATATTAGACACCTTTGTATTCCTCTTTTAATTTTAAATTAATATTACATTCTTCATATGACCCTAAATTAATATCATAAGGGTTTAATTTTATAAAAATTCTTCCCTTTAAGACAAATAACTTCTACCCTACGCAACCCCTGCCTCGTGGATTTCGTCTGATTGAAACATTAAAAAGGATAAACCCTGTATTAGTTTCTCAACCGGTTGATTTTTTAGCTTCACAGTTAAATACTATTTCCCGTCCCTCCTTCATTATATAGACCCGAATTCAGTCGACACTGGGGGTTGATAACAGACGTCGGCCGAAATAGGCTATTCCCCAAATGAGGTAATTTTTCTATTTTATCGTTTATTAATTATATAGCTCTGTATTAATAAATATATTGGGCTCTATTGTGGATCACTTTGGATTATATACCAACGGATTTGTTACTTGTACTGCATATATATATATATATATATATATATATATATAGAGAGAGAGAGAGAGAGAGAGAGAGAGAGAAGAGAATGAAAAGAGAAAGAGATGGGTATGATAAAATCATACATATACGCATATATACTTGCACGTACATATATATTTCTTTCCCACTTGTTATAAAAAACTGTGCTCATTTTTATATAACACACCTATTAAGTATATATATATATATATATATATATATATATATATATATATATATATATATATATATATATATATATATATCGAATAATATACATAATACCCAACGTCGATAACACAACTCGGAGTTTTATGCAAACAATCAATCTTCCGGTGCAAATTACTCATTGACTGTTAGAGCGTTATAAAATCCGGGTCTTCGTGGTGATGATTTCAAATTGTGTGTAAAGACTTGTTTATTTTATTATTGTTGCCTAAAATATTACAATTAATTATTTATAATTTATAACGTTCAAATTCTTACGTTCGAAAGACGAAGAAAGAAAAAAAGAAAAATTAAAAATGATTTTAAATAAAAAAAATTAGAGATTATATAAACACATTATGTATCAAGTGGGGATAACTCTCTTTTTGTATAAAATACCTTTGTTATAACATATTTAAAGTAATGTCTTATGGAATACACTTAGTACTTTTTCAATATAACAATAGGTTAAGACTATCAAATGCATTTGGAACCTAGCCTTATATTTACAAAGATGAAATTACATTTACACGTTATAAATTAATCGAGTACGATAATATGGGATTATATATGTGTATAGACATATAAAAATGTTATGAATATTAATAGGTGTTACATATATTAATATTTGTAAAATCTATTTTGAAATCTATTTTAATCAAGATCAGTGTGCTTGAGGAGGTGTTTAGTTTTAGGGATACATGCCGCTATCAACTCATCTCTCGTGTACAGCAAGTTTATCTTATTTAAGTGTTAATAAAATAATAAGCTTTTCCAGTAAGCACATGTTACATCTGTCTCCATTTTTATAACATGGTTATAACATGGTTTAGCTTTCGCGATTATCTCTTAGCTAATAGTTGGTTTCTTATTGTCGTTTATTAATCGCAATCTTACTTAGAAAGTGTTATGCAGTTTTTTGTATTTAATATTCTTCGGTGTCATTTTGTGATGGTAAAAGTACGATTTCCAAATGTTCTCGGTGAATTCAAAGTAATATTTAACATCATCGTTTGGATTAATTGTAACTTTTTATATTATACCTTCAGTCATGCACTGGCCATTTAGTGGACAGGTTACGTTTTTAGGAAAATTCTACCCACATTAGCTTGAACGTTACTATTGTAAGGCGGGTTGAACCATATGACGTGACGTTTGAGGTTGTTTTTTCTTATTTTTATCTGTATTTTTTTGTTCTTTTTACATCCGCTAATTTCACTTTATGGTTGCTGCATTCTACCGCTTTGTTATATCTACTTTTTTTATCGTCGAATATTTCTTTATTAATGGAGTTGGTCGATAATCTAAATTGTACTGAGTCGTGTAAATTGTCAAGAATAATTTTAGGGTGAGGTTGGATTACATGTCGACGTACCTGTGGTTATATGAATCCTTAGTGTATGGTTTATACAGGCCTTTAATCTGCTCAAATGTAATGTCTAGGAAACTGATCACTTTAGCTTTGGAGTTGGCTGTAATGTTTAGTTTATGGTCCTTAAATAATTTAATTAGGTCCTTTCTCATCCGGTTCTCTTGTTTTAATCTCAATTTGCGAAGGAGAATTATTCCACCGTCTCTGTATATACCGTTGTTTATATATATATATATATATATATATATATATATATATATATATATATATATATATATATATCAGAGATAAATCTGAGTTTCCATAACAATAGTCTTCCTACAAGTTCGCATACTTTCGAAGAAACATGTGCTTCCATGGATATGCAAAAGTCTGGGATATTTCTCTTAGTTCATAGAATTCAGTCTTGGAATAGTATCGGGTTCTGTGCCTATCTTATTATATTTAATTTTTGGTCAGAAATATGGCAGTAGTTTTTTGTTTTTTTGTTTTTTTTTACTAATAGCGGCCATTAGTAGATCTTCCGTAATAGATGGGTAGAAGTCACAGATATCAAAATGCAAAACTTTCTTTTTCATATTACAGAACCATTCAATAGCTTCGGCTGTATTTCGCCACTAGTTTAGACCAAAAGCCTTTTTTAGAATACTTACACGCTCTTTCCTTAATGGTTTTGTTGATAATAACAATGTTATTTTGGGATGGCTTGAGTGGTCAGTATTGTAGGTTATTTAGGAAAATCACCGTGTGATTTTTATTCGTGACGAATGCCTGATGTTTGTGTAGTTTTGGGATTCTATCGTCTATTTTCAGCTCAGTCGCTATTGCTTTCATATCAAGGCTGATAGATTTTTTTTCCCAGCTATCATCCGTTCTTTCATGGACATCTGTATTGATGGCTTTGTGGTATAATTCTGCGTTGGTGTAATAATGGTTACAAGTCTTATCAGATTTGATAACTCTCTTAAGATTTCTTGATCTGATAATTAATATTCTTTACACACACACATATACATATATATATATATATACTTACGCCCGCTATATATACTTACGTCCCTTTATAAACGACGGTTTCTACCGAAAAGCGAGGGGGGGTCACGGATTCGAATAGACAATATAAAATATTGTTTAAAATAAACGGAGCGTCAACTCAATGATGGGTATCGTGTAAAATAATTTGTAAAGTGATAATATTGGGATGAATGAATGCACTCGGTTTAATTCCCCCGAAACCTCATCTATCTATACGGCCAATAAATACAAACAAGATACATATAAATATTTACATATATATGATTTACATATATGACAGAAAATTTTTTGTTGGTTTTTTATATTCATTGTCAACTTTTCAATTTTTTTTATTCCACTTCTTTTTTTAAATTTCATATTCTTCTTATTATTATTTTTTAATACATAAATTTTTTAGAAATTTTCTTTCACTTTCGCCCGAATCCTAACGCTAACCCTGTATAAAAGAGGGGTGAAAAAAACAAAAAAAAAACGAGGGGATATAAAATGTGGTAATCAAAATAAGTAAATGTTCAGCATAGCGCTCCATTTAGAGCAGTAAAGAATTTATTCAACTTTGTTCTGCCGATAGGTTCAGTAAACAAATTGGCAAAATTGTCTTCAGATGGAATATAGTCCAATTTTATTGTATAAAATGTCATTAAAATATAATGGTTTACGGTTGTATTAAGCAAGTTTTTAAAAAAAAGTAAATGCCTTAGAATGATGGATTCTAAATCTGTTTGTTTTTCTCTTTTATACGTATATATATATATATATATATATATATATATATATATATATATATATATATATATATATATATATAAAAGCTAAAACTAATATTCCATGGTTATAATTTATTACATTGGAATCGGGATCACGATCCAATTCATGAGACCTAAAATTCAAAAGAAATCGGAAAATATAACTCCAGGTATAAAAATCCAAATTTTTACTAATTATATTTTCCGATTTCTTTTTGAATTTGTCCGTCTGATGAATTGGATCGTGATTACGATTCCAATGTAATAAATTATGACCATGGAATATTAGTGTTTGAGCCTTTTATATTATATTCTTACTCTGTCCTGGACATTGAGTTCAACCTGGATTTTGTCCTCTTGGGAATTCATATATATATATATATATATATATATATATATATATTGGGTATTCATGACTTAATTTGCAATGACTTATGCAGTTTTCTTCTTATACAAATTAAGCAATTAAATACGTAAACGAGCTGTTTTACGTGGGTGTTTCCGTGTGTGTGTCTCCCTGTTCGCGCGCGCGCGCCCGCGCGCGTGCGTGCGTGTGTGTGTGTGTGTGTGTGTGTGTGTGTGTGTGTGTGTGTGCTTCTAAATCTCCTGGAAAAATGAATCAATAAAACGCAGGAAGAAACAAGGCGGCGAAAGAATGAAGAAAACGGAAATTGAAAGACGAATGTGGAATGAACTCTACTTAGAACTGTACGAGAGAAAAACGTGAAAGAAAGAGTTAAGAAAAACAAGAAACAGAGATAGATAGATAGATAGATAGATAGCAGCAGAATGAGATAGATACATAGATATCAGCAGAATGAGATAGATAGATAGATAGATAGATAGATAGATAGATAGATATCAGCAGAATGAGATAGATAGATACATAGATATCAGCAGAATGAGATAGATAGATAGATAGATAGATAGATAGATAGATAGATAGATAGATAGATAGATATCAGCAGAATGAGATAGATAGATACATAGATATGAGCAGAATGAGATAGATAGATAGATAGATAGATAGATAGATAGATAGATAGATATGAGCGGAATGAGATAGATACATACATAGATAGATAGATAGATAGATAGATAGATAGATAGATATGAGCAGAATGAGATAGATAGATAGATAGATAGATAGATAGATAGATAGATAGATAGATAGATAGATAGAATTAGTTTGCTAGTGAGATAGATGTAAGAAATTGAAAAAGAGGACAGGAATCATATATGAATAAATATAATCTCCATATTCTCGTCTCCGTAATTAATGTCGAAAAGTGTGTGGGAAGTGAGTCCGGGACACCGTGGAATTAAAGGACTTGGCTGTGATGACAAACGGAATCCAATTATATCCTGTTACTGTAAGGCATTCCGCTTTAATAACGTCGCACTCTGCTTTCCACCTTTTGCTCTCTACTGACAATCAATTGATAAGTCCAGGTCGATGGCGAACGGATGAACGTAAATAAGCCCGCACCTTTAACTGGACCTTTGAGAAGAAAATGACGAAACAGGCATTTTTTTTTTTTAATTTCTATTTTTTTTTAAATTCCATATCCGTTTCTCTTAGATTCTTTTGACCAGATTTCTTAATGCTTTCTTTCAATATTTTTTCCTCTTCTTCATCCGATTGTTATTATTATTATTATTATTATTATTATTATTATTATTATTATTGCTTTTATTTCCTTTGATTTCTGGAATGTGGATTTCTTTCCGGGTCCCGCCCAGGGACCTAAGTTTAGAAATGGCATCATGACACTTTCCACTGACAAAAAATACAAAACATTTATATAGATAAAGCCCTTCGTAAAGTGTGGGCTGTACTTGTCAGAACAATTTTTTGAGGCATGGAGGCATGGACTTCCAGGAATCCCTTCAATAAGTCTACTGGAATCGTTTCCAACCAATCCGATGGATCCAACTACAACAGGGATTGTTGATGTTCCCATATGCCACATTTTTGAGATTTCGATTTCAAGGTCCTTGTATTTTGACAGCTTTTTTAATATCTTCAAAGATACATTGCAGTCAGCAGGAACTGCCATATCAATAAAGACCCAATTTTTTGTACGTGGTCTTTAATAACAATATCTGGGCGGTTGGCTTATTAACATTATTATCACTATTATTGTTATCATTATCATTATTATTAATTATTATTATTATTATTATTATTATTATTGTTGTTGTTGTTGTATTTGTTGTTGTTTACGCACGTATGTCTGCTGAAGATTCACTGGGAGTAAGATCACCAGTAACCTTTCTTTGTCTTCACGTAGAAGCCAGTTGCGCTGATGTTTGGATTGTTACAACACTTCCTCTGATTGTTAGGGTTTTTTTTTATCCTCCGACCTCACATAGTTTTGACTAGGTCCATGTCGACCAGTTATTGTGTGTCTAACTTATTACACCCCTTAATTCCAGAATGAATACCTATTTTTTTTCTTTTTATCTTTAGTCTTCGCAATTTTGTCACCTGCTACCATCTCGCAGATTTTATTTTCCGAGTCTTTCCGCCTGGATTGAGAAGTCAGTCGGGATTTCAAAATTCAAAATCACGATGGCAAGAGTTCCGTACCCCAAGAGAGACGTATAGATATCACATGTACTGCAGCCATAGCAGCAGTGATGTGTCTTGAACAAGATAGCTCGTTTGAATTTAGAGATTTTCTTCTAGACTGGTTGCCAGCCAATGCTATAAGACCAAGTCTGTCCCACTATTTAATACATTGCTGGAGGAAAAGAAATGGATTCATACCTTTCCCAAGATTTATTGGGAAAGATACGATGAGAAACACACTATTTATTGGGAAATGTATAGCTATACACTCACTACGGGGTAGTTGCACATAATTCGACTGGAATTCGAACTCCGCTCTTTTATTTCTTATTCCAGCTTACTATTCAATACACCTGCCGTGCATTTCAAAATTACAGAGTTTATTTTCTAAGAAATTCTCTGGATTCTGCTTATAACATTTGCACAGTTCGTATTGTGTATACCATCCTGGGTACGCCGATAAACTACATCCAACAGCAAGGCCTCTGATCAGGAGGTTTTGAGGAGCGTGGAACCATCTCTTAATTGCTAGTGTTCCCAGGTCCAACCTGACCCAGGGTGCTAGCACCTGTTACGGTCCCAGCTATGGGTAAATAGTTAACCGATAACATTGGGTCAAGACACCATGAAAGTGTAAAAATAGGTTTTAATACCAGAAATATGTTTTTGTAAGAAAATATTACAAGGAATGAATTTTTGAAGAAAAAATTATTACCAGCAATACATTTTTGAAGAAAGAAATATTACCAGCAATAAAAATCTTGTCGGCATTAAATGAACCATTGAGGCTGTTATGCCCTAAAGCAGACCAAACCAAACCAAACCAAACCAAACTTATTGTGTATCACTGACTAAACTTTGTCGTCTCCATTTTTCTGTCCTATTTGACCAAGATTCCAACATTCATTTAGGATACGAATTGCAGATTGTTTTTTTTGTTTTTGTTTTTTTTTTTCTCTACAAAGCCACATATTTGTTATCTTTTGTTTTTTTCTTTCTTTCGTATAATTGAATTTGACGTATTTGTTCTCGGTGGCAATCATACCGGATTTTATTTCTCCTTTCAAATGGCCTCTGCGTGACCGTGTCTATTACTTTTGATCTCTGACATTTTTTACCCTCTTTTAATTCTCTTTGAAGAGTTTTGATCATCCTTACTTCATTTCTCCCGATTACTTCGCTTAGCATTTTTTGTCATAAGCTTTTCTATTGCCAGCCGATTTCATGATATTTCTCTCCTCATTGGTGCACCTTTCCAAATCTCATTTTAATCGCCTGAATAGAGGCATTAATAATAATAATAATAATGCTTTCATGGCTTCTGATTTTAATTGCTTTGTGTTAGTATATGCATGATTTGTGTTAGTGGATTAAAATGCGCTACAGTAAATATCGCGTTCCGTGCAACAGATTGCTTGTCAATTGTCTGACCTAAACCACTTGCATATTTTCATTGGGTATTGACGAAGTGTACATTTCTGTTCATGAGCGGGAATATGGGGATTGAGCATCATGGCTGGCTTGTCGAGAGGTGTGCTTCTTTTAAGCTAAAAACCAAAGATATTTCTAAGATGTATAACCTTGACCAGATGATCTTTAGAGGATCGTTCATTGCGCATCTCCGTCCATGAAAGAGGGGGTAGTGGGGGAAATTTTTTTTTTTTTTTTAGGTTGAAGAATTAGTCAGCTTAGGAATTTCGGAATACCTTCCATCGAAGACAGTCTCAGCCGAATAAGTTACCTAACCTAAAAATATTTCTAATGGGCCACCCTGAAAGGATATGAACTGCTTTTATCAAAACCTGCAACCATATTCTGAAGATTTGGCTGTGATGCCTGTGCTTGATATACACTTATCAGACTTGGTGCCATTATAGGTAGATTGCATTTTTTTATTTTCTTAGAGTGGGTGTTTTTTTATCTTTATTTCCAAAAATGATCAGTGGAAAATATCATGATGCCATTTCTGATCTTAGGTCTGGTTGGGACACGGAAGGAAATGTGGATACAATATAAATCAAAGGAAATAATAATAATAATAATAATAATAATAATAATAATAATAATAATAATACATTTCAGATGCACCAAGGGTGGTGTTCATTGATGCACTGTCTTCATCGCCGATTTCGGGTTTTGCATCATATCGGCTCAAACAGCAACACCGACCTGATTCCAAAAAGGGTCAGGCCACCATCTTGATAGCGTCGTGCTATGCACCTCGACATCGCAAAAAAAACAAAAAAAAACAATCCGATATGGCTAGAAGTCTGACCGTTATTATTGACATACGTCAGTCAATGTCAGCCAATCCACGTCTCACTTTGTAGGTGACTGGAGTATCGCGCAAATATCAGTGTCGAAATCCTACCAGACCTCTTTATTGTTCACTGGGGTCCACTTTATCTTCTTTCGGGACTCCGTTCCCTGAATTAGAGGAACTTGGAGAGACTGGACACTATGGTATGACTTCTGGTCCCGCACCTCCTCCGTTTTACCAGGGGTTCAAGGCATTTCATCCGGCTTTCATGTATATTTAAGCCTCTCTGATTTTTCCATTGAATCAGTCCTGCTGGGGATCTCTTCCCTTCCACTTCTCGGGATTCCTCGGGGGTATGATGCATTTAGGTTACTTCATAGCATTTTGGGGTTGTTCCTCGGGGAGCTTGCAAGTTGTGTAGCCAATCCGTCTTGTCCCACTACCCGTCTTTCCGGGCTACCAAATGTCCTCTCCAATAATAATAACTATCCATCAGTGGCTACGTAGTGCAAGGATAAAAGCTGAAACTGAAGATTTGATTCTTGCTGTAAAGAACCAATGCTTGCTAAATTAGAAAGCACACATACTGAAAAATTGTTTTAGCCCAAAATTCAGATACATAACCAGAAATAATTGACCATCTTTTATCGGGTTGCGTGGTATTGGCCATCACTTTATATAAAATACGGCACGACAGGGTTGGCCAATATATGCACTGAAAAATCTGCAATTGCTACGGGAGGGAAGCTGAAAGAAACTGGTATGCACACCACCCAAACCACACGAGTAGGCCTGGGTACCCTACTTCTGTAATTTATCCCAAGAATCTTCTTCTCATAACAGGAAGAAGCCGGCTCAATCCGCCCAGGGTGAATGCCGCATCAGACAGAGACCCAAACCACGGAGAAACGACCTGTAAAAATTTGATGGGACTTTACAATACACATACACACACACACACACACACATATATATATATATATATATATATATATATATATAAAAAGAGAGAGAGGATAGATATAAATATCAAATGGCTAAGTTGAAAGGATAATCAAAGTATGTCTTATTTGTCGAAATACATTTTGATTCACTTTATGAAATAAATTATCATACATAATCTAGTTTGCGATAATTCGTTAAGTTTTTCGTTTGATATATATATATATAAATATATATATATATATATATATATATATATATATATATATATATATATATATATATTCTAGGGATGTTATTATTGTTACAAATAAATACGATAATAATAATGAAAATTATAAATAAAATAATATAAAACGATAATATTTAAAAATTTGTTTAAAATAAATTAATTAAAAAATAAAGAAAATAAAATTACTCCCAGCATACAACAAAAACTGTTCCTGCGGGAAATACGGACATCCCTCCAAAAGACGTGAGACAGAAGAATCAAAGCTAATCGCCCTGACATCGTGATTAGAGACCGCAAAATAAAAAAGTGTCTCTTTATTGAAATGGCAGTCCCTACAGATTGCAATGTATCTTTGAAGATCTTAAAAAAAAAAAACTATCAAAAAGCAATGACCTTGAAATTGAAATCTCATAAATGTGGCACATGAAGACATTAACAATTCCAATTATAGTTAGAGTTCTTGGATTGATTGAAAAATATTCCTGTAGACTCATTGAAGGAATCCCTGGTAACCCATGTCTTCAAGAAATACACGAAATTGTACTCACAAGTATAGCCGACACCTTACGAAGGGCTTATATCTATGTAAATATGTGCGATTGGTTTTTTTCAAAACTGCTCAGTGAAAAATGTCATGATGCTATTTCTGGCCTTAGGTCTCATGTTGGGTTCCGTAAAGAAATGAGTATACACCACAAATCATGGGAAATAATAATAATAATAATAATAATAATAATAATAATAATATGTGGCACATGGGAACATCAACAATCGCTGTTGTAGTTGGAGCCCTAGGATTGGTTGGAAAAGATTCCAGTAGACTAATTGAAGGCATTCCTGGAAGTCCATGCCTCAAAGAGATACAAAAAATTGTTCTCACAAGTACAGCCCACACATAACGAAGGGCTTTATTTATGTAAATTATTTTTGTCAGTGGAAAGTGTCATGATGTCATTTCTAACCTTAGATCCCTGGGCGGGACCCGGAAAGAAATGTGTAAACGCCAGTAATCAAAGGAAATAATAATAATAATAATAATAATAATAATAATAATAATAATAAGTGTGTTTACACAGCAGAGTTATTTGAATATTATATCTGTCGATGAAATAACTCCAAATCTCAAGCATCACGTCAATTTCGCTAACTTCTATTATTGCTATTATTATTATTATTATTGTTATTATCATCATCATCATTCGATTTCTGCTATGGACACACTACCTACCAAGTCTGCGGAAAGACCTAAGGCAGGTCGTGGTGTGTTGTTATGGCCACATTTCATGTTCCGATGAAGTTGCTAGCGTTACATAGACAAAGTTCTCCTTAGTGTGTGTGCTGTACTTTTATTATTATTATTATTATTATTATTATTATTATTATTAACCAAGTACCTAAAATCATAAATGGCTTCATGATATGTCCTACTGATAATTTTTAGTAAAAAAAAGAATTATTATTATTATTATTATTATTATTATTATTATTATTATTATTATTAACCAAGTACCTAAAATCATAAATGGCTTCATGATATGTCCTACTGATAATTTTTAGTAAAAAAAAGAATTATTATTATTATTATTATTATTATTATTATTATTATTATTATTATTATTATTAACCAAGTACCTAAAATCATAAATGGCTTCATGATATGTCCTACTGATAATTTTTAGTAAAAAAAAGAATTATTATTATTATTATTATTATTATTATTATTAACCAAGTACCTAAAATCATAAATGGCTTCATGATATGTCCTACTGATAATTTTTAGTAAAAAAGAATTATTATTATTATTATTATTATTATTATTATTATTATTTTTCTGCTATGGACACACTACCTACCAAGTCTGCGGAAAGACCTAAAGCAGGTCGTGGTGTGTTGTTATGGCCACATTTCATGTTAATTTTTTTTTTTTTTTTTATCTCCGATGAAGTTGCTAGCGTTACATAAACAAAGTTCTCCTTAGTGTGTGTGCTGTACTTAATAAGACAATTTTCTGTATGTCTCTTAAGCTGGGGTTTCAGGGATTCTTTCAATGTGTTGTTTTGTTCCATTTTTATAATTCCAAGTGCACCTATTACCACTGGTATTATTCTTGTTTTCAATTTCCACATTTTTTTCTATTTCAATTTCCAGGTCTTTGTATTTTGATAGTTTTTCAAATTCCTTGGTTGCTATGTTACAATCCGCTGGACAAGCCATATCAATTAGTAGGCAAGTTTTTTCTTTCTGGTTTTTGACAATAATGTCCGGCCTATTTGCTTCAATTTTTCTGTCTGTGCTATTATTATTATTATTATTATTATTATTATTATTATTATTGTTGTTGTTGTTGTTGTTGTTGTTATTTTTGGAGTCTGGCGTTGAGAACGAAATGACTGTAATCTCTTCAAATTTCAATTCCCCTGAATATTCTCGTCGGCTTATTAATATTTCTACTTTGATGTTTACATAGAAGTACGATTGAATAATCAGCCTCTTAATAACTGACCACTTTTGGCGTTGTTATCTTTGTGCCAGTTTGGCTTGATTCTATTTGGCTAACTTTTTACAACACCATTCAAAACGAGTGAGACACCTGCTCTAGAAGTCATTGCCCTTTGTATATTTAATAGTTTTCGAAAATATACAGGAACTGATTTTTCTGGCAAAACTAAATCGTTTGTCCTTCAGAAAAAAAACGGTAGTTCTGTATTTGCGAAAACTATGAATATACAAAAGACAATTTCTGGGCTTTATTTTTTTTTTTTTACCAAACACTGAATTTACGTTTTTCTTTAATATCTGTCTATATCTCTGAGATGAGGTATCATGATTACTTACATTATTTACTCTATTCGGACTGTTATCCTCATCTTCATTGCTATATTCACAACGTTTCGGTCTCTATATCTCTGAGATGAGGCATTATGATTACTTACATTATTTACTCTATTCGGACTGTTATCCTCATCTTCATTGCTATATTCACAACGTTTCGGCCGTTGTACGCTCCGGCCTTCTTCATGTGATTGGAATTTCGAATCAAACCTTTTATTTCATCCACCGGGGTAGATTGTTCTAGTTCCACATGTCATGCCTCTTCAGGATGTCTCAGTTATTTCCCTTTAACTCAACTGTCCATGTTTTTAGTTCCACACAGCTTTGGCCTGGTATTGAACTCTTTGGGTATAGTCACTGGATCTAACCCGCAACAATATTTATACATAATTACTGTTATATGGTCGAATTACTGCCATGGAGACGCTTCTTCTGTAGCCAAATGGTATATCACGTCAGTCTATATGACGATTTCGAGTAAAATACAGTTTCGATTCTTGTTGGAGGATATATTTTCTATGAAATTTCTCGGTCATTCAGGCCGGTAAATGATGTTAATACTGTTTATTATAAACAGATAATTTACTTAAGTATTTGTGTATATAAAAATAAAGTATAAACAATAAATATACTAAAATAATTGTCGAACTTAGTCTATTTCATAATACATACATACATTACGTATATATATATATATATATATATATATATATATATATATATATATATATATATATGAAGGATTATTATAAAATAAATAGACATATGTCTGTATTATTCATTAAAACACGTTTGCATGATATGCTGCCACATGTGTGTGTGTGTGTGTGAGTGTGTGTGTGTGTGTGTGTGTGTGTGTGTGTGTGTGTGTGTGTGTGTGTGTGTGTGTGTGTGTGTGTGTGTGTGTGTGTGTGTGTGTGTGTGTGTAAACATTATTTTTAGATAGAGTGTATTCGCAAAGGAACAAAAATGAATGAAAAACAAGAGGAAAAACTCTTCTTAGCCGATGCGTTTTATCCTCTGACGGACTTTTGCAAAAAGACAGTCAAATTCCTTAGAGGACGCAACGAGTCGGCTAAGAATAATTTTTACTCTTGTGTCATTATTCATATATATATATATATACACACACACACACATATATATATATATATATATATATATATATATATATATATATATATATATATATATATATATATATATTTGGACAGCAATCCCTCCTAAACCATTTCATTAAAAATGACTGACAGGATACTTGTGTTTAGCTTTTACTGTTTTTCACAAGAGATTTCTTTTCTTTAATTAATGTATGTAGAAATTGTTCAAATGATTGCTCTTTTCAAGGGGGCTTTCCGCTTTTATTAACCGTTTTCACTGAAAGAAGCTTAGCGCTTGGTACTTTTTTTTGTTTCGTAAACAAAGGCATTTTAAATATGTCGATGACAATAAAATGTCTGTGATGAAGATTTTGTGAGAAATGCTCCATTTCAATGATGTCAATATAACAGTTTCTTCATATACTTTTACAGAGAATAGATGGTCATTGCTGCACAGGACGAAAGCCAAATTAAGTTGTTAGAAGTAGACTTTTATTGAGTGGTGAGAGTCTACTTAGTAAAATATTAATGATTACTTTCAACAAAATTAACCCAATTCTGACCAGATTTATTTGGGGCGTGCTTTTGATTCCAGACCTCTCGGATAAAACTTAATTTCCAGACCTCTCTGATAAAATTTACTTTTGAAATCAGGAACAGCATTAGCTACTTTCAAAATTTCAATCTCAATATCAAATGTAACTTTATAATTTTTATTTGTTCTGTTACTTCCTCGACTTCTTCATCACTAGATTTGTTATTAAGTTTGAAGATAGATTTTGCAATGTTTGACTATATTCTGCTACAGATGACGTTTCCTCTGTCATTTTGAGACAGAGTGGATAAGGAATGAGGTCTGGTTGAAAGATTATTTTTGAGACCAGGACATTTCTTCTGTTTTGAATTTGGATCTCATGATGTTTTGCGTTTCTTCACATTTCAACACATAATCTATTCTCCTTTGCTATCATTCTGGGAAAGTACTATTGCCAAAGTATTGAAAATTCACAAGAAAAGTGCAAATGTCGAAGCTTTACAGTTGCAAAACAGCCGACAATGAGGATTATGCAAGCTGTCACCAAGATCTATTTGTTTTATTAGAAGATATCTGAAAGTCATATGCGGATATTACTAATGAAGCCAAAGTAATGTGTAATCTTTCTGCTACAATAATTAAAAGTAATCTCATCAAGTCCGGTTTGCATGGCTGATGGCAGCGTAGAAAATCGAGATACAAAAAAAATGTCATAGGTTAATAAAGATAAAGATTTTTTTAAAACTTGGACAGGGTACTGTGGTTAGTTGAAGCAAAAATCTACTTAGTCGAGTCTGATATCCGAGATTGAAGCTCTTAAGAAGATGGCTTGAGAAGAAGTATTAGGTTGGTGCAAAAATAATGACGTAATAATGTCGTTTTTTGACGTATTTTTTAAGGTCAAAAAACGACATTCTTACGTCATTATTTCTGCACCAACCTAATATTTAGTATCATTAGTTAAGTAGAATAGAAGGAACTTCTGACTTGTAGTTGCATGGTTAACTGCATGTCTTCAACATAATCAGGAATTCCGAAAGCTTTTGCAATATTTTGAAAGAAAACAAGTTAGATTCACTGAAACTTTTGGAGAGAAGTTCTTTCAGAATGACAATTATCAAAAAAGAAAAAAAATCAACCAATTTTCTGAAGAAACCAAGACTGAAAGTGATCGATTGGCCTCGAATGTCAGTGGATTTACATGCAACTGAGCACTTTTGCAATGTACTGAAATGAAATGTAAAAGAATGACAATCATCTGAAAAGACAGATATGAAAGAATGCATTCTGTCGGCAGGGGATAAATATACCGTCACTGTGTAAATCTTGTGACGTAAATGTCATGATAACTACAGGCAGTCATAGAAAGTAAGACAGTTACTCCAAATATTGGTTTTCGGTAAACATGTTCTCAATTTTAGAATAGCAACATATTCATCTTTTGAATACATGAAGTTTTAGTATTTAGAATCAAATCATAAATACTAACTTGAAATATATATATTTTGTTTGTGTAATATTCAACTAAAATACATAAAATCCTGCAATGTTTGGTTTAGAAGAAAATCATATTCATATTCCTCGAAGTCGTTCCTTGCAGATTGAACACTGATTCTCGATTGGATTTAAATCAGGTGAGTTTCCGGGCCAGTCTATAGTACTTTGATTTTATCACTGGTAAGGCAGGCTTGCCAGTGTGTTTCTGGAGGGTTACAATTTTTGTACGCTTCTTTGGAGTCCATCGCAGACATTGGCCATAGGAGAACTAATCGACAGTCGAGACAATATTGTATGGGCTTGATGAAAATCTGATGTAATCACGAATGACGCAACATTTTTCAAGGCAAAACAAATGCCATCATACAATCCGAAAATAGATTCATATTACTGCACACCACAGCAAAGGATCTAACCTTAGGAAAAAATAGAAATCGATTGCACCCTGTCACTCCAGTGGGTAGGATACTGACCGTATGTTGAAAGAAAGGAAATTAAACATCTACTATATATTTGATTAAGTAATATTCCACTAGAATACATAATATCCTGCATTGCTTGATTTAGAAGAAAATCACATTCATATTGAAAACAAAATAATTGCCCATTTCTGGGAGTGGAATAGTTATTTGGAAGCTACTTTCAAAATGTCATAGTTTTTAGTCGTTCTAACACTTTCTTTAATTTCTCATCAATAGGTTCGTTGCTATTTAAGTTTGAAGATACGCCATTGTGCAAATTACACCCTTATGCAAATTACACCCTTATGCAAATTAATAGAAACAGTCGCTTTAATTTTTTCTTTCTTTCACCAGACGGTCAGTTTTAGACTCACTGAAGTGATAGGGCGCAGTCGATTTCTATTTTCTCCTCCGATTAGGTCATTTATAGTGGTGTATAGTAATATGAATATATTTTTGGGGTGTATGATGAAATTTGTTTGGCCTTGGAAAATATTGCGTCATCCGTGATTGCATCAGATGAAAATCTGATATAATCACGAATGACGCAATATTTTAAATCTTACTAGTTTAGTAACCACGTCGATGGGTATATCTTCTATTAAGTGGAGGTTACTAAACGCCCTGTTTCGGAGCAGCTTTCAAACACGAAATCTCACACATCCATTTCTTTTGACGTGTAACAACCAATTCTCGAAAGTTCTTTCCCCACCGGGGGGTGTACACAAATCCAATCTTTTACGTCTAGTTAACCTGACGACCGAACAGCAACTCCCCCCCCAAAAAAATTAATCTATAACTCATTGCCATGTTCAGCTCAGCCAATAAAAATTGACTTCCCTATTTAGTCTGCCATCTGACCTTAAATGTCAGCCTCAGAAAGTCTGAGCCAAAATACATTGACACTAAAAATTAATAGTCTGAAATAATTATTTAACAATAGTATATGAACAGCTTTTAGTATCTGTCTTTTGCAACAATGTTTTAATATTGAATATATGACCCAAGGTTCAGTATCACAGAGGAAAGCATTTTATAGATCGTTAGTTGAATCTCTTTGTTGTTAGTTTGGTTTTGCCAATTTCTTACCAATCGTTTTGTATAGTTTCATGTTGAATATGACACATACTGTAAAGTTAAAATCTTAGAATGCGTTCAACATTATGGTCCCTGTAAATACAGGTTGTATGCTTGAGTGAATGCAAGTTGTGGGGGGTGGCCATTAGACTGATTAAAATCTAAACCGAAGAGTTAGCCTTTGCAAACCATGGCGTTACTTGCAGAACAGACATTGAATAGACGACTCCAAACAGAACTTCTTTCAGAAACTGTAGTGTGTAGTGCTAGTGTCGGCTTGGAGCTGTTTTCCATTGATCTGTTCATTGTTTCTGTCATCATTCATCTCCTCTGAGGGCTGTTTTCATGGCACTTAGGAAAATATGAGTAAATAATGAATACTGACCAAAACACCTGCAATTCATTATGAAATATTTACTTGTAAAAATCAGTGACAAAATTTCATCAACTGTACTGCTGAGAATTGGTAACTAATTAAAAGTTTCCAAATAGAATCGCGACACCAATTCCACTAAATTCATTTCTTTTTACTTTTCCACTGCGACTTTAGAACAGATTTACAACGTTCATGTCGCCATCTTTTCTTGAAAACAGAAAGGTGACAAGTTTTTTTTTTCCTATTTACAGAACGTATATTATAATTGTGTACAAGTAAGGGGAGACTACTCTGTAATTTTATCTGTAGTATTTTTCAGAAAACCCACTTATGTTTCCCACAGATTTGCTAAAAGCCATTGAGAAAAGAAAGCTTTAACAACATTTTGCAAAGATTTTGTTTCATTTAGAATTTTACTTCGACAGCAGCAGATTGGTGTGCAATTCGTGAAGTTGTTGGCGGCTCTCGACGAAAAATTATCGAACCTAGTACAAAATCCATCCGAATTAATTGATTCTCCATTTCCACAAATATACTGAGGAAATTGGTGAGAATCCATCTCTTCCCCGGCTCCAGCTACGAGTCAAATTCAGAGCTTAATGGCCTCGCTATCCGTCGTTGCCAGTTTAGTAAAAACCGTATAAATTCTGGTGTAGAATATACTATACTTCTAATGTCAATAGTGATTTTCCAAGCGTAGCTTAGATGTGACACAAGGCCGAATGTATGGGGCACCCAGTGAGGATCGAACTCACTATTCAGTTGTAACTGATCTAGCAATTACTAACCTTTCTAACCTTTACACCATGTCGGGATGCCCTACTGCCAATATCAATATTACGGAGTTCAGAATGACTATAATTTCGACTGTGTCAAAATATTATTATTATTATTATTATTGCAAGCTGGTGGTTGGTCCTTAAGTAAATTTCAACTACTTTTATGTATCATGACTCCCTAGGACGTGGGGGGGTCCTCAACAGCCTCTTGGGACTCGAAGCAACGTTTGAATACTTTGATATCTCTCTGTGTCTCTGCTTTGTTGTCTATTCATACAAGCTCTTTATGTTGCTTACTTGATGTTTTCTCCTGCGTACGATATGTTCTGTGAGTATTAAAATTTCCAAGCTGTCTCTCCTCGTAATGTACCATGAAATTTCAACTGCATCTTTCTGATTTTAAGTATATGGCTTTTTAATTCCCATTTTCCTGAAAATATCCTCATTGATCATAAATTCAGTCGATGGCATTCTCAGCATCCATCTGTAGAACAGCATTTCTATCGCTTAGCGTCTTGTCTTTATCAGAAAGGAAATTGTCCAACATTATCTAACATATAGTAGGCGTGATATCACATTTCAGCACTCTTTTCTTTCTTGCTTGCTAACGATGTTTTCTTATGTCTTAATACTTTGTTTGGCTTCTGTATGACATCTATCGCTATTCGAATTTATGTATCACATTTTTGTTGTTTGTAATTACACAACCCAAATAGTTACATTTCTATAGCTACATTATTTTGACATTTTGGATTGTCTTACAAGCTGATGATCATATATTCTGTCTTTTATTCTTGCTTTCTTTGCTACCATCTTTATTAGTTCTTTCAGCTTTCCTTTTGTCATGGAAACAGTGTCTTCTGCCTATCTTACGCTGTTAAGATTATATCCACTGATAATAAATCCTAGTAGGACTTCTAGTTCTCTTAGGACTGTCTTGCTGTATAGGTTTGTTTAAAAGTTCAATAAGAAAAGGCATCTTTGTCTTACTTTTCCTATTTTTGTATCTTTTGTCGTTACCTATTTGAATACACGTGTTTTGTTCACAGTAAATGTCACGAATTCTTTTCATATCTTTCCCATATATATCAACATTTCCAAACAGTTCCAACACCTTTGAGTCCTACTTATATAAAATATTTTGCGTAATTTATAAAACATAGTTCCATTTGCACTTGTACTGCTCGCTTTGATATATTTCTGATTATAAAGACAGCATTATTAAAGAAATCTATGCCTGCTCTATTTTCGCTCTAAACCTGCTACGAGCTCTATTCCTAGTTGATCGACGGATGGAGCTCGCATTCATCTACGCCCGGCAAGATCTTCGAGGTACCAAGATATCAGATATTTCATTTATTATTTCCGCAATCGTGTCGATCCTGAAATCTTCTAAAACTGAAAACGTCTTTATTACAATACGTCTGGCCCTACTGCTTTGTTGCTGTTCAAATCGGTCACTACTGATTTTGACTTAGTTTTTTAATATTTCAAGTCCTTCCATGTTGTTATAAATTGTGGTTTTCTTTCTTTTGTTGTTTTAGAATACATATCCGATGTATTTCCTTCCATCTTTGAATGACATCTTCATTGCCTATATAAGCATTCTGTTTTAAGATTTGATGCATCCTGTCAAACAGCTGCCTGACATTTCTATGTTATGTAGTGTTTCTATCACCTAGACCCATTCATCTTTTGCCTACTTGCATCTCTTTATATATACATAATCCCGAATCAGCAGGAGTTGTTTTTTGGTTAAATGATTTTTTATACATACAGGAGTACACTCAAGTAAAGGTTGATTTTTTTTAAATAAATTGTAGAAATATTCATTATGGGAGGGTAAAATAAAAAATGGCAAATGATTATACAGTAAATAAGTAACGACATTACATAAAAAATTCCTTTGTGCGGGATGCGACTTCGAATTTTTTTGTAATTTAAATTGGTAGCCGATGAATAGTACAACCGAAGATATTTTGTCAGAAAAAGATGAAAGCTTCTATACAGTACTCAGTAAAAAAAAACAAAAAACAAAAAAAAGCGGCAAATTTATTCTCACTGTTTTATCTTTCAGGAATAATTGACCTTGAATTATCTTAAATAATTTTTTTGAATATTCATTGCCTTGAATAATCATTCGACTCCCGCGTAATTACATAACTCTGATTGGTTCTTTTATGATTGATTAATTTCTGTTCGATTTTATGACTCACCATTTAAAGGTTACTTGCAAACATCTTGTCCTTCGCTCTTCCCTTCTCGGATGGCGAAAGAACTGATTTTGAGCGTCAAATTATCGTAATGAATTCGTATCGAAATGAGCAGAAATTCTTCCTGATTTTTTCATTTACATCAGTCGTCACAAGTTTTCAACGGTTGCCTCACGTCTTCCTGAATTTACCACTTTTTTTACTTGGTACCTTGCATTTAAAAGAATCGCATACTTAATATAAGATAACAAAATATATAACATCTCGTTCGAAAATAAAGCAAGTTATCTCATTTTCTGGACAATTATTGAATATTAAAACATTATTTTTATATAAATGTTTACAATTTTGTATGAGGAAATACGTCTCTTTGTCGAAGTGCGTTTCTTTGTAGAACTCTTCAACAAAATGTCTTCTCTACAGTAATTTTATTCTTCTCGCTTTTTAACCCTCAAAATATATCTAAACAAAAGAAAAGTACTTCTGCAATTGACTACAAATATAAGATACCTTCTGCCGTCTGGATGATTGATCTGATTCGATTTGCGGATGTTTTATTGGAATAATCCAGTCCCTAATTGAATCAAACGCAGCCACTGTTGATCTTACCTTTTTATTTGACCAGAGAAAAAAATGTCGTCTTTTTATTGTTCTTTTCTTCGGCCACTTCAACCAAATGTTTTGCTATGACAAACCTTCGATTTCATATTATGTCTCTCTTTCTTTTTTCTTTTTGTGTTGTTTTTATCGATTATGTGTTTGCTGGTTTAATTCACTGATTGAATTTCTTCCTCATAAAGAGAATAAGAACGAATGTAAGTTACATAGGAAAATTAGGGCCAACTGTTGGCATTTAATTGTGTATTGCGGGAAAAGTAGAAAGAAAGAAAGAAAGAAAGAAAGAAAGAAAGAAAGAAAGAAAGAAAGAAAGAAAGAAGGGAAGATAGTAGTGTTTAATGTTTTTGGACAATTTCTCATAGATAATGGACTATTCCGTTTTGATCCCATGAAAAACTGAAAAGACATATTAGAGACTTCAGGGAAAAAAAGAAAGAAAGAAAGAAAAATAAAATAGTAGAAAGAAAGAAAGGAAGGAAGGAAGGAAGGAAGGAAGGAAAAGGAAGGAAGGAAGGAAGGAAGGAAGGAAGGAAGGAAGGAAGGAAGGAAGAGAGGAAGGAAGGAAGGAAGGAAGAGAGGAAGGAAGGAAGGAAGGAAATAGATGACGCAGCCAAATGAATAGAATTTAAAGACAAAGAAATAAGAAAAGTTACATTTAGAAAAAGAAAGAAAAAAATAAATCGAATGACGTATTTGTCAGCCTTCCCATTTAAATAAAATTTAGAACAAAGCTTTTGTAATGTGGGTCACTAGACACCATAACACATTGTTTAGCACGTAACGCAAAGTTCTACATTTCTTTAATTTCCTCGTCCTTGCTTTTGACATGCCGCAAATGAAGACCAGGTCTCTTGATTCCCAGGCACAATTGACTCGGAATATATTTACAAATTTTAGCTTAGTTTTGACACAGTTTCATAAGCATGAATCACTCTGTAAGCCCCGTACGCTCTACTCAAAGTCTAGCTTATTAACCACTACAGAAAGATTTGGTAGCACATCAGAAGTAAAAGGGGAGAATGTTAAGTAGAAGTTTATAAAAACGATGCGTTGAGGAATTGACAAAGGTCAGAATCAGACCCAAGTTCCAATCGTGCGCGTCTCTAGATTGCCATTGACGCCATTGAATTCAATCATCTGAACGCTGAAGCCAAGAAGAGGCTCACTGCACATGCGTAGATCAAGTAAAGATTGGCATGAGTGTGTTGAGAAATCAAATGAAATCATCAACTCGGAAAGCTGAAAAAGAAAAGTTTAAAAACTGGAGATTATTGAATTTGTTCTCAGGCTAATATTTATAGTGTTTATTTTTTATATTTGCTCTTGTTCCTGTTACTCGGGCGCCTGCAAGGAGGCGGGCTGAAAAGAAGCTATCGACGGTTGGTTGCCAGTGGCGTTTCTGAAGAGTGTGCCGCATGAGGACACTACGTTTCCAAAGGCTCTTCGTTCCTTAACTTACAAAATGGAATATTTTCATTGGAATATTGCTTTTTTGTTACCCTTAATTTTGCTTTTCTACATTTATTTATTTTCTTTTGTTTTATTTCACAGTTAGAGTTTCGTAAAAGTTACTATTTCGTTTCCTCAGGTTGGATTTTTCTTTCGACTGTGTTTTGTTGTTGGTTTTTTTTTTCATTCTTTTTCGGTCGTTTTTCGTTGTACTTTTATTTCGGTATCAATAAAGATTTTACATAAAAATTATTAAACTTTATTCTCATCATAATTATATTTTATTCTTTACTTTCGTTTTCCATTTCTTTCCTTCAAGGCCTGTCATGACTGTTAATTTCTGTTTTAATTTCTATGATGAAGAATTATCATTAATATACACCGATTGCTTTGAACTTGTATCCCAGTGTTGGTTGTTACAGTCACAACGTTTCTACCGTGTTCCCCTCTATCCATCGTCAGAAGCTTTTTATCACCTGTAAGGTTCTTGGAATTTTGAAGTGAAATCTTTTTTTTTTTTTCAATTCATGGGTATGACTCTTATCTATGGAGAATACAAAATATCGTCGAATATAGACATCGAATTAAGAACAATCTTTTACCTGATTTTATATTTGTTTCTTCATTTACTAAGATTCGGCTTTCTGTTATTTGTTAATCGATATCCTAGTCTGACTAGTAAACTTAAAATGTGGAGAACCACTTAGGTTTGAATTCGCAGTAACTGGTCTTGCTTCTTGAGGTACTGAAAGTTACCAGAGAGTTTTTACCTAATTCAGCTGCTCAACTGAAAAGGCTCTGAACATCACGAATTTTAAAGGTGCTTCTATAAAATGTAGAAGTATCCCATGATTAGACGTTTTCCAATAATTTAACAATTTCTTAGGCAGATCTTTAATATAAAACAGAAAGATGGTAGGAATCTGATTTAGGGTACATGGGCTTTCATAAATCAAGCCATTCAAATGACTTAACTGGGAGAAAGGACATGAGGTATATAAAAGCTTATCTAGAGTTACCACAGCTGAAGAGTTTGTGTTGCCACCCATTACGTCACACCACGTCAACAGCCTTTGAAATATCGTTCTCATGAGGATGCTATCACAGACGGGTATCACTAATTGTGAATTTAATAATTAAGACGTCAGTATTAAACCTAAAATAGTGAAACCTGTAATGTTTTTTACTCAAGATATTTCTGGTGATGTGGTCAAATACCCCCTTGTTGATAATAGTCTAAAAGTGTTTTCTAGTGACATTAGGAGAGTTAATGAGGCTATATTGCGACGGGGTGAATGCACGAATGCATTCGGGAAATCAAAACAAATAGCTAACAACTTTAACAGATTTTGAAAACATTTCTCTTTCTGACGGCAGTTAAAATTATCAAGACTGAAAAAAAGTTAGGACTAAAATTCTTCAGTACAATAACAAGGATTTTATCGGACCAGCTGTCTTTGTTGAGTCATGAATTTGATGAGGCGGGAAACATCTCAAACCGAGATAAGAAAATAATCAACTGTTTTTCATAACTAGAATGTTACATATCGATGGCTTATATGAAGGCATTCAATCAAGTATCCATGTTTTTAAAAAGTAATTAATCTTATTAATGCAGATGTAGGATAAAAGTAAACATAGTACTCTGAATTAGTCAACACGAAGTAAACGCTTATATCACTCAGCTTATTACAGGCGAAAAGAAGGGATATATTCTGATCCAGATTGGAACATATTCCAGTCTGTTTCATCCCCAGTGAAAAATGAACATGTCCTATTTACATAGAGAGTATTTCACATACTAGCTTTCAAAATCTTGGAATATTTCTGTTACACCGGTTCGGTGTGATGTTAGTAATGATGTTAGTAAAATCTACTGGCTCCGGAAGCAAGAGCACCCCCTAACGAGTCGAAGCTGTAATTCTATAGTCCACAGGGAGGGTTAAAAACAACAATGACAATAATAATGGATTACAAAATGAACGAGCTAAGAATTGTTCTATGTGAACATGTCCTGGTTTTTACTGAGACTACGTCTAGAATAAGGTATTAATTGTGAGTCCTCCAGAAATACACACGATAGTAACAACAGTTCATGAGATTGAATTGATAACAATTTCTCCACAGCAAAATCCTTAGTTATTTATTTTGCTGACTTTCATGAGATTTTCATTTAACTTAATCTTTGCTCTTTTTACTTGATCCTGTTTTTCTTTCCTTCTTTCTTTGCCTTCTCTTTCCACATCTTCTTTTCCGTCTCCCCACCTACTTTGTAATTTTTTCTTTCTTATGTAATTCTTTCTTCATTTTGCTGATTATCTCTTTCTCTCACCCTCATTCTTATTTTCTTCCCTTCTTTATTCATTTTGCTGATTATCTCTTTTCTTTCACCCTCATTCCTATTTTCTTCCCTTTCGTTCTTCATTTTGCTGACTTCTCTCTTTCTCTTCATTCCTATTGTCTTCCCTTTTTCTTCATTTGCTGACTTCTCTCTTTCTCTCACCTCATTTTTTATTTTCTTCCCTTCTTTATTCATTTTGTTGATTATCTTTTCTCTCACCCCATTCTTATTTTTTTCTTCCCTTTTTATTTTTGCTGACTTCTTATCATTCTTATTTTCTTCCCTTCTTTTCTTCATTTTGCTTGACTTCCCTCTCACCTCATTCTTATTTTCTTCCCTTCTTTCTTCATTTTGCTGACTTCTCTCTTCTCACCCTCATTCCTATTTTCCTTCCTTCTTCATTTTGTTGACCTATTTCTCTCACCCTCATTCCTATTGTCTTCCCTTCTTTATTCATTTTGCTGACGTCTCCCTTTCTCTCACTCTCATTCCTATTTTCTTCCCTTCTTTATTCATTTTTTTGATTATTTTTTCTCCCCCCATTCTTATTTTCTTCCTTTTTTATTCATTTTGCTGACTTCTCTTTTCTCTCACCTCATTCTTATTTTCTTCCCTTCTTTCTTCATTTTGCTGACTTCTCTCTTTCTCTCACCCTCATTCCTATTTTCTTCCCTTTTTTCTTCATTTTGCTGACTTCTCTCTTTCTCTCACCCTCATTTTTATTTTCTTCCCTTCTTTATTCATTTTGCTGATTATCTCTTTCTCTCACCCCCATTCTTATTTTCTTCCCTTCTTTATTCATTTTGCTGACTTCTCTCTTTCTCTCACCCTCATTCTTATTTTCTTCCCTTCTTTCTTCATTTTGCTGACTTCTCTCTTTCTCTCACCCTCATTCTTATTTTCTTCCCTTCTTTCTTCATTTTGGTGACTTCTCTCTTTCTCTCACCGTCATTCCTATTGTCTTCCCTTCTTTCTTCATTTTGCTGACCTCTCTTTCTCTCACCCCCATTCTTCTTTTCTTCCCTTCTTTCTTCATTTTGCTGACGTCTCGCTTTCTCTCACCCTCATTCTCATTTTCTTCCCTTCGTTCTTCATTTTGCTGACTTCTCTATCTTTTTCTTTTTTCTCTCTCATTCCTATTTTCTTACCTTCTTTCTTCATTTGGTGTTTTTTGTTTTCTTTCTCTTTCTCTCTCGCTCTCTCACTCTCATTCCTATTTTCTTTCTTTCTTTCTTCATTTTACTATCTACTCTTTCTTTCTCACTCACATTGCTATTTTTTTCTTTTCCTTCATTTTTTTTGTCTTTTTTCTCTCTTTCTTCATTTTGGTGTTTCTCTCGCTTTCTCTTACTATCACTCTCATTCCTATTTTCTTTCATTCTTTCTTTCTTTTGCTGTCTACTCTTTCTCTTTCACTGATTACTATGACTTTTGCCTTTCTTTCATTTTCTATTCTTTATTAAATTTTGCTCGCTTAGCCTTTTATTTAGCTTTTACTTTTCTCCCTTGGACTTTTCCCCCTTGGACTTTTCTTCCTTGGACTTTTCTCACTTCTCCATTTTCTTATTTCCTAATGCAATTGCTCTACACTGATGATCCCGTCCTAGGTATGACGATAAACTACATCCGGCAGCCAGTCCTGGGTATGACGATGAATTATATCCGCGTCCAGGGTAAGACGATAAACTACGTCCGCGTCCAGCATATGACGATAAACTACATCCGCACTCTGGGTAAGAAGATAAACTCCATCCGCGTCATGGGTATGACGATAAACTACGTCCGCATCCTGGGTATGAAGATAAACTACGTCCGCATCCAGGGTAAGACGATAAACCACATTCGCGTCCTGGATATGAGAGTAAACTACATCGGCGTCCTGGGTATGTCGATAAACTACGTCCAATAGCAAGACCTCTGATCAGAAGGTTTTGAGGAACGTGGAACCACCTCTTAATTGCTGGTGTTTCCAGGTTCACCCTAACCCGAGGTGGTAGCACCTGTTAGGGTCCCACCTATGGGCAAATAGTTAACACTCATACTTGTGTAAAAATAGGTTTTAATACCAGAAATACTTTGTAATAAAAATATGATTCAAATATATATATATATATACATACATACATTTTTTACCAAACTATTGCTATGAATCTATTTCAAAATTTGGGGGGCATTAGATGACCCACAGAGGTTGATATGCCATAAAACAAAACAACCAACCTACACTGATGATCCAAATTTCACTATTTGCTCGTGAGGGTTTAGGGATCTGTCTCCATTCTATGCCACAACGTCTATTTCTTTTTTCTCTCCTGTTACTTTTCTCATCTTCCATTTTGTATTCATTTCCTCTGTTTTTTAATCTTCCTTTTTTTATCACCTTTTCACTGTTTGCCTTTCTTTTTCACATTCTTTTTCACTTTCTTTTTTCTTTATTTTGTTTGTTTCTCATTCCATATTGTCTTCCTTTTCGAATTTTTCTTCTCAATCAATGCCAACATTAATGAGTTTCTTGCCACTATGCTCACCCCGTGATAAAACTATATGACAGGAAGTTAGGGTTAGGGTTAGGATCCCTTAGGATTCGCAAAGGTGGCACGCTTGCTTTGAAAATCAGCATTCGCAATCACGACTTTAACCTCAGTTTGAACACTAACCAATGGGGCCATTAAAAAACAGGAAACTTGTCACAGGCAAGAAACAGTTACTTCGCTTTCTTCTTCTTCTTCTTCTTCTTCTTCTTCTTCTTCTTCTTCTTCTTCTTCTCCTTCTTCTTGCTTGTGCAAATTCTGTTTTCTTAAAAGTTATCTCTACATTTATCTCAAAATTTTCTCATGCAAATTTATTAGGTTGGTACAAAAATAATGACGTAATAATGTCGTTTTTTTGACGTTAAAAATACATCAAAAAACGACATTATTGCGTCATTATTTTTGCACCAACCTAATATTTCTCTTTATTTTATTTCCTCTCTCTCCCTCTTTTTCTCTGTTTCTCTCTGTCTGTCTGACTGTCTGTCTCTCTCTCTCTCTCTCTCTCTCTCTCTCTCTCTCTCTATATATATATATATATATATATATATACAGGGTGTCCATAATGTTCGTGTGCACTTTAAAAAATTTATAACTTTATTTGTATTTGCGATAGAAATAATTGGTAAAAAGGATTAGAAAGAAGTAAATCTATATTTTTAAGGTTTTATTGAAATTTTATTTTAGTTTCCCATGTCCTCCACGGAGCCTGTCTCTTTAAATTTTGTCATCCATTTAGCAATAGTGTTCTTATGAGGTTGTTCTTTATTGTATTCAATTCTAAACTTTCTTTGTACAGCAAGAGTAGATTTTAGTTCAACCAACTAAAGGACACAGTTTACTTTTTCCTCAGTTGAAGCCATGGATCAAACTGATTCTGGAAAAAAGAAAATATTTTTTTACTTATTTTGTGGTAAAGAATTATTCAATAACTATACTTAAAACTAGGTACATTAAAATTTTTAACATTTTTACAGATTATTTCAATTCAAATAAAGTTATAAAGTTTTTAATGTGCACAGGAACAGGAACTTTATAGACACCTCAGTATCTCTCAGTGTGTTCTTTTTTCAATTTTCTCTTTTTTTTTTTTTTTCTTGTTCTCTTGATTTGCTTTATTTTTCCTTCATTCTCTTCTCTCTTTTCTACTTCCTTTCTCTCTCTATCTTCTCAAGAATATTGGTTCACGCTCGGAAATGCTTTCTTATCAAATCGTAAAATGAAAGTAATCCTGAACGGTCACATTTCTATGTCCTTTCGTGCTAATGCAGGTGTCCCCCCAGGGCTTTATTCTCGGTCCGATTTTGTTCTTAATTCTCAGTAATGACCTCCCCGATAGCATCAGCTTTCAATTTCGTATCTACGCTGATGACATAGCCATTTACTGCTGCCTCGATGGTAAGTCTGATCAGTTTAATAAGGTTAAAATGGCAGCTAATATCCAAAATGACCCTTGATAAATAGATAGTCTGTTGTTAACTGGAGCAAAGAATAGCTTGTTAAACTTAACACCTCCAAAACTAAACTGGTCTCTATTAATCAACTGAGAGACCCCAACACTGCATGGCTGACGCTGACCTCCAGGACCGTGATTCGTTGTGTCCTCTCAGGATAACGGTGTCGGCTGACGTGAAGTGGAAAGACTATATTGAATCCATAATTAGGTCAAGTGTTAAGAACGTCTGTTCCCATGTTGGGCAAGACAATTTTCCATAAAAACAAGCAGATTTTTAAGGGATGGAGTTGCTAGACCCTTGCCAATTAGGCTTTGAATTCATATATTTTATTCAGCTAAGCTGGATGCCCGCCACGTTTAAGAAGAAGGTATCCCCAACAATTTAACCCATAGTTTTTGGAAGAAGAGATAGATTCATGTTTTTTTTTTTTTTTTTTTTGTTTTGGGGTGGGCAAGAGTGCTTGTGCCAAATTGAATTCAGTGAAGACTGGAATCCTAACAGACCTCACTGATTTTAATCCCGAATCGCTTTCAATAATAATTTTTAAAAATAATTCCATAACAACTGCCATCATGATATTCTCTGTCATGACTTCATCTTTAATTCAATCTCCCCCCCACCCCGATATTTGTTTTTCTATCGGATATGAATCATTTACAGTATTTTATTATTTTTCTTTCCTCCTGTGTCCACCACCCATTTTGACCGTCAACCTATTTTTTTGATATTTTCTATCTGGGATTTCATTATGACTCCTATCGATCTTTTTTCCTTTGAAATAATCTAAAGAATGATCTTTGGAATTGCTCATTTCATTAAATATTATGAATTTATGCTTTCTTATACTCGTATTTCTCTTAGATGGATAGATAGATAGATAGATAGATAGATAGATAGATAGATAGATAGATAGATAGATATATATGAACAGAATGAGATAGATAGATACATAGATCTAGCAACAAGACAGATAGATAGATAGATAGATAGATAGATAGATAGATAGATAGATCTAGCAACAAGATAGATAGATAGATAGATAGATAGATAGATAGATAGATAGATAGATAGATAGAAGTGAATCAGCATAGACAGATAAGAACTGTATGAGATAGATAGATAGATAGATAGATAGATAGATAGATAGATCTAGCAACAAGATAGATAGATAGATAGATAGATAGATAGATAGATAGATAGATAGATAGATAGATAATTCTTATGTCCCTCTATCAAACTTTTTGCATTTCATTCAATGGCTAAAGTTTTTCTCATTTGTATACACGCATTGGTAAACACTGACACACACTCACATACAGAAGCAGTTATGTGCTTACAAACACATGCACTCATGCACATTCAAAAATACCAACAGATACATGCACATGAACAAACGAACTCAGATACACGCTCACATGCAAATCCACACACAGTTGATACTTTTAGATACATACATATACACGTGTATTCACAAATACACCCATATACACATATTTACATACACTTTATCTGCAGAACCTGTGCACACGTTTTTGAGAAATGGAAAATGGTAGTAATATAAAAGTGACTTCTTTTTTCATTTTACTTGCCTAAAAATTGTGTAAGAAATTCCAAATTCCAGCGGAAGAAGAAATAGTCATTCACAATGCGAATAGCTACCGATTGTGATTTTCTTCAGTAGAAAAATAGAAGACTTTGCAACAACGTCTGCAAATAATGGCGAACAAATTCCCATTGAGAATCTCTTCATTGGAACTTTGTTCATTGCACAATAGAAAAGCCGAATTCCTCGATTGAATGGCGTTTTTTGTATAATCAAATGATTTTTCTTCTTTAACACACGTCCTCATCAAAACAATCACTGCTACTATCTTGATTCCCATCAAAAGTATCATCACATCAGTCTCAATTCTCATCGAAACCATCACTAATTCCGTCTAGCTTCCCATCACTGCTTCTGCATCGCTTCCCATCAGAACCATCATTGCTTAAATCTGGCTTCCCAGCAAAACCATTTCTGATTTAGAATGGCTTACATCGAAACAATAATTAGTTTCGTCTCGCTTTCTATCGAAACCAAAACTGCTTCTGTCTGGCTTCACATCGAATCATCGCTATTTCAATATCGCTTCTCATGGAAATAATCATTGCTTCTGTCTCTTTTCCCATGGAAACTATCACTATTTTCTGCCTCGCTTCCCATCTTAATTATCACTGATTCAGTTTGGCTTCCAATCAAAACCATCCCTACTTCTGCCTCGCTTTCAGTCGAAGCCATCGTAGCTTCCATCTTGTTTCTATCGAATCCATCACAATGTCAGTCACGCTTCACATCGAAACCATCGATACTACCGTCTCGCTTCACATCGAAACCATCACTCTTTCAGTTTCGCTTCCTATGAAAACCATCATTAATTCTGTCTCGCTTGCCATGAAAACCACATTGTTTCTGTCTCGCTTGTCTACGAAATCATCATTACTTGTGGCTCGCTTCTCTTTGAAACCATTACTGATTCATACAAGCATCCAATCGAAATAATCACTACTAGACGCTCGCTTCCATCGAAACTTTGGCTGCTTTAGCCTGGCTTCCCATTGAAACCATAATTAATTTTGTCTTGCTCTCAATAGAAACCGTTACTAATTCAATCTCGCTTTCCTTTAAAACCATCACCTTGGTTCCCATCAAAACCATCACTACTTCAGATTGTCTTCCCATCGGAAGAATTATAAGTTCAGTCTTGCTTCCAATCGAAACCATTCCTTACTTCAAGCTGGTTTCCTATCGAAAATAACACTCTTCTGTTTTGCTTCTCTGAATCTAACCCAAGCACGTAAACATTGGTTACTGTCATTTTTTTTGGGGGGGGTGTAGGTTACAGAGGCGAAACTCTTTATTACAGTCGGCATTTTTGCTCAAACCAACACACAGACCAAATCGTTGTGTTTAGAATTTTCACCTTACACACTCCCTTGCTACACGATTAAAAATTGTTAAGCGTAGTAAAACACCTTCTTTTGTCAGCAAATGTTTCACACTCATATACACTTTTCCATTTTGACAAATTCCATTTTTTTTTTACATAACAGTAAAAACCGAAGTATGTACATGTTTGTTTTATATTTCAAAACCAGTGTCATATTTTAAGTTTAATGTAAATTAATTGCATACAGTTGAATAATTTATTTTACATAATACTCCCAATTTTCTGCTGCAAATAATTTTATTAGCATAGTGTATCTTTTACAACATAACACAGTGAATCGATTTTAAAAATATTTTGGAAAAATATTTCGTCTCAAGTATACAATCATACTCAACATTTCTCCAAGAAAATTTTAAGATTTTCAAATGTGATTTAACATTCCTAAACGGCTTAACTTTCAAAATTTGGAGACTTGCACCGAAATAAATTCGCCGATAAAATAAGAATCAGGAGATTTTACAAACACAATTATGTACTGATTAGTTAAAAACAGAATAAATATAAAAAAAAAACAGACGATAAATTTCTTGAATGAAACTAACAGATTTTTCTTCTCGTATTTATTGTTTTATAATTTATGTCCAAAATAAGTCGGGAATCTTTGCTTCCACATTTATTGCTGTGCCCTCCTGAGAAAAGATAGATAGATAGATAGATAGATAGATAGATAGATAGATAGATAGATAGATACGAACAGAATGAGATAGATAGATAGATAGATAGATAGATAGATAGATAGATAGATAGATAGATAGATAGATAGATACGAACAGAATGAGATAGATAGATAGATAGATAGATAGATAGATAGATAGATAGATAGATAGATAGATAGATAGATTTGGCAACTTCTGTTCAGGCGACATATCGCAATATCCTATGTTTAATTATTCTGGCCCTGTGCAACATCTAATGAAATATCTCCAGTAATCAAGAGTCAGCGGAATTTACAAACAAGCCCTCGTTCTACGGGAGGGACTTATCAGATCGTAATTGATGAATAGGTTTTCTCGTTTTCATTTGCAAGTCACATGCTAATATTTATACAAAATTCAACGAAGGACCATGTTTATTTTATTTCTTATATTTTTAGATGTGTCTCTAGAAATTCCTTTTTATTGAAAGATATTGCATATTGTGCTTGGATCGAATTACATAGATTTAACCTAGTCTGTCTTCACAAAATCTGCGATAGTAGCAGAGTTCTGTATTTCTTTTCCACCAAATTCTTTGAAAGGTTCCAATTAGTCATGAGGAACTAATCTTGGGGAAAGCATCAATATTTTATCGAACGATATCATCTGTTCTGTCTCAGAAACTATCAAGTTTTGTTTGTAATGTAAACACTTTTTGTAAGCGCCATTTTCTTTTGACCTCTGAATAAGTGTTTGCTTTCCCGCCAAATATTTGTCCTGGCCTCGATGTGGTGAAAAAAGGCGACATATGATCTCCCATTACATGACAAAAGTACTTGGAGGACTTTTTTTAGATTTCTCAATAAATACGCGTTTTAATGTCATGAGTCTATATAATTTTGGAACTAGAAACAGAATAGATCTTTATCATCATCAATAACAGGGGTTGAACGAAAAATGCCACTAAAGAAAATGATTAGATAAAAATCGTGTTAGCTGCAAACAATATGCACTCATTCATATAACAGACATTTTTGTTCTATTATTCAATGTAGAAATCACAAACTTAAATATAACACGAACATAACTCAGGTTAAAATTATTCTTAATTCTTTGTATATTTAAAAAATATATTTTTGTATATATTGTATATTTAAAAAAGTATATATTGCATATAAAAATATATTTCTGTACATATTGTATATTAAAAAAGTGATTAAAGACATACTATTGAATGTCTTTAATGGTGTTTTTAATATACAAAGAATTGGGTATAATTTTTAGAACGAAATGCAAAACAAAAAAATCCAAAATACTGGCGCTGGTCATGTTTTGGTAGTTAGAGATTATTATAGTGAAATAATTAATGGAAACGGATGGTTTGGAAATTCGCTTCCCGACCCTGAGACCGGGATCGGAATCTGATCATGGTCGATTTGTTAGGAAACTAGCTTCTTTGTGTTATTGGATTAGGAAAGCGATCTCAGCGTGCAGTACCTTTGGTAAGTGCCTGAAAACCATATCCCGAATTGACCCAAACCTTGTGAGCCCAAATTGAGTAGACGGAACTATTTGCGTGCCGTCGATGGGTGTGCTAGCACGAAGTCATAAGTCATCGTGGCCGAGGGTTTGAGCGTACTGGCTTTGTTCAGGATATTGATCCCGTCAGATAATGCGTGCTCTCTCCCAGAAACTGTAACCAAGATCATTTATGTATAGTTACAGTATAATCCACAGGTGAACTTTTAAGCACCAATGTGCCGGAACCTGCGTCTGTAGAAGGGATCGGCTACAACCTTAGAGACTAGACATTTATTTTATATTATATTAAATAAAATTTCTACTGTGTCTTCTGATTTTTAGCGATAAAATATATTTTCTTCTTTACCCCAACATAGATGATGTGTGTATATGAAGAGTTTTTCCTTCTTTAGAAACAAACATTTCTAGAATTGAATTTTCACAAAGTTTCGTTCAATGCTCTGTAATTGAGTTTCCTTGTTCGCTTAATATATTTTAAGGCCATGGCGTCCGCACTCACAAATAGATTTGTGTAGTTAAGCTATTATGACAAAAGATTTGTCTTTATTGAACGGTGTGGCCATTTCTACGGTTACACATTCTCATACACAGGCCACAGTACCTATTTCATAATGACTATTCCTCGCCGGATATTACACTATTCAGTAGAGGTCATCACCTCTGAAATGACCGGAAGTCGGAGGCGATTCAAATTACCATAGCAACAAGATGAGAGATTATCTCGCTCGCTAAACGTCAAAAGAGTAATTGGTACTTGAGTGACTTCAGATCGCAAATATGCTTTCTTTCTTTCTTTGCTCGATCTGTGCTTGCCATTATGTCTGCGTCTCTGGCCATTAGAATGCAGTTACACACAGAAGGCGTGCTGAAAAATTTTTGTGTCTGAAAATTGATTTTCTTGCTCCTTCGTGGGTGGGGGTTATGTAAAGACTTTCATGCAACTTAAATTGTGAATAGTTATTATAGAGCTTTTAAAGTTAAAAAATCATTAGAAAACGAGATAGATAGATAGATAGATAGATAGATAGATAGATAGATAGATAGAATACAAATTTTAAAACTTTGTTTTCTTATAAAAAAAAAAAGTTGTAAAATCATTAGGCCAATAAACTAACGTATTAAAAGTAGGAGGCAAGAAAAAGCGAGAGGAAAAAGTTTTCAAAAAAAATTCTTCGTTCTTGAAGTCAAAGAAATTCATGCGTATAAGAAAGCCTTAAATTCTTGGCAGAGAACCAGGGTCAATTATTTTACAGAAAATAGAAATGAGGCCACCCGGGGCGTAGAAGCGTGTGGATAAAAATGTGAGGTCGAGAGGAAGAAAAACGAGTTGGAAAGGACGCACCATATTTGGAAAGGACAATAGCAAATGTATTCGCCGGCGTCGTTCATGGCACCAGGACTGCTTCTCCAATTTATTGGCAAAGGCGGGAAATATATTATAATATCAATAATAAAAGAAAACAAAAAAGATGGCAATTTTCCAAATTCTTGCTTCGGAGTTGGCAACCAATCGGAAATATTCCAGATCTGTTCAAATACTTGTGTTATTTTAATAGTTTTGGCGATGGAATTGGTTGTTTCCTGAAAAATGTGATTTCTGTTTGCAGTGGAATGTTTGATTACGCACGAAAATATTATGTAATACTTGACATTGAGTTTCAATGAAAAATTCATAGCTTTCATTGAATGGTCAAATATATTAGTAATACTTAAAAATGATTATGAAAATAAAATTAATGATAATTGTGTACGGAGACTTGATATCCATTAACAAAACTTAGTAGACGCCATTGAATAACCCCCCTAACCGAAAAATGGCAGTTCATAACAGAAAGCAACATATGTGTACCTATCTTACAAGTAGACGAGTTATCCACACTACTAGTCATGATAGCAATTATATTACTTAATTATATATTAAAGAAATGAATTCAAGGTCCCAGGATTCACAAAGTTGCAAGGAAAATTTGGTTTGGTTTGTTTTACGGCGTATCAACCACAATGGGTTATTTAATGCCGACAAGATTTTTATTGCTGGTAATATTTTTTATCTATCTATCTATCTATCTATCTATCTATCTATCTATCTATCTATCTATCTATCTCAGTATATATTGGTTTCTTTTGTTTTGTTTTACGGCATATCAACCTCAATGGGTTATTTAATACCGACAAGATTTTTATTGGTGATATTTTTGTTCAAAAATATATTGCTGGGGATATTTTTTTCCAAAAATGTATTGCTGGTAATAATGTATTTCTAGTAATACATTTTTCTTCAAAAATGTATTGCTAGTAATAATTATTGACAAAAATGTATTGCTGGTATTAAAACCCATTTTTAAACTTTCATGGTGTTCTGAC
>CAHIKZ030000263.1:780000-837500 GCA_903632075.3 Acanthosepion pharaonis | reverse complement strand
GGTCCACTAGTTCGATTTTTAGTAGTGAACGACTAGACTAGCCACACAGATTTTCTGATTAGAGTTTTAAAGGCTTTTGTAGAATCATTCCGACATTCTGGTAGCAGTGAAATGGTGTTCAGAATTTTTGCTCACTGTGATTGGCTGTCATACAAGGTAAGAAAATCAAGTATACTCTACTATTTAACCCATAGATGGAAGAAGATGGATTTATGTTTTTTTCAAAAGCGTAACAAGAACGAAACACAACCAAGTGGCATTTTAATTGGGTTTTTCAGTTTCTGTGCTGTTACGGACTTTATCAAAGCATGTGCCTTGATAAAGTTACTGTGAAAACGCAACGCGTCGGCTAAGAATAGTTTTGCCTTTTTATTCATCTTCCTTCTTTACAGATACATTTTATCTGAAAATAATTTCCATATATATATATATATATGTCTGTGTGACAGAGAGAGAGTGAATGTGTGTTTGTGACAGTGAGTGTGTATGTGTTATTATTGACTTACGACCTATGCTACTTACGGCTTTTTGATTTTATGACCACGCTCGTTAATAGGTATGCCTGGCCCTCTGGCCATGACGGCTCCCAGTTTTGTGTACGACAATTTACACTCCAGTTCCCGGCAGCGTTAGCAATGCCTCGCACGCCCCAAGCTCACTATTAGGGCAGCCTGAGTACAACACACTTGCTTTTGTGTCTTTGAAATTTCTTCTTCAACCCCTATCTAGGATGTCTACCAAGAGGAAATTGTCTTTATCTATTCCTCAACGTGTTAAGTAGGAAAGAAATGTTATTGATATAAACACTTAAATTTGACGAACACAATATTAAGAAACAAAACAAAGAAAGAAAGATGATGCAAATGCTATTAAATTGAGAGAAAGCGTAAAAATTATAAAACTTACAGTAAGGCATAAAGTTAAAAAAAAACTGGATCGATTTAAGACTTGTTGGTTGCAACAATCGTTGTCGTAAGTCAACGACGACGTGTATATATAAAGGGTCTTTCATTAAGACGGGTTATATATAAGGGTGTTTCATTAAGAAGGATAAAAGTCAGCAGTAAATAAATCAGTGTTATTGTCGAAAATTTCTTTATTTCTCAATTGGATCATGTTATTTAATTCATGGCAATTATGTTTGAAAAATAATATCGTTCAAATGTCCGCCAAGGCTTCGGCGGCATACCTCCACTCGATGGTCAACGTTTTTGATGACGTCTCTGTATATTTGCCTCTCGATCTCACCAATATGACTTATTATCTCATCCTTCAGCTGTTGAATTGTTGTTGGCTTGTTGGCATAGACCTTACTTTTGAGATGACCCCCAAAGGAAGAAATCTAAAGGCGTCAAGTCGCACGATCGTTGTGGCCAATTGACTTCGCTGTTTCGAGGGATAATGCGACCTGGGAACTTTTCATTCAAATTCAGATCATCCGTTTTCGTAATAGGCTTCGATAACTTTAACACGTTGTTTGATTGTTAATCTTTCCATGGTTGAAATTGCCAAAGACTTAAGTTGTTAAATCTGAAAGTAAAAGAAAAAATCATTAGACGCTTAAACTTAATTCACATTTAAAATCGGTCCAAATTATTGGAACAGCTTTTGTAAACAATTCTTACATCTGCTATATATCCATCACACTCTCTCGTCGGTCGACGTGTCATTGTTGAAAATTTATGCTCGTATCTATCTTCAAACCACATACATCCAAAATAAAAATTAACATAAGAAAAATATTAGAAGGGAAGACCTAATTTCTAAATTGCATCCGTACAAGGAAACATGCACATCATTAAGTCCTGTTATTATACAAAAGAAACTAGCCATATTAAATAAAATATTTTTCAACACAGGAGACGGTATTTTAAAGTGTGTATAAAATATTTAATAGACGTATAAAACAACAGCAATAATAATAATGATAACAAAAGAATTATAATAGCAATATGTATAAATATTTGATGCATTCTTTTTCTGGGTGAGTCGAGAAACCATCTTCTTGTATACAAGCGTTTTATTAGAACAATGATTAAAATGACTTCGAACGAACGAGGCTTGGAGATCAGAGAAAGGACCACCTTTCATCAGATCTCTAGGATTGGAAATATACAGAAAAACTGGCACAAGGCCTAAAAAAAGGGATAGTGAAAAGGACGGGCTTCATCTGTCTTAATTAAACTTAGCTAGACACGAGCACTGACCCAAGCATACAAACAATATTCCTAACACTAAAACAACACATTCTTACTAAACCATCTTACTACATCCACCATAATACCTCATTGTCTCAATGAAAATCCTAAATAGTCCCCATATGTACAAATCGTCGTATGTGGTGGGGATAAAACAACAAATTAAAAAGATCCCCAATGAGCATATACAATATGACTTAATCTATTTACAAGAAACTAAACAAAATCATTATTAGTAATATCCCCCCGCCACAATACTTAAATGTGGCAGAAATATCAGTTCACTGGACGAAATCAATGTGGGCCTATACGAATATAAAAAACATTCATTCATCCTAAATACTCACACAGACACGCACTCATCCAGACACAACAACAAAAACGAAAAACACACAGGCGAAAAATAAAAAACGCAAAACGCCCCACATCCACCAGAGAACTGACATCACAGACCACCTAACGAGGGAGGGGATGAGGAATTAAACTAAAGAAAAAAAATAGGGACAGAAATAAAAAGGGCCAATGAGCAAACACACCCTAGCTAAGTTTACTGGAAACAAAAAAGAAAAAACGAAAGATTCAAATAACAAAACCTGCACTAACCTAATTTCGGGATGGGTTGCCCAAGTTCAACCCAGGAAGAACAATATCCGGATGCCTAACCGGCATCAAAATGCCACTCTAGGTCAGCCCCCCTTTTACTCGACACAACCGCACAAGAGTCACCCACCTTTTGCCAAATTCTGATGAGATGATCCGCCTCTTTTCCGTCCTAATCTTGACTTTAAGCTGATGTTTAAAAAAGATCTTTAGGACTAGAGATAAAGAATGGCAAAGAGAATTTTAAGAAGTAACAAGAATCAAACCAGTTGAAAACTTTTAAAAGCAGCAGCAGCAGCAACTAAATATCGATAACACGTGTAACCCGAACAGAAAATAAAGATACAATCTTTACACCCAACTTCAAACAACACGTTAGAAAGGAAACCCCCGTCAATACAAGAAAGAAAGATAACAGTGGAATTGAGAAACCTATTTTCCTGAAAGACACTTCTGAGAGAAAGATTTTAGAAATTTCAACCGACAATTTTTTTATCAGTGAATACCGAATGTTTGCGCATAAGGAAACATTTAATCTGACCATTACCAATACAATTACTATTTCCACATAATGCCACTCCTACGATACGCCTTTATAATACATTCAATCGCATAAAAAGACAAACAGGATTTCGCCAAACAAAATATGGTCTACCATAATGAAAATATTGAGATCTTCATAACTGATATGGTCAAAAGTACTTGAACAAAAACAGAACCTAAGTTAACTTTAGACAGATTATCTACAATTTGTATTCTCCTTCTTCCACTGTAGACCTTATCCCTTCAGAATGTTGGCGATCATGGCTCTCCCCAATTTCCTTTCCTTTGGAACTCTAAATATTTTTGTCATCTCTTCTAAATCCTGCTCTGCCATCCATTTACTCAAGCTCACTAGGAAAATTACGCGTTGTTGACCTCTGCCACTCTTGCAATCCGTTCTGTGAGTATCAAATTTTCCAAGGCTTCTTTTCTCATTATCTGCCCTACAAATTTCCACTGTCTCTTTCGGATATTAAGCATAAGTATTCTTTTTATTCTACTTTCTCTAAAATTTCGTCGTTGCTCACATGTTTGGTCCATGGTATTCTCTGAATTCTTCTTTAAAACCCATATTTCTCTTGCTTCAAGTCTCTTCTTTATCTGTTATATGTTCAGCATTTACTTTCCATACAGGACGGATGATATTGCATAGCAGTTAAGTACTCTTTTCTCTGTTTATAAAATTTTTGATTCAGATGTCAATTTATTCGATAATTGATAAAATATAAAAAATAGTGTGACAATAAATGAGTATGTCCCCATTCACATAAATACAGTAGTAAATACTGTATGTTGGTCTGCAGGTGGAGATTCATTGTGGAATTCGCTTCTAGTAGTTGGCTACTTCTTCAACGCGCCGCCGTCGAATCTTATTTGTGTTGTTCTTGACCTAAGTATTATTGTTCATTACCAACCTCCGTGTGATTATTCTATTCACTAACCTTTCCTACGATGCAAAAAATAGATAGTCCTTATAGCATGAATTTACCGAAGCTTTCTTAAATCAATTCTTCATACCCAATTATACTTCGTCTATATAAATTAGCTTCTTATAAAATTGAACAAGTTACAATTGTTTCATAATTTTGATATATGGTTTTCACCCCCTGATAGTTTGTATAAATTTCTTGTCAGCCACTCATGACTAGGATTATATTTCAAGCCACATTTTAACATGGCCAACATTTCTCCTTTTTTTAACATAGGTCTGACACTTAATTGGTTAATCGGGTAAACCCACAAGCCTCATTTTAATTTTGTTTTCTTATCTGCTTTTGAAATTTAAAAATAATTTTTTACTCACCACTTATTTACCAACGGCTGAGGAGTCACAATTTGAGTGGTGAAACATGAAAGCTATTATGTAGCGATTTTTAACATGTTTTTGTTTTAATCTCATACAATAAATTATATATACAGTGGGTGGAAACAAATATTCGTACACATACTAATTTTTAATTTATTGTATTTCCAACTAATGAATAACCATAGTTTTCATATGAGTAACTGTACAAAGATGCATAATAACTAAATATCAATAGAAAACAGACAAAAATTTGCTTTAATAGAAATAAATCCCATTTATCCATTTTAATGGATGAAAAAGTATTCGTACCATACAAAAAATAATATATAATTTTCATTTAATATTTTGTAGAATATCCATTCTTCACTTCTACAACAACGGACCTCTTCTTGTAGTTCTCCATTAATAATTTGCGAATTTTAGTTGCTATTTTATTCCTTTCTTCTTTCCATATGGTCTTCGGATCCAGGATGTTTGTCGGAGTTCTCGATTGGATTTGAATTTTCAAATAACGCCACAGATTCTCGATTAGGTTTAAATCTGGGGACTGACTTGGCCATTTCAGGATATTTACATTATTTTCGACAAGTCATTTCATCGGAGATTTTGCAGTGTGCTTAGGATTATTATCTTGTCGGAAGATCAAATCAAGAGTAAATTCAAGATTTTCAACCGAAATCATTAAATTTGCTTCCAAAATATTTTGATATGCTGCGGCATTCATTTCACCATCTACTATTGATATATTGCTGGTACCTTTTGCAGAAATCCCTAAACTACGATGGTACCATCACTAAATTTCACGTGTTCTTTTGTTTGAAGGCATCGCCATTTTTCCTCCATAGAGGATTTCAATTTTAGTTTTGTCTATTCATAATACTCCTTCCCAATAGGATTTTCCTTCTTCTCAGGTTCACGAACGAATTTCAACCTGGTATCTCCGTCTTTTCAATAGCAGTGAAATTTTCCAAGGGGAACGTGCTTTTAGATTGTTCCTATGAATTTCATTGCTTATTATCCGTTTAGTGACACAGATTCCTGATGAAAGCAAATCATTCTGTAACTCTTGACGAGTAACCATTGGATTTTGTTTAATTTGATGCATTTCCTCGAAGATCTTGAAGAAATCTTCTGTGGAGCACCTGTTCTTCTTTGGTTTTCAACAGTTTTCAGGATTGTTTTTATTTTACTTTGAAATGAATGAACTAATGGTAGTAAATGGAATATTCAAGTTGTCTGAGATTTTCCCGTAACTTTTACCTTCTTTCCAGAGCTTAACAAACATTTCTTTTTGTAAATTTGTCAATTCTTTACCTCTGGCCATGATAATAAACTTCTTGCACGAATAACAATTACAGAATGTTCTGTTTGCATATTTTAGGTTGAAAATAACTACTGATGACATTATTGGAACATTCTAGAATATTCCACTTGAATAATCAAAAGTATTAAAGCAATTTAACATTTTTTACAACTGAAATTTGCATTGTACGAATACTTTTTTCACCAAATGTATAAATGGAATTTATTTCTATTAATTTTCTTTTCTGTTTTCTATGCATATTTAGTTATTATGAATCTTTGTACAGTTAATTATATGAAAAGAATGTTTATTCATTAGTTGGAAATACAATAAACTAAAAAATTTGTTTCCCCCCACTATATATAAAGAAATGGACAAGGCCGGACAATTTATTTATTAAAGACATTTTTATGCTTAACGTTGTTATTTATAGATACAAGTATTTAAGCAAATGCTCTGTTTATGATAAACAGTATTAAATAACATTTACCGGCCAGAATGTCCGAGAAATTTTCATAGAAAATATTCGTTCTTTGACAGGATTCGAACCTGCATCCTATACGGAACCGTCATTTACGCTGACGTGCCTTACCTCTGGGCCACAAAGAACCTTTTCGGTAGACAAGGTCGAATTTACTGCTTATAAACTTCAATCTTCCCTGAATCTCGTACATTCATAACTGCTCTGGCGTATCAAATGTAAACAAATGACGTCATATATTAAGAAATGGACAAGGTCCGACAATTTATTTATTAAAGAATTTTTTTTTTGTTCTTTGTGGCCCAGAGGTAAGGCACGTCAGCGTAAATGACGGTTCCGTATAGGATGCAGGTTCGAATCCTCTCAAAGAACGAATATTTTCTATGAAAATTTCTCGGACATTCAGGCCGGTAAATGTTATTTAATACTGTTTATCATAAACAGAGCATTTGCTTAAATACTTGTATCTATAAATAACAACGTTAAACATAAAAATGTCTTTAATAAATATATATATATATATATATATGTGAAAATATATAGAAAATAAGAAGGAACTGGTTAGGTAAATAATCCAAAGTCCCTTAGTATTTTAGTTATTCTTTTTAAAAAATTGGGCTCGATAGAAAGTAGAGCATAAATATAATTATTTATTTAAAATTTATAATTATTTATTTAAAATAAATAATTATATATATATATATATATATATATATATATATATATATATATATATATATATATATATATGAGGTGTGTATGTATGCGTTTGTGTGCCTAGACGATTATCACACTCTGAACATCTATGACATTATATGGATAATCAAGTAAACTGTATAGCTTCAAAATAAGACATAAACAAGAAAATTGTTGAAATGATAGTGAACAAGGCGAAGGAGGAATGATCGGAACTCTGCCAGTTGTGTTCCAAACCCGTCCAGTTTCCACTAAGCACGGGATGAGTGGAAAACTTAGACTTCCTTTCAAAACCTGTTTACACCTGAGTAGTTTATGAAAAGGAAGAAGCGATAGGCTGAATTTACTACTTAATTGGTGGGCGCGAACGTTGAATGGACCTTAATTTGGCTTTTGTGTGTTTTTAAAAGCTTATTGAATTTAGGTGGTGGATCGGAGAAGGCAAGCCCCAGGCACGGAGTAAGATAAACTGTTTGGGTGGGAGACACAGAAAATATGCACAAACACGCTAATATATGAACACGGATGTACAAATCTATCTGACAATCTATCTATCTTTTATATAATGAATATACGATAAGTTTAGAGAGATACAAACAAAGTGAGATATATCGGTTGAAAGACAGTTTGGTAGAGAGATGCATAGAGGGCTTAATAGTATCTTTCGTGGTGACTGAAATGGTGGACTATATAAAACGGAGGCAAGGGGGTGGGGAAGTAAAAAGCCCACCTTTCGAACGTGGCTTTTCAAGGCAGTCAGGGCTACCAGATTTGGGCAACTACTACAATTAAATCTTCTCTAATAAATATTTTCTCGATAAGACGTGTGATATAATAAATTAGGCTTCAGAAGTATACATACATATATGTATGAAAACTCAGATAGATAGATAGATAGATAGATAGATAGATAGATAGATAGATAGATAGATAGATATGAATAGAATCAGATAGATATGAACAGAATCAGATAGATAGATAGATAGATATGAATAGAATCAGATAGATATGAATAGAATCAGATAGATAGATAGATAGATATGAATAGAATCAGATAGATATGAATAGAATCAGATAGATAGATAGATAGATATGAATAGAATCAGATAGATAGATAGATAGATAGATATGAATAGAATCAGATAGATAGATAGATAGATAGATATGATATGAATAGAATCAGATAGATAGATAGATATGAATAGAATCAATAGAAATAGAGATCAGATAGATGATATAGAATATGAATAGAATCAGATAGATAGATAGATAGATAGATATGAATAGAATCAGATAGATAGATAGATAGATAGATATGAATAGAATCAGATAGATAGATAGATAGATAGATAGATAGATAGATATGAATAGAATCAGATAGATAGATATGAATAGAATCAGATAGATAGATAGATAGATAGATAGATAGATAGATAGATAGATATGAATAGAATCAGATAGACATGAATAGAATCAGATAGATAGATAGATAGATAGATAGATAGATAGATAGATAGATAGATATCGCCGCATACATTCACTGATGTAGTTACATCTTTTTTTCTCGGAAATTGTCAACAAAAATTATAAACTCATTTTATTCATTAAACTCTTTATTTACAAAAAATATTTTTTAATATTTTTCTCGTCATTTTTTTTAAACAATGAAAGTTGCCGAGTGAATACGGTAATATCGTTATAAAGAATAAATGTCCATTTTAACACAACGTTTTTTTGTTTTTTTCCGGTACGTATGTTAAACTATGACAAACATTTTATCAAAAATTTTCCAATCTATGTCTATTCTCCCAAAAACCTTGCCTTCTATAGCAATAATGTTTCGTCTGCCGTCCTTTGGGAATACATACAAGTATATATGTATATCTATGCATATATAAGAAGTACTTTTATGTGCCCACATATGCGTTTGTCTTTGTCACTTTATATGAGCATTTATTGTGTGTGTGTCCAAATTGTTCAAATACTTGTGGAAGAGACACCGCAGACAATAATGACCAAACTTATGAATTATTTGTGACAAGATATGAATCAGTCCTTTACACAGTGGCATAAAAAAAAACAAAAAAAAACGTCATTGCAGAAATAAAATGGCTACAATATTTCTTGCAAGCGACGTTTCTTTTTATGGTGGAATAAAAGCGTTAATTGTTTTTACTATTCCGCTTCCGGTGAAAGTCTTCCTGTCGCCATCTTGATGTTAATCATTTCCTTTTTCGGCTTTTACACCCGATAAGATCAGATAAAGGGAGATAAATCTTCAATCCTGCAGAAATCGATGCAGACCTTAGTAGGACATCATTCCAGACGAGATTAAGGAACAAGCAACTAGTAAATTAACTGTAGGCGTTCATCTTCATGTACTTTTTTTTTAAAAAAAAAAAGAAAGGTAAAAACAATCCTATTCAAAAGTTAAATAGATTATTCTAATTATTGTTGATGTTGGTGGTGGCCTTCCTGTTGGTGGGAGTGGAGGTGGTGGAGGTGGTGGTGGGGTTAAAGCTTCCAACTAAGCTTTACTTTTGCCTCTAAAATCCCCAGGTAGTTGAAGACGAAAAACACTAATGTTTAATTAGAACATTTTTTTTTAAATATGTAGATGAAATATGTGCATTTTAGTGTGTATGAGAGTAGATGGATAGATTTATTCATTTTCTACGGATTATCAACCCTTTATAGGTTATTTAAAGATAGATAATGTTTTTAGATTGTAATATGTTTTCAGATAATAATAGTTTACAAGTCTTACTAATTAACTGCTAGCCGGAGGATGAAGAGGTGGATTTTTACCTTTCCTAAAATTATTTGCGCGAAAGTGAATATTAAAAAGCCGATGGGAATTGGTACTCGGCTCTCCGATTAAAAATTCAATTCCATTACTCCACCCGCGCATCCAGGCTTACTGCACCTGGTATTTTCAAGCGGTCACCCATCTAGGTGCTGGCCAGGCTTCACGTGGCTTAACTTCGGTGATTGGCTGTGATCCGGTGTTTCAACCTGGTGTGACTATAAGCCGTGTCGATGTCGGTGTGAGAGCTTGTTTCTACTCAAAGTGCTCGAATGTCTATAGCTTTGATTGGGGGGGCGTTTGCATGTGTGTCTGCAACCGTGTGTATGTGGATATGACCATAGCAAAGGTCATGTGTTTCAAAAATGGTCAACCAGGTTATTTCTGGTAAATAACGCTTTTAAGACTCGTGCAAGTTGTCTCTTTTATCTCACTTATTATTGAAGACCGGCTATCCTCCGTCTGCATTTTCTGTGGGTATTATTTTTGTTCAGCCCCAAAATGAGGGCAGGAATCTTCATGTATTTTGGGAAACAACCAGCACGGACATTTGAGTGATTAGTGCCTATAATAAACTCGCTGGTGCTACCTTGGTCCAGCTAGAGTCTTTGACATACACCCTTGTGCAAATTAATTCCATCAGCCGCGTTAATTTCTTTTCTTTCACCATGAATGATGTATGATGAAATTTGTTTCGCCTGGAAAAATATTGCGTCGTCCGTGATTGCATCATATTTTTATCACGCCTAGATACTATTGTCTTGATTGTCGATTAGTTGTCCTACGGCCATGGTCTGCGATGGACGTTACCCCAAGGAACATTACCAGTGAGCAAATCAAAGTAGTATCGACTGGCACGGAAAGTGTCCTGATTTAAATTAAATTGAGAATCTGTGATCAATCGGAAAGACCGTGGAAAGGACATAGGAAGTACTAACATGTGCACTGGGTCATGTTTCATTGGAAAAATACAAAGGAAAAAGTAAATAATAATAGAATTATTCGTTTTGTTTCAATTAATTTGCACAAGGATGTATATATATATATATATATATATATATATATATATATATATATATATATATATATGCCTGTAAATTTTCAGATCTCACTAAAAATATAAGTATAACAGGACAATATGAATAAAGGCAAAAAGAAAACTTATCTTAACCGACGAGTTTCGTCCTCTGGTGGACTTTATCAAGACAAATGTAAGGATTTTATTTTGTAACAAGTATTTATAAACAAAAAGAAAATATCAGTTTTTCAAAATGTTTAAATTTAAGAACGTTCATAAATATTCACGAGGCTAACTGAAAAGTCAAGGTAAATTATGGAAGATGCTAAGTGATATAATTTAAATGAAAGAATTGATAATTGTTAGCGAAATGATTTCGCCGTTAATCACATTAACATTGCGAATTAATTCTTTGAATAATTACTTCTTTATCATATATATACTGCCCAATTTAATAGATAGATAGATAGATAGATAGATAGATATCACCAGTCGAGAAGCATTCGCACCGAAACAAAAATGCGTCTTTTTCGTGAGTACTTGTTTGTCCGTATGTAACATCTTTATATATCCATGCCTGAGGATGAGTGAATGTACAGTTGAAAGTACTTGCATATTAAAAAAGACCTTATACAGCCCATAATTATTAAAAACAAGGATCATAACATTCATCGTGATTTATTAGGTTAATGAAACTTTAATTTTTGTTTGCGAAACGATTTCGCCATTTTATATCATTAACTTTACTAAATTCTTTTTTTTGTATAAATGATTCATTGTAATATATATATATATATATATATATATATATATATATATATATATATATATATAATATATATAATGTCCTTCAATAATAAAGTAAATGGCCTTCAATTTTACTTTCCTTCGCCCCATCTCTCTCCCCCACCTCTTCTTTCCTTTTCCCTCCCTTTTATTCTGATCTTCAGCATTAGATCGTCTATGGTGTGTGTATGTCACCACGAAATGTATCTTTATGCATTAGACATCCGACAAAATTCATATTTCTCTTACTTAAACCCCTTCCACTCAACTCTCGTAAAATTCTCTCTGTTAAGGTTTAATCTCCCTCCTCCTCATACTTACACTCTCTCTAAATTCTGTTTTTATTTCCGGAGTTGGGTTTTCTGTTTTCTTTTTGAATTTGTAGGTCTGATGAATTGGATCGTATTTACGATTCCAATGGAATAAATCCTGACTATGGAATATTAGTGTTTAAGCCTTTTTATTATATTCTTACTCTGTCCTGGACATTGAATTCTACCTGGATTCTATCCTCTCGGAATTTTTTATTCAAAAAATATACATGTATGTGTATGCACCTATGTATATATATTTATATATTTTGCATATGTATGTGTATATTTACCACTTATATTATATTAATATATATATATATATATAAAAAGAAATATGTTGTAGTGGTTCCAACGAGAGAAAAGTATGTATATTAAAAAAGGGGTGCCGCAACCAAAAACGTTTGCGGCACCCTCTTCTTTTTAATATATATATATATATATATATATATATATATATATATATATATATATAATTTGATAATCTGTAACATGACTCAGTTAGTTCCAGGGTTTTGCATAATATTGGATCTATAGAAAGGCAGTTTATTATACGCATTAATAAGGAAGATGACAATGTTGAAAAATAAACATCTGTTTTACCAAAGAAATACTTACATCATCTTTAAGAGACGAACTAGATGATGTGGACAAATTGTGCAAGTTGAAGAATCTTTTTCGAAATACCGGCAACCATTTTGGATATTCAGAAATGTTTGCGGTCATCTCTTTGGTGAATATTTCTCAGCCAACGTTATAAACGTGTTTACACATTTCCTGCTAAATGTGTTTACATTTCCCGCTTTGCAACGCAACTCTTCCACAACGAAAGCATCTGGCCTTTCAAGGCGCCGAGTCATAAAACCAAATTGGATCCCATCAAATCGGAATACGTGTCAGTGTGTTCCTGCCCCGCAGTTAATATCTACTGCCTGGAGTCTCATTGGCCAGAAAACTAAATTGTATATGGCCTTGTCTATTTCTGACTGATCCTCGAATGATGAGAGTGTCATATATTTACCATCGCGTTTCTTTGCTTCGTCAGTATGGTTAAGTATTTTCCTTTTCTTCAACTTGCATCTTTATTTCCCTGTCCTCTACTATTGGAGTTTGTTGAGTAATCTAAACAGCAAAGCCATTATCGGAACAAATGTTTTCTATTATTCTGTGTATACGCCCGTCCATTAATATAGCCTTTAGTGTCAGTTTTCTCAACTAAAAAATAATTGTTTACCCAATTTAGCCACTTCAACTGGCTTTCCTCTACTTGAAAACATTTTTACGTCACACGATTTCTTTTTTGTTTTGATAAACTCGTCCAGTTTGTATATTCCTCAAATGCCAGCGTTTTTATTCATTTATTTCTTTGCCATGCTTGGCAATTTGAGCTCGTAAATCACTAAGAGCGAGTTTGCTCTTTCTTAAATACACCACAGACGTCATCTTGTCCCGTGTAAATATTATTTTATCATGCCTTCTAATTAATCTCTTTGCCAATCTTTCGATGAAACCTATCATTATATTTTTTTAGTAAAAACTAATTTCTAATTCATTTTATTTATTTATTTTTGTAAAAAAATACAAAGAATTAATAATATGTTTTGTTTCTTAATTCAGTAACGTTTTAAAATACGAGATCCGTCAGACAAAACGAGATTTGAAAAAAATGCGTGTGCGCATGCGAATATGGTATTTTTATAAAACATGGCGGAATCGACGCCTGATTTGTTATTAATTACTTAATTATAATACGTTTTTTACAGAGGGTTTTATTATTTTTATGGCTCATGAAATTTCTTGCTAAAACAGAAGTCGATTGATTATTGAGCGACTTTCCATTTCTGTTAACAATCATTTTGCTTTTTCAACTAACTGCTTTGTCTTTTCATCTTTTCCGTTTTTTTCTTTTTTCTCACTTGATTTTCTTCCTTTTTCCCTTAATTCCATTTCATTCTTTCAGCTTTTCTCTTATTTTATTTAATGGCGTTTCCAGTTATTCTCTTTTCTTTTCTTTTCTTCTCTCTCTTTATCCTTTTCTTTATTCTTATTTCTCCACATTTCCTCTTCTTCCTTCTCCTTGTTCTTATTCTTCTTCTTCTTCACCATCATCATCATTACTCTTTTCCTTACTGCTTCCATGTTTATTCTTCTTTCTCCCTTTATTTCCCATTCTTCCTTTTCCCCACTCGTTCTTGATTTATGTTTCCCTCCTTTCATCATGTGATTTTAGGCGACGTGATATGCGTTTGCCAAAAAGTCCTTGTAAACAATAATCTCAGAACTGCGCACACAGTAACCATTCTCTGGTTTATACAAAGTAAACAGCTGCTTATTCATGGGAAGATAAGTATGTTTGAATTTTCCGGAAGATTGGGAAAGCCATTAAATTAAACCATTTCTCCGTTCACAAGGAACGAAACGTCTATATAACTCTTATGTTTTGTTTGGCAAAGTCCTTCAAAATCCAAACGACTACAGTTAGAACTATTATTGCAGTATAGCAATCCTGAGAGAATTATAAGTTCTGCCAGGATTCCTTTTTTGGCAGCCACAATCGGAACAATATTAGATATACAGATGCCACATTATGTTGATAGCAGATACAGCAATGAAACTGCAGTAATTCCTACAGGAGGTAGTAATGGAAAGTAATATCTTAGAACTAAACATAAATTATAAGAACACAGAATGTATGTTTTGTGATGTCAACGAACACTCGTTGCTAGTTTTGTAATGTCAATAAATACACATTGTCATTTTCGTAATACCTGTTGTAGTAGAGACTTTGTAATCGCAGATCCAACTATAGTAACGCCGTTGAACAATACTGGTGTCAGACGCCTTCGAATATCACTCGTAATAATAGTACTTGCTCGATAATACTCGCTCGAATAGCAATTACCGAATAGTGATCCGTATAGTAATCCGTATAGTGACCCCTTAGACACCACGGTAATTCTCAAATATACATTTCTTTTACTAACATGTGATCTACTTATTCAAAATGGAATCGCCTGTGTTTGTTATCGGGCGATCTATGTTCAAACAACAGTTTCGGCCGAAACACTTTATTCTCATATAACAATTTCCACACTTAGAATGTATGTTTTCAGAACTAAATCTTGAGAAAAACGTACCAAACGAATAGATTTATAGAGAGTCTCTTGTAAAATATTTGGGATATTTTTAAACCTGAACGAGAAAAGATCATATTTATTTGTTTTAGATTTTTCATAATATTTTCCTTTTTTGTGATGTCAAAACGGCTAACAGCTTTAATATACTTTTGTGATTTCAACGAATACTCGGTGTCACTATCGTAATGCTCGTTGTAGTAGAGACTTTGTAATTGCAGTTACAACTATAGTAACGCCGTTGAACAATACGGGTGTCACTCGTACGTCCTGGATAAGACGATAAACTACGTCCAACAGCAAGGCCTCTGATCAGGAGGTTTGAGGAGCGTAGAATCACTTCTTAATTGCTGCTGTTCCGAGGTTTACCCTGACCCGGGGTAGTAGCACCTGTTAGGGTCCCAGCTATGGGCAAATAGTTAACACCCAAACTTTTACAAAAATAGGTTTTAATACCAGAAATACTTTATAATAAAAAAACTGTTGCCAGCAATAATTTTTGAAGGAAAAATTATTATCAGCAATACTTAAAAAAAAAAAAATAGCAATACAAACTGTTATACATTCTTTGAAAAAAATATGACCAGCTATAGATTTCTTCAAGGAAAAATATTCCCAGAAATAGATTTTTGAAGAAAAACATATTACCAGCAAATAAAAATTTTGCCGACATTAAATAACCCATTGAGGTTGATATGCCATAAAACAAAATAAACTAAACCAAACCATAACACTCGCACTTATAGTGCTCGCTTGAAAAGTAACCACCGAATAGTGGTCCGAATATTAAAAGTATAGAGAAATAGTATCGTGAATATTATAGTGAATTCGTACAGGGAATACTATAGGGAACAGCGATTCGTATAGTAATAGAAGATAGACTAGAAATGGGGATCTGTTAGACGCCACGCTAATTCCCATATGTACGTTTCCTTTACGATCACGTGGTCTACTTATTAGAAATGGAATCACCTGTGTTTGCTCACTGGTGATCTGTGTTCAAACTCCAGTGTCGACAGCGACACATTATTTCTATATAACAGTATGTTTGTCAGTAAAAGGAGCAGCTCAACATGCGAACTGTGAATTGGGGACGCCAAAATAAAACAAGTACAAAAATTTTAATATCTCGGAATTTTTTTTAAGAAGACGAAAAAAGGAAAATTTTAATATCTCGGAATTTTTTAGCAGAGGAAAAGAAAAGATGAAAAGCTAAGAAAAGTATTAGAAAAAGAAATTTCTGAAACAAAGGAAAGGCACATTGGGATAGCGAAAGATGCCTTCCAAAAAAAAAAGTTAAGAGAATTTCAAAGTATTAAGAAAAGAAAAAGGAGAATTTCGTTAGAAACAAAGGAAAAGGCAAAGGAAAAGGCACATTGAAAAAGGAGAATTTCGTTTAAGGAAAAGATGCCTTCCAAAAGCTAAGCAAAGTATTAAGAAAAAGGAGAATTTCGTTAGAAACAAAGGAAAACATTGCCTTCCAAAAGCATTGAGATAAACAAAGGAAAGATGCCTTCCAAAAGCTAAGCAAAGTATTAAGAAAAGGAGAATTTCGTTTGAAACAAAGGAAAGGCACATTGGGAAAAGATGCCTTCCAAAAGGTATAAAGAAAAAAGGAAAAAATTTCGTTAGAAACAAAGGAAAAGGCACATTGGGAAAAGGAAAGATGCCTTCCAAAAGCTAAGCAAAGTATTAAGAAAAAGGAGAATTTCGTTAGAAACAAAGGAAAAGGCACATTGAGATAAAGGAAAGATGCCTTCCAAAAGCTAAGCAAAGTATTAAGAAAGGAGGAGAAACAAAGGAAAAGGCACATTGGGATAGCGAAAGATGCCTTCCAAAAGCTAAGCAAAGTATTAAGAAAAGGAGAATTTCGTTAGAAACAAAGGAAAAGCATTGGGATAGCGAAAGATGCCTTCCAAAAGCTAAGCAAAAGGCTAAAAAAAGGAGAATTTCGTTAGGAAAAAAAGGCACATTGGGATAGCGAAAGATGCCTTCCAAAAGCTAAGCAAAGTATTAAGAAAAAGGAGAATTTCGTTAGAAACAAAGGAAAAGGCACATTGGGATAAAGCGAAAGATGCCTTCCAAAAGCTAAGCAAAGTATTAAGAAAAAGGAGAATTTCGTTAGAAACAAAGGAAAAAGCACATTAGGATAGCGGAAAGATGCCTTCCAAAGCTAAGAAAAGAAAAGGAGAATTTCGTTAGAAACAAAGGAAAAGGCACATTGAGATAAAGGAAAGATGCCTTCAAAAAGCTAAGCAAAAGTATTAAGAAAAAAAGGAGAATTTCGTTAGAAACAAAAAGTATTAAGAAAGAAAAAGGAAATATTAAGAAAAGGAGAATTTCGTTAGAAACAAAGAAAAGGCACATTGGGAAAAAAGATGCCTTCCAAAAGCTAAAGCAAAGTATAAAGAAAAAGGAGAATAAAACAAAGGAAAAGGCAAAGGATAGCCTTTCCAAAAGCTAAGCAAAGTATTAAGAAAAAAAAGGAGAAAAACAAAGGAAAAGGCACATTGGGATAGCGAAAGATGCCTTCCAAAAAGCTAAAAAGTATTAAGAAAAGGAAAATTTCGTTAGAAACAAAGGAAAAGGCACATTGAGATAGCGAAAGATGCCTATTAAGGAAAGAATTTCGTTAGAAACAAAAAAAGGCACATTAGGATAAAGGAAAGATATTAAAAGAAAAAGGAGAAAAAAAGAATTTCGTCAGAAACAAAGGAAAAGGCACATTGGGATAGCGAAAGATGCCTTCCAAAAGCTAAGCAAAGTATTAAGAAAAAGGAGAATTTCGTTAGAAACAAAGGAAAAGGCACATTGGGATAGCGAAAGATGCCTTCCAAAAGCTAAGCAAAGTATTAAGAAAAAGGAGAATTTCGTTAGAAACAAAGGAAAAGGCACATTGAGATAGCGAAAGATGCCTTCCAAAAGCTAAGCAAAGTATTAAGAAAAAGGAGAATTTCGTTAGAAACAAAGGAAAAGGCACATTGTTAAAGGAAAGATGCCTTCCAAAAGCTAAGCAAAGTATTAAGAAAAAGGAGAATTTCATTGGGGAAAAAGCACATTGAAAGAAAGATGCCTTCCAAAAGCTAAGCAAAGTATTAAGAAAAAGGAGAATTTCGTTAGAAACAAAGGAAAAGGCACATTGGGATAGCGAAAGATGCCTTCCAAAAGCTAAGCAAAGTATTAAGAAAAAGGAGAATTTCGTTAGAAACAAAGGAAAAGGCACATTGAGATAGGATGCCTTCCAAAAAGCTAAACAAAGTATTAAGAAAAAAGGAGAATTTCGTTAGAAACAAAGGAAAAAGGCACATTGAAAGTTGAAAGATGCCTTCCAAAAGCTAAGCAAAGTATTAAGAAAAAGGAGAATTTCGTTAGAAACAAAGGAAAAGGCACATTGGGAAAGCGAAAGATGCCTTCCAAAAAGCTAAGCAAAGTATTAAGAAAAGGAGAATTTCGTTAGAAACAAAGGAAAAAGGCACATTGGAAAGCGAAAGATGCCTTCCAAAAGCTAAGCAAAGTATTAAGAAAAAGGAGAATTTCGTTAGAAACAAAGGAAAAGGCACATTGAGATAGCGAAAGATGCCTTCCAAAAGCTAAGTATATAATGACGGGAGTTCGTTTGGCGAAAACGTGTATAAAGTAGAAATGGTGAAAATAGTTAAATTTGCAGTTTAAGCCCTGGAAACCAATTGTAATGAAATTTTCCATTCTGGTGATGAATTTGCATGCTTATTTCGAAAATTAAACGTTTGCGGAAGTAAATCGTTTAGAGTGATCGACAAAATAAGCTCGACCTTATTCGCGTTTAGCCCGGCCACCATTACTGGAAATGGTGAAAGATATGCTAAGCTGTAAAACAAATGAAACGAAACAAGATGACTATCAATGATTCTTACGATTTCCAACTCTTCCACTAACGCATTGGGGACCATTCCAAACACCGCAAAGGACAGTTATTTCCATATATAGAACAGGATTCACGTCAGGAAATATAAGATAGCTGTTTATATTAACTTTTATTCTGGAAAAGATTGACATACGATTATCCCCACCAACATCACCTCAGATGGTACCAGAATAGACCTTGCACTCAGTGTCACTCGAGACAATCAAAGCCACGTCTATGAGCAGGTTGACTAGAAAAATAGCTCCTTACTACCAGGTGCAAATCCGGGCCTCAGATAATGTCAGTTGTCGATCCAGCTGTACATTAATTGTGTCCGAGTGTGAAAAAAAACAAATGACAGGTAGATATATAAACACCCACCTGAGGGGGAAAATAATTCTTTCACGTCCTTGAGAGATTTAGAATCCACTGACTGAAGTCTACACACCCGACATAGTTTACGAAATCCGTAGTTGAATAAACTATATAATATTAGATTTGGACTCGTGTCTTTATTAATCGGTATGAAAATTACGTTTGCACATATTTCATAAATTCTGATGATTATCCAGAATAACTGTCTTAGGTTCTGTGTTCTGCAAAAACAAAATCACCTGTTAATTGGCTTATCCGTTTAAATTTCAGTGTCTTAAAGAATTCTCTCTTTTCACTTCACAAAGAGAGCTCTTAGTGTATGGTCAAAGGTCATTTATTCTAAGTGAATTGCATTTTATGTGTTTTTCTAATTTACTTCGTACATTTTAAAACCTACGAAAGATATGAGAATAATCAAGAACATTTACTGGGAGATAATTACTGACATACGATTAGAAAATGAATTGAACAAGTACAAAAAACGGAAATGAACGTAAAACAAGGATGCGTCTTCTAACAGGGTTTATACGAAATGTAGAATGCACGTTTGATGACAGACACGGATACCCTATACAGCGAGGCGATCCTGGGAGAAGTAGAAGTCCTGCCAGGATTTATTATCGGTCGGTACAATCTTAACAACATAAGATTACGTTGATGTCAACGTGTTATTGGCAAACACAGAAAATATCCTAGACAAGGTAATAATGGAAAGGGAGAAGAAAGGACAAACTATCAATTCTAAGAAGACAGAATATATAGGTAGCAAGATAAACAGCCCAAAATACGATGTACATATAGATGTTAAAATCAAACAATACAGAAATGTAACTATATGGGAAGTGCTATAATATAACTACAGAAATGTGACCGAGAAATCCGAAGTCGCATTGGAATAACGAAAGATGCCTTCCAGAATCTAAGCTTTGTATTAAGGAACAAGGAAACTTTGTTAGAAACAAAAAGAGTGTTGAAATGCTATTTAATAACAATTCTGCTCTATGGCAGTGAATGTTAGACAATATTCCCACAGATGAAGAAAAGACGTGGGGAAATAGAGATATGGCTCTGCAGAAGGATGCTGAGAATACTGTGGACGGAACATGTTAGTAACGAACAAATTTTAAGGAAACTGCGAATAAAAATCGCAGAAATTTCAGTGGTACATAATAAGAAAAAAAGGCTCGGAAAATTTGACACTCACAATATATTCTGAAGTTAAGAGAATGAGAAGGAAACAGCAAATAACCTACCTGATGACCTCCTGTTAATGAATGACAAATGATAAATATTAATTAGAATATGGAGAAGAAGAAAAGATTTCGGAAATTTATTTCTTATTAGTGATTGTTTCATTTTAGCTTTCTCATATACTTATCTTTTGGGGTCTCGCCTATTTTATCTTTAATGTAATTTTAATGTAATTCAATAATATTGCTGTCACATCTGGTCTGATGCTTCTGCTTTGTTTTTAGAGATTCTTGATAAAATCCAAAGAAGAATCTGCAATGTTATTAGTCCTGAACTGGCATCTTAGCTTCAAGGACTTTCAAATCGCCGTAACATTGCTCCTATCCCTTGTGCCTTTTCTATAAATTCTTTCATGTTAAATGTTCTGATGAACTCTATTTTTCTCTCACATTTAAGGATTGGAGTGTTTTGTTTTTATTACTAATATTATTTTGTTTAGTTTCTTGTATATAAATTGTATTCATTGTAAATATTAATTTAGGTTTCATTTTTAAATGTTATTATTTTTGTTTCCTACCCCAAGTCACAGCAAAATGTACACATGGAAACTAGTTAGGACTACATAGAGACTCTGAGGTATTATGGTGACTGTAGTAAAAATAGTAAGTAAGAATGTGGTGTTTTGGTGTAAGAAATACTGTGCTATATTTGCGTCAATAATCGTGGCTAGGTTTAAGATAAGACGGATTAAAGATCAGACCTCCCCTCCCGCTTTGGCCTTGTGCCGCATTTTTATGTTATAGCAAAATAAATACTACTTTCCTTTATGGTAACTAGACTTTACGAATTTAAGCGCATTAATAGATTAGAATCTAAGTCTCATCAATTTATAGTTAAACTGGATAGATGCAACCGTAAGTTTCTCGCAAATAGTTTCTTCTCTCGAATTTTTCATTTTTCTCTTCCGGCTTCTTGCTTCTCTTCTTAATAATGTCTACTTTTTTTTTCTCTTCGTCACTCAAAGTAAACCCTTGCGTCTTACTGGCTTAATTGCTTTGCTTGGGGCGAAATGGTTAAAAAAAGTCATTGCGATTCATATAACCCTGATTATACAAATGATTCCGTTTCGCTTTTCAGGTCCCCTTAGCACAAACATGTTTAATTTTACAATTGCAGCTGATGTGGATTGGGTTGTCAACTTAACATTTATCATATCAGATGTTGTTCCATTCTGCATAAAGTTCTTTGAAGAATTGATGCAGGCATGTGTGAAATATATATATATATATATATATATATATATATATATATATATATATATAAAGTATATAGGTGTGTACGTACTTTCATGAAAACATTTTCTTTGGCAAGTCATAGCATATACACATTTACGAAAGCCATTAAAATAACCGTTTGAACTCTTTCACTCTCACATATATAGACAAACACACTAACACAAATATGTATGTATTTGTATGTATATATATATATATATATACATATATATATATAGATGTATATATATGTATATATATATATATATAATAAATACACATACATAAACACACACATACGTATATATATATATATATATATATATATATATATATATATATATATATATAGGTAACTATACTCGTTTCATATATATATATATATATATGGGTGTGTGTGTGTGTGCATCGCTGTTTTCCGGAGCAGCACATTTGTATAGGACTAAAATTTGAGTCATTAAAGTCACGTTACCAAGCAATTTCCATTTTTAAATATACACGTAAATATTTATAAATGCAGTTTTATTTGCTCGCAACAAAAGACACGTGCAATTTTCCTTCCGAAGTAACGTTTTTCAAAGTCTTTTTTTTTTTTTTTTATTTCCATTGAAAAACTTTACAAATAAATAAAGTAAAATGTGTACTCGAGAGACGAGTAATTATTTGGATTTGTTGAATTTATCTTTCTTTTGCTTTATTATTTCCAATCTGATTTCCTTTCATTCAGTTTTCTTTCTTTGTTATCCTTTTTTAAGGTTTTCCCCCTCCCCTGATTCTACTTTCTCACTTTCATACATTTTTTCTTTTCTCTTTGAATTCCCGCTTCTTTTTCTACTAATTCTTCCCTTTCTTCTTCTTCTAATTCTTACATTTCTTTTTCTCCTTCCTTTATTCTTCTTCCCAATTCTTCTTCTTATTCTTCTTCTTCTTATTATTATTATTATTATTATCATCTTCCCTTTCTTCTTTTCCTCCTTCCTTTTTCTTCTTCCCCTTCTTCTACTTCATCTTTTTCTTCTTTTTCTCTTTCCTTTTTCTTCTTCCCCTTCTTCTTCTACTTCTTCTTTTTCTTCTTTTTCTCTTTCCTTTTTCTTCTTCCCCTTCTTCTTCTACTTCTTCTTTTTCTCTTTCCTTTTTCTTCTTCCCCTTCTTCTTCTACTTCATCTTTTTCTTCTTTTCCTCCATCCTTTTTCTTCTTCCCCTTCTTCTTCTACTTCATCTTTTTCTTCTTTTTCTCCTTCCTTTTTCTTTTTCCGCTTCTTCTTCTTCTTCTCATTATTATTATTATTATTATTATTTCCTTCTTCTTCTTCCCTTTTTCTTCCTTTTCTCCTTCCTGTTTTCATCTTCCCCTTCTTCTCCTTATCATTATTATTATTATTATTATTATTATTATTATTATTATTATTATTATTATTATCTTCTTTTTCTTCTTCTTCTTTTTCTTCTTCTTCTTTTTCTTCTTCTTTTTCGTTGTATTTTCTGGTTTGTTTTATATTTAATCCTTTTAACTTATTTCTAAGTCTTTTCTTACCAACACTTTTTTTTCTCTCCATCTTTCTTATTTTCTTCTACTTCTTCATATTTTTCTTCATTAAATTTGTCTTTTTATTCAACCGTCCCTGTTTATTCCACCTGTTCCCATTTTATTCTTACTCTTCCCTGTTTATTCATCCTCTCCCTTTCCCCCCCCCTCCCTTTTAATTAATCATCTCCCTTTTTTCATCTTCCGCTCTGTATATTCATCGCCCTCCCTTTTTTTTATTTCTACCTCTCGCTTTTCGTCTCATTTTGCATTTAATTTATACGCATTTTATTTCTCCTCTATTCCCGCCTTTTTCGTTTTCTTACGGCAACATCACATCGAAACATTGGTTTCCGTACGATCACCGAAGTTAAGCAACATCGAGTCTGGCCAGTATCTAGATGGGTGACTGATTGGGGATACCAGGTGCTATACGCATCGATGTCTGTGTGATGTAATGGATAATGACTCGAAATTGTTAAAAAGAGGGCCAAGTTCCAATTCCAGTTGGGTTCGTTATAGTCACGCGCAAATACCCCGTGAAAAGTTATGAATCCACTTCTTCTCCCTCCAGTTACGGGTTAAATAGTAAGACGTGTATCTCTCTCTCTCTCTCTCTCTCTCTCTCTCTCTCTCTCTCTCTCTCTATTGTTCTTGTAACGACATTCACCCGAGGTGGGTTGAGCCGGCTCCAATATTGGAGTTTCATGGGAATTTGGAATTCACAAGCGGTCACCAACCCGCATGTATAGCACATGAGATTTGATTATAGTAGTGAAGGTTTCGTGCAGGCCTATCCACACTTTTTGAAGGGCCTGATTACAGAGACCTGGTTCACTACGTACCACAAGGTCCCCAAACGACCCTCCACAGATTTTGAATTCAGAGTTTTCCTTCTCCTAGACCAGTTGCCATCCAAGGCTATAGAACCCGGTCTGTTCTGTTATTTACCCATAGCTGGAGGGAGAAGAAGAGGATTTACACCTTTCCCAAGTGTATTAGCACGTAAGTGAATGTATCACTAAATCATTTTCATCTAAAAAAAAATTCTTATAATTTAAAACTATTTTTGGGCTTTAAATAATCATCAAAAGCTTGATTGGCCAAAGAGAACAAATCAGTGAATCATTTCCTTTTTTTTTCTTCTTCGGTAACGTTTGCTTCTTTTGATTATTTCTTCTAAGTACATACTTTTGTCAATCTTCTTTTTTTAGGAATAATATTCTTTCTAGTCTTGCTTCTTCTTCCTGAATCTGTCTCTTCTTTTTTCTTCTTTCTTTTTCAATCTATCTTCTTATTCATCTTCACTTTTGACAAATGATATTTTTACTTTCAAATCTCCCCTATTCTCGAATCAATCTCCTCCATATGCAATTTTCTTTTTCTTATTGTCGCTTTCATTTTATTCTTTCCTGCTTCAAACAGACTATGACTTTGTTCTCTTATTTCTTCTCTTTTCTTTTCTCGTGCCTTTTACATTATTATTATTATTATCGTTGTTGTTGTTGTTGCATAATGACTGAAATAAATGTATATTCATTTCTTCTATTCACTCACTAGTTATATTTTTTATTTTTCTCTTGGATTTCATGATCTTTTTTTTTTTATTCATTCCCGCGCAGTTCCTTCTTCATTCTTTCATTATACCTTCTACCATCTTTCTTTTAATACTCAGTCATGAAACGAGAAGAAATTAAACAAATTTGCGCTCTAACGAAACTTGGAAGGGGAGTCGACAAAGCAAGATGAAGCGACTCTGCGAAAGAAAAACATCTCAAGTAATAGCAAAACCGGAAGCGGAAGTGAAATGCAAAAGAGAATCGACAAATTTCCATGAAAACTATTTTTCTTTTAATTGAATATTAAAATCTCCATTCATGGAATGAGGTCGTTCAAGTTCGTTGCTGGTGTAAATGGCTTCAGGTATAGAGGTTTCTGATGATAATCAATATGTCGTCGTCTATATGCGAAAAGCAAGGAGCAAAGTTATAATAATTGAAAGCTAAAAGTAATTAGACTAACTCATCAGACCAACTGTTACGCTCATCGCTGTAATTAGACGAATTATACTAATTAGTCAAATTGACTATTTGACTAATTATAGTGGATAACGAGCAAGAAGAACTCACTGAAGCAGATTTGGAAATCCTGAATGGAAATGGTTTGAAATTAAACATCTTCACCCGACGATAATAATAATAATAATAATGACCACGGGAATGTTTCATTGCAATGCTTATGTTGTGGAAGTAGCGTATTCTTTTTAATGGTGTAAAAGAAAAACGTATTTGTTGAAAAGGAAATCGTGAATCAAATAACAGCAAGAGCCATTGCAAATACATTTTTGGCAATGCGTAAATACTGAATGTCGCAATTGTTTTTTTTTTTAAAAAAGAGTTTTGCTTAGAAAATTTCTTAATATCGTGTAGTTTTTTTTTTTAAATCACAAGACGCAACTCCTGGCAAAATATTCCAAGTACATGATGATTTTAAAAATCTGCCAATTAAAAACATAAAATTATTTAATATATTATTGAAAGAATTAAAAAAAAAGAGAAAATTTTGCATGTTACATTATTTTCTTTATATATAAAGAATACTAGCAGTAGAGCCCGGCGTTGCCCGGGGACGTAACAGTAAGAGATAGATCAAGTATCGACCATCATAAAGACTGAAAAATAAAATTGACAAAGATTATTGTTTAAAGTTGACGGACACGCATGTCTTAATTAGTTTTTTTTTTTTTTTTTTTTTTTTTTACGAATTGGTCAAACCCAAACTCAAACAAAAACATTGTTTTCAAACGTTATGAGTCTACCGATTGAATAGAATTTTATTATAAACAATTGTCTTGTAAATGGAATTTTTAAAGCATTCTGAATGTAAAAATAAAGAAAAAAGTGTGCAAGACAATAAGAAACACTACCTGCCAAAAAAAAGTGAAGTTTTGTTGAAATCGGTTGAAAAATGTAGGAAATCCGTTCCAATATATAAACGAACACACACACTCACAAACAACCTGGGTTTTATAAGTATAACTCGATATGAGTTGTCCCCCTTTCATTCTCGCGACAGTGATGCCTCTTAATCGTGTTTTCAAATTGATTTCGTGCAAAAACAATTGTGTTTTTCCAATTTTGGGCGCTGTCAGAACCACCGCAAGATAATTTTACGCAGTCCTGTGAAGTTTTGTTGAAATCGGTTGAAAAATGTAGAAAATCCGATCCAATATATAAACGAACAGACACACACACAACCTGGGTTTTATAATAAGTATGATTATAGTCATCCATATACAGGCCTATTTCGCTGTATCGCAGCTCATCAGTGTTGCTAGATATCCGATTGCTTCAAGCCGGGATTGAGACTCGACCGATTTGGCATCAGTCAGAGACTCTACCCACTGAGCTATCGGCGCACGGTAGAGAAAGAGAGTTATTTTAACGCATTATATACGTGATGTATACAAACGTTAAATCATGAGCCAAGAGCGCTCAATTCATAACTGAAGAGTGACGCGTTAATAGCAGGAGCAGCCACTGCTGAAAATTTCCCTTCTCTACAGTGCTCAATCGACGAACAAGAGCATAAATAATCATCCACATACAAGCATGTGTCGCTTTATTACAGTTCATCAGTGTGGTTAGACGTTCGTTTGCTTCAAACCAGGATCGAAATCTCGACCGATTTCGCATCAGTCAAACGGTGAAAAGTATCTTACCTGTTTTTCTTTAACAATGTCATGACTGTCACTGCATATATAAGCTACATATAAATTCTTTCATTACTATAGATTCTATTAATGTTAAGGAAAGGATTAAATAGAATTGTCTATATTTCTGAAATGAGGTTTTATGTACACTATTTACATTATTCGGACTATTGTCCTCATGTTTATCGCCATATTTATTACAACGTTTCTTAAAGGACACATGGCACAGTGGATAAAGGCGTTGGTTAGATCCTGTGACAGGACCCAAAGAGTGTGAGTTCAATACCTGGTTATGGTAGTGGAGAACTTGGAGAGGGGGATTAACAGGAGATAACTGATAACTGACATCCATTAAACATGGCACGTGGGACTAGAATAGCCTACCCCAGCGAGCGAAATTAAGGGTTCAGTTCGACATTCCAACCACCTGAAGAAGGCCGGAGCGTACAACGGCCGAAACGTGATAAATATGGCGACAAAGATGAGGACAATACTCTGAATAATGTAAATCGTGTAAAGAGAATTGGTAGTGTGATCATTTTTAGATCGATTATTTCTCGAATCTGATGGAATTTTAGCCCATTAAATGCTTTGTGTTTCTTGACGAGACGGTTTTAATAAACAAGTTGGAAAACAATATTTTCCACACCTTTCATTACGGGGAAATGTATTTGTTTCAGTATATTATGAACGCAATGTTCGTATAAGAAAAGTTTTTTTTTTTGTTTTTGCTTTAAAAAAAAAAACGTATCGCTACTCAGTTTAAATGGAAAATAACGGTCGGATCCAAACGAAGCCGTAAACATTGAAAATGGTGACATTTGTTCAGACATTGTCGTTCATTTGGTGTTTCTACAACAAAGGCTCTGATGCTGGAAATTTCCAGAAAAGAAAAAGAAAAATAACATTGAAGATGAAGTCAGATAAAAATAAATAAATAAAAGAAACACGTGACTGTTAGTCACGCTCGATCTATTAGATGTTTACAATATCTATTAACTTTACATTTTTTTGCTGAATATTTTGTTTCCAAAAATTCAACATGGTGGAATATCATGGAGAAATAAAAAAAAACCGCTGAGACACATGAAAATTATGAAATACAAAGAATAGACGTGAGAAATTATGTCTTTACACAGTAAAAGATTAAAATATTTATTTATTTCACTACAGTTTTAACGTATTTGGGAAAACGATTATTATAGTAGAATTTGAAATGGGTCTTTTACGCAAAATGAGAGTTTTTCATTGTTGTCAGAAAACAGAGACCAAATAAATATGCGTATTTAAATAACCGTTAAAAAATATCGCTTTTCGCTATGGTACCCAAACTTTTGAATTTAAGCACATTACTAGAGTGTCGTCGAGATCTCATCAATTTACAACTGAGCTGTCTACATGTAGCCCTAAGTTCTATGCTAACAGTTTCTTTTCTCGCAATTCTTGCTTGTGGAACACTCTTCCTGCTCCATGCATTCAGCCAAATTTACTCTGCTACAATTTAATTTACAATATCAATCGCTATCTACAAATTACTCTTTTCTCTTCCTGCTCATTATTAATGTTTCTGTTCCTAATTCTTCCATATCCAGTAACTCCTTGTGTCTTAGTGGCTTTATTGCCTTTCATAGAGTGGTACAGATTAAAAACTTAATGAGGAGAATTTTATAATTTGTTATGTTTTTACGCTAAAACAATGCAAATTATGGATTTTGATTACATAAGACCCATAAGCCGTTAAGATCATAGCGGCTGTGATATGTCTCAAACTAAAGAACTTGACCAACTTATTTCAGGTTAGATTTTATCCAGGGTTGTTTCTTCTCCTAGATTGGCTAAAAGAAGGTATATGAAGCAAAATCAATTCATGCCTTTTTAAAAGACATTAAGACGAAATAAACGATACAGAATCGAACGGAATTTCAACTCAGCCGGTTATTTCACTATTCTGTGCAGGTATCCGGTAAGCCAGCCTCACATCCATTAAGTTAATTTTGTTTACAAATAAACAACTACTCACACTATTACGTTATCTTCTGCTCTATAGAGTGGGGCTGATGATTTTAAGTCAGAATTTTATCCAATCATTCTTGTTACTAACGTGAACGTTACGACGTAAACGACATGAAAATTTACGAGAAAATTGAATTCTATAAAAATTCGGCTTTTCCTCGACTTCTCACCATTTTGTTCATACCCACAGCATAATGACTATTTGCATAACATTTGCATTGTATTAGACAAAATAAGTATCTACTAACCCTCTATATACAGATTTTTTAAACATTTCACCCCAAGCAAGAGTGCCATTAGCACGCAAGGGGTTACAGAGAGTGAGGGCAAGATTAAAAAGAGGTGTTTGAGGAAAAGGATATAGAGATAGCCGGGGATCACGATCAAGGTATCAGGAGATTGGGAAGTGCGTGAGAAGAAGCTGTTGGAGTAGAAGAGGCGGTCACATTTAACCGTTTCGACAGTGAAAGGGTTGGACCTAGATGCCAAACCTAGTAGCACGCTTAAATTCATCCAGTTGGGGTACCAATGAAAATAGCTCGTCAAAGTAGTTGCCATGAAAATATTTGTAGAGAAGCCACATCGAAATGCTAAAGAAGACATTTGATTTTGCTAGTCGAAGAAGGAATAGAATCTTTTTTTCTCGTGAAAAATGGAACGATTTATTTTCTCCTGTCATCGACTGATAGATCCGCCTTGTTTTCCTTTTCAAAAATCTTACTTGACTGACAAAACATTTGTACGAGATTTTTTTTTAAATGTCATATCCGTTCAGGAAGTAGGCATGATGGTTCTTCCCACGCTTCTTCTCTTTTTAATGAGAAGAAGCGTGGGGAGAACCATCATGCCTACTTCCTGAAATCTGTGAATTACCATAACTTCTTGAGAAAGATAGCGATAGCACCAAAGGCTAGAGTAGCCAGTCTACACTACTATTTAATCTATAGATAATTGAATAACGTGTAGTTGCGCGTGAATGTATGGGTAGTGCAGCTGTTAACGGTTCAGAAATAGAAATAAAAGAGCCGAGTTCGAATTCCAGAGTTGAAGTAGGCTTTAGAAAAAACAAGAAGCCTCTACTAGTGTTCAAACCCCGCAAAGGTGTGTAAACTGGACGATAGATGACGCTATCTACTCTGAGAAAAAACTAAATTAATAGTAAATAAAATGGCTGTGTTTAAGCGGAGACAATAGAAGTATAAAGTTGAAGTAGACTTTAGAAGGAACTGGAAGTTATTCCTAAACAGGAAACAAGGGGTACTATTCTTGTTCGAAAGACCAAAGAGGTCTGCGAATCGAAAGATAGGTGAACCTTGCTACTCCTATAGAGGAAAAAATCATTAAATAAAATGTCTGTGTAAATGAAGACGTTAGAAGTATAGAGTTGAAGTAGACTTTAGAAGGAACCGGAAACCCATTTCTAAACAGGAAACAAATTATAAACTTCTGCTCCTGTTAAAAAAAAAAAAAAAAAACGAGGAAGAATGAGAAGCGAACGATAGGCAAACATATCTACTCCTTATTTAATATTTTTCCTCTAAAGAGATCGAATAAATAAGACTGCGAACAGAATTTGAACACAGTTAGTTGACATCATTTTCCGTGACGATAGCAGTTACGCTAACCGTATATATATATAATAAGATTTCTATGAAAATTGCTTCAGATATGTTTGACAGCAGTTAGTGTCTCTATTTACTTCTCCTAAACCCCGAGATGAAGCCCCATCTGCGTGGTGTAACGTTTAGCAAGCTTGTCTCGATAAAACAATTTCAACCGGATAGTGAGTTCGATCCTCACTGGGTGCCCCATACTTTCGACCTTGTTCTACATTCAAGCTACCCTTAGACAATCAGTGGGGCATCTTGGTGTGGTGCAATGGTTAGGAAGCTTGTCTTGATAGATCAATTACGACTGAGTAATGAGTTCGATCCTTACTGGCTGCCCCATTCTTTCGGCCTTGTGCCACATCTAAGCTACGCTTAGAAAATTGTTAAACCTCGAAATGCAATGTAATGATTTTCTAAATATATAAACATTTAATGCGAAAAAAAAATTGATCAAACAAGTTTGTTACTTTTACAATAGCGTCAACTAATCATTAAAAATAATTATTTCTTAGGTTTTCAAGATTTGTGTACGGCACATTTTATTGATCGATGCAGAAACGATATAGCCATTTTTGAAAAGCGAAAACAGCAAAGAAGCCAGTTGAACGGTCAGTTTGAAATACTTGCACGAAGGATTTATTATTTCAGAACGTCAATGTTGCTGTCTGTCTGTTTAGTTGAGTGCAGGCTTGAAAGAGATAAAAAAAAAAGAGTTCCTGCATCTTGCTGTTTGTCAAGCAATATTTGGGGCTGTTCCTTGGCAAAACAATGCCGTCGATGGAGGTCCGGTTCGTCGCATAATAAATGATATTATTTAAACAAAGTGAAAGGCCGCCGGATACCGATAAACGCAAAAAGCAACGAGCAAAATCATTAAGGTTGAAATATGAGTGATGAAGAGGATCAGTGAGAAAAGAAGCAACATCATTTGCTTTTTATTAATTTCATCTTTACACTTCTATTCTTTCTGGCTCACTACCATTTTCACATAATCTCCCCCCTCCCTCTCTCTCTCTCTCTCTCTCTTTCTTCTCACTCATTTCATCGAAAACGACACACAAAAGACTTTCTCTTTTTCAGCCATGCATACGCTTGCAAAAATTTTGTTCACGACAAAATTTGAAAATATAAAAGATGGAAATGCCATCAAAAATATTAATTCCAAGAATGATTAAAACTCTGAATTTCTATCTCTGCATTTTGGTTACGGCTCTCTCTCTCTCTCTCTCTCTCTCTATCTATCTATCTATCTATCTATCTATCTATCTCTCTCTGAAATTTGTATTTTTTTTTAATGTTCTCCGTTCAAATAGGATCATTATTCAACGAAGTATAAAAATTATCTGAATTACTAAAATGTGTGCCCGTCATATCACAGTACGTTAAAGTTCGAAATATACTATTTAGATTGTGGTTAAAATCAGATTTTATCATTTATAGTCATCCATATATCAGTTACGTTACGCCACCCACCACCACCACCACCACAAAAAAAAATTACCTAACTAGTCGTTCATCATTTTAAGAACTGAATCAATACCTACTTGACCTTTCAACTGAGTTGGAAGCTAACAAATACACGTTGCAAACAAATTTAGTGTAATAATATCGTAAGTAAAAATAATAATGATACCTCGTCTCCAGCTGTACTGGTCAAACTCTGTGCCTCCGGGTAGAGAGGATCACCAGACGAGGCTATGTCGAAGGGCAGAGTCTCACCTCGGGAAACAGCTACCCGACCCTATTTTATACGGTGTATATGTGGAACCCCACGTTAAATTCGGCCTTGTGCCACATCTGACCGCGTGGGACTGTTCTAAATATCCTGCAGTTGGAAATTCATTGTGGAATTCACTTGACACACTTCTAGCAATTGACTATTTCTACGCGCCGCTGGCGAATCTTATATGTGTTGTTCTTGTCCTAAGTATTATCGTTCATTACCAACCTTCGTTTGATTACTGTGTTCAGTAACATTCCCTAGGTTACAAAAGTAATATAAACTATTCCATTAAAAGTAAGCGTTTGGTATTCATTAAATAAGCAATCAATGCTAATTTCGGTTGAAATTTATGATTTTTTTTAATACATTTTCAAGAAAATAAGTTTCTCAAGTCCGCTAAACGTTATCACTCATTCCAGTACTAATGGCGTTTTCCTTCCTTGCCTTTTGTTTGAACTAGTATGGAATGTCATTATTTTCTCTTAGTGTTATATGTGCTTTCCATTTTAATTTTTGCTATTCTTCCTATGCAGTTTTTGTTGTTTGGTACAGTTCTTTGTTTGTACACTATTTACATTATTCCGACTATTGTTCTCATCTTTGTCGCCATATTTATCACAACGTTTCGGCCTTTCAGTATCTGTCTATATTTCTGAAATGACGTATTATGTACACTATTTACATTATTCGGACTATTGTTCTCATCTTTGTCGCCATATTTATCACAACGTTTCGGCCTTTCAGTATCTGTCTATATTTCTGACATGAGGTATTATGTACACTATTTACATTATTCGGACTATTGTTCTCATCTTTGTCGCCATATTTATCACAACGTTTCGGCCCTTCAGTATCTGTCTATATTTCTGAAATGACGTATTATGTACACTATTTACATTATTCGGACTATTGTTCTCATCTTTGTCGCCATATTTATCACAACGTTTCGGCCTATCAGTATCTGTCTATATTTCTGACATGAGGTATTATGTACACTATTTACATTATTCGGACTATTGTCCTCATCTTTGTCACCATATTTATCACAACGTTTCGGCCGATGTATGCTCTGGCCTTCTTCAGGTGGTTGGAATGTCGAACTGAACACTTTATTTCGCTCCCTTGGGTAGACTCTTCTAATTTCTCGTGCCATGTGTAATGGTTGTCAGTTATCGGTTATCTCCTGTTAATTCCCCTCTCCAAGATATCCACCGCCTTAACCAGGTATTGAACTCACGCCCTTTGGGTCCTGTCACTGGAGCTAACTAACGCCTTTATCCACTCTGTCATGTGTCCTCAAGTTCATCCATATAAGTTCTCATATCACGGTAATATATTATTAACTATTAATATTTAAAGATTGTATACATTATTTTGGGACATCCTGTATATATATCCGTGTGTGTGTGTGTTTGTAGTTGAATGATGATAAAGTCATCTATTTTAAACCACAATTATTTATCACCATAATTTCCATCATTGTTAATGCACTTAATCTAATTTTTGGAACATCCGACAAAGACAATTACAGTCATTTTTATACTAGAGTATGTGTTCATTGTTCTATATTACCTGTTTTGTTTTTGGCAACAACCTTTCACTTTCATACTTTCGATGGAAAAACACGGAGATCTCTCACTCTGAGCAATCTCTCAAACCATTAGACTTTCTTTTGCCCTTTCCCCAAATCGTTTGCATCGTTTTAGTATGTATTTTTTATTTCATATTTACGACCAATTCAAATGCTTTTTTCTTTTTCATACATCTTTTTTTTTCTCTCATTTCAAATTTAATCTTGTTTTTTTCCAGTCTTTAGAAAGCTTCTGATTCGTCTTTTCGGTAATCTTATCTTATCTCTGTTAAAATTCCTGTCGAAATCGACAAGAATTTCTTTCGTTCCAGTTCCAAGGTGAAACCTCGTACAACATCCATCTTTCTCCGTTTTAATTTTCGCCGAACGAAACAGACAGGAAAAATCGTGATTACGTTGAAATAAATATCTCAACATTCAATGATGGCGAAATAAGAAATATTTGCTTCAATGCACTAAATTGTTCTTAGCCGGCCTATCTTTTCAAGCCACTGACTCTTTCGAAAACCAGGGATTGTTTAGAACAAGACCGTCTCTCAACATTAACTGATATCTTACGCGTATTCAGCGAATCAATTCCTTCTTGCACGACATATTCGACGCTAAGAGACGAAGTTGTTTTGATTGTTGGCAAAAAGTTGGTCAGAACATTCCCATAACAGATAAACATGACAATACAATCACTGTCTCTTTGCTATTTAAATTAATTTGAGATATGTGGGATCATGTCTCAATATGTTTCTATACGTTTAGAGTATTAGTCATGGATGCGGAGAGTAGGCAGTAGTGGTACTGTTAGGAACACAGGAAGTTGATCTGAAAACTCAGGTTCAAATTTTAGCGGAGGTTGTTTACAGCTCGTCTCTGTAAAGATTTGAGTGCGCTTCATTAGATAGCGTGAGAAAAATACTTCAAAAATACTAATTGAAAGGAAAAACAGGTACGCAAATCGGAGAAGTAAATTATTAAATCATGAATATATATATATATATATACATATTCTGAAATGAACAACGTCTGACAATTATTTTAAGACATTTTTATGTTTATACATTCTTTTTATAGATACAAATATTTAAGTAAATGCTCTGTTTATAATAAACAGTATTAATAACATTTACCGACCTGAATGTCCGAGAAATTTTTATTTTTAATAATTGTTGGACTTGGTCCATTTCATAATGTGTGACGTCATTTGTTTACATTTGGATACGCAATTGAACAGATATGAATGTACTTGAAAGATTCATGGAAGATTGTAGTTTAAAAGCAGTAAAATCGACCTTGTTAACCGAAAGATCCTCTGTGGCTCAATCGGTTAAGGCACATCAGGCTATATGACGGTTCCGTATAAGATAAAGATTCAATATTTGTATTTGAATCCATTACATTCACTTACGTACTAATAGCCTTAGGAAAGGCATGAACCCTCTACTTCTCCTTCCAGCTATGGGTAAATAGCAGGACAGACTGGGTTCTATAGACTTGAATGGCAACTGATCAAGGAGAAGAACAACTCTGAATTCAAAACCTGCGGAGGGTCGTTTGGGGACCTTGTGGCACGTAGTGTACCAGGTTTCTGTATTCGTCCCTTCAAAAAGTGTGGATGGTCCTGCACGAAACCTTCACTACTATAATCAAATCTCATGTGTTGTTGTCGGGCTGTCGGTTTCCCAGGAACTGATCTGCTTGACCCTCATACGTCGAATTCGACGGGAGAGTCAAGTATATGTGATGTTACAACACACACACACACACATACACACACACACACACACACACACACACATATATATATATATATATATATATATATATATTGATCGTTCCATTGCTTTTCAAATTTCCTGTGAAGAAAACGTTTTATTAATCTTAGTAAATGTATTTGCATTGATAAGTCCAGGTAAAACTGCATTACCATGGACGAAATGATCATCTGTATGAGGTAAATTGTTTGGAGCTCATTCATAGTAATTCAATTATATGCTTCATAATAAAAATTATATTGACCTCTCTTTTGTGGATCAGTTTTAATATTTTATTTTAATAGGATCTGCTTCGATTATCTACACACGGATTATTTTCCCGATAAAAGTGAACATTGAGAGTCAACACTTAGAGTCGACAGGCTGTTTCATGCTAGATGCAATCGTCACGCACACTGACGCAATCGTCATATATATATATATATACACAAAGCAAGAGTGTTAATAATAAGTAGATAGCTGTGTACGTCCGAACGGCAGGTTAGCACTGCGTCTACCTCATTCCTCTCAACCGACTCTCACAGTTAGTATTAGGTTGGTGCAAAAATAATGACGTAATAATGTCGTTTTTTAACGTATTTTTTAACGTCAAAAAACGACATTATTACGTCATTACTTTTGCACCAACCTAATATTATGAGAGGAGGAAGAGTTCATTCTATTGTATGAGGGTTTAACACAACAATCTCAGAATTTCAGTTTTGCCGCCCATAGAAATGGTTCATAAGAAATAAATCTTTGAGAATTGGAATAAAATTTGATTTCTTACATTTCATGTTTCTTTCACCTATATATGTCCACTTTTTCTGTGCCCGGTCCCATCGCTAGTCATATTTTTATTGCTTACCATTGTCTTACTTTGAAAATCATAAAAGAAATATAAGACAACAACGCTATTTATATTCTTCGGACTGTTGCCCTCATCTTTATTGTCATATTACTGATGTTTCGGCCGTTGTACGCTCCAGCCTTCTTCAATTGATATACGCGGGAATTTCGAAATTAACCTTTTATCTAGTCCACGTGGGTAGATTGTTCTAGTTCCACGTGACATGCCCTTTCTGGATTATCTCAGTTTCCATTAATCCCCTTCACCTCTCCAAGATTTTTCTTCGCGTCTGCCGTTGTCAGATATTGAACTCACAACTCTTTGAGTCAAGTCACTTTTGGATTGCTTCAACCAACACTTTTATCCACTGAGCCATATGAACTTGGGGAAACGTCGCGAATATAACAACAAAGATAGGGATAACAATGTAAATAGTGCAAATACTTATAATAACTCATATATAGACAGAAAATAACAACGGTGAGGATCCTTTCGGCGCTATTTCTGAATGAGGAAGTAATCATCAATTCCCAAAGAGGATTAAAATCATAGTGATAACAGGTTTATTCAGAAACACACAAATCTATAAGTGACTGCATCGAAAGAAACATAAAAGGAAAATTGAGATTCAGATTAGATTTTTTTTTTTTAAATAACTGAAATTTTAATAGGGAACTCGAAAATATTTCCTGCCTCTTCTCGTCCGCCATTTTCCTTGCTTTACCCGACCTTACCACTGCCATTTAGTGCTGCGGGAAAACTATGCTTCTTGTTTCAATTAGTTTAGGAAGATATGTGGGAAAAACAGGCTTGTGTAGCATATGAAGGCGCCCGAGGAGAAAAAGTACATTTTTCAGACGATTGATTTCGTTTTTAAGTATTGAAACGAATTATACTTCTTCTTAGCGACCTCTTAAAAGACTTGTGTGCAGGTGCGTGTGTCTCTCTCAATTTCCACAAAACATTACTCTTAAAAGGGTAAGGGTTTTTTTTTTTTATGACGACATTATCTTTGTTTTAGAAGCACAATTATTTTTGGATAAATATACTTTTCACTTCATTTTAATTCACCCTCATGTGATTCTATCTACAAGCATATGAGTTCCTTTTGTTGACGAGATGTCTCACTTTTCTTTGCATGCAGATAAATTATATATATATATATATATATATATATATATGTATAAATTATCTATGCGATGTTTATAAGCAGGCAGCTCAATTTAGCTATGGAAGTTAGCAAGCTAATTTTTTACTTCTGTATAATGAATCGGAAGCTCAATATATGCGCCATTGTTTTAAACAGATTCTGTATCTGGATAAATGTTAAATTTATCTAATGTCAAACGAATGAGACATCAGCTCCACTCGAAATCACCACACTATTAATGATGTACATAATGATTTACTGTATAGCAGATGAATAAATATCTATCCATATCTCTGAGATGTGCCATTATAATTACTTGCATTATTTACATTGCTTGGATTGTTATCCTCATCTTCATTGCCATATCCACAACGTTTACGCCTCTATATCTCTGAGATGAGGTATTATGATTGCTTGCAATATATTCATATTATTCGTACTATTATCCTCATCTTCGTTGCTATATTCACAATGTTTCGGCATCTATATATTTACGATGAGGTATTATGAAAACTTGCATTATTTACATTGCTTGGGTTGTTATCCTCATCTTCATTGCCATATTCACAACGTTTCGGCCTCTATATCTCTGAGATGAGGTTTTATGATTACTTGCATTATTTACATTATTCGAACTGCTATCCTCATCTTCATTGCCATATTCACAACGTTTCGATCGTTGTACGCTCCGGCCGTTTTCAAGTGATTTGAATTTCGATCGAAACCTTTATTTCGTCCACCGGGGTAGTTCCACGTTCCATGCCTCTTCCGGATGTTTCCTTTATTTCCCCTCATCTCAACTCCCCAAGTTTTTGGTCCACCACTGATCTGGCCTAGTATTGAACTCACAACTCTTTGGGTCTAGTCACTGGATCTAACCAACATCTTTATCCACTGGTTTGTGTCTCTGAGATCATCTGTGGAACTAAAACAATCTAACTCGGTGGACGAAATAAAGGATTCTGTTCGAAATTCTGATGAAGGGTGGATCGTACAACGGCCGAAACGTTGTGAACATGGCAATTATGATGAGGATAACAGAATAATGTAAATAATACAAGTCATGGATAAATGGTGGAGTAATGGCTAACGATTCTGAATAAGGAATCGGAGAGCCGAGTTCGATTACATTCATTTACGTGCTAATACCCTTGGGAAAATTATGAATTCTCCCCCCAGCTATGGGTAAATAGTAGAACAGACTGTGTTATATAGCCTTGGATGGCAACTGGTCTACCGCAGAAAGAAATAACAACTTACTGCGGGAAAAAATCTACCTCGTCAGTCATGTATCGAAAGATACATGATCTCCTGAACTCCTAGGTTATACGTTTAAGCTGAAAGTAATGTCCTTTCAATATATGTTTCCTTTATACGTTACTTTCACTTTCAATTAAAACTGCATTCTTTATGTCTGATGTTTTATTTTGTAAAACAGATATTTGTGTTCAGATAATATTTTATTTAAATTTCGATATGTTTCCCCTATATATTCTAGGGACATTTTTAGTCTGTTATGCAAATTCCTGCTTCAGTTTTAAGGTTGTTATTATTTTGTTAATTTGTCTATTAAGGTTTTTATATACGAAACATTTTTCATCTTACTTTATTTTGTATTATATTCTATGGATAAAAAAGAAAAAAATTGAAAAATATATAAATTAATGTAAATATTGAATTCAAATAAAGGGTGTTTCATTAAGACGGATCAAAGTCAGCAGTAAATAAATCAGTTATTAGTGAAAATTATTTATTTCTCTATTGGATCATCGTATTTAAGTAATGGCAATTATCGGTGAAAAATAATATCACCCAAATGTCTACCAAATCTCGAAGAAAAAAATCATTAAACGCTTAAACTTAATTCACATTTAAAATCTGTCCAACTTATTGGAACACACTTTATAAAAGGAACGCTCCTGTTTTAAGCTCTTTCTGCATGTTGGTAACTCTACACAGGGGCGTTCCCTTTATATTTGAATTTAATATAACTAAAAATATTACGCTTTTAGATTTACCTTGATAAATTCGGATATGTTTCCCAAATGTCTTCTTTTTATACAAATTATCATCAGAGTTAGTCTGAGAAATTTAAAATTATATTTTATTTATTTATGATTTCTTTTCTTTTGCAAGAATAATATAATAAGAACGTCATTTCGTAGTTTCAAGCTACAACTAAAAGAAAATTGACAAAATAATTAAAGACCTGTTAAAAGTTAGTTTTAACCAGGCAACGCTAAATGACCTTGCATTTAACTCTTTTTTTTTCTTTTTTTTTTTTTTCTAGATTTACTCACCATTGAAACGTGAAGAAGAAAATTGGTGAATCTGGATTATTGAATTTGAACTCGACGCTCACGTGATAGAGAGCAGCATCACTGTGCCTGATTAGTAAACATGGATTGGGTGCAAAACCCAATAATGTCGATAACTATGTGCTGGGGTCTCCTGTAAAGGTATTGGCTCCAGCATGATGGCAAATCCGGCGACAGGAGACGAAGCCAAACCTTACCTCTTTCTCGGCGATTCTGTATAGCAGTATTGCAAAATTAATGCCATAGACACACCAACAAACCCTGGTAGAACCTTAAAAGGTTACCCTTAAGACAAACCTCCAAAACAAATTATTTTTTTAAATGTTATCTTTGTTTTTGTTTTTTTTCTTTCAATATTTTTAAAAAGTTTTCATTTTGTTTAATGATAGTTCTTGATTAATTTATAGCTATTTCTTTATTTCCTCTTCAGTTTGTCTAGAGAAAATTTTCTGTCGGAGCTTTTCATAATTTTATTCAATTTATATATTTGAGAATCACTTTTCTAATCATTTAACTTCAGTTAGAACGTTTTATTCAGTTTTAATAATTTCAAAATTATCCTTTGTACCAAACATTAACAACAAGAGCCATCCACGCATTGTACATAAAACTATCATATGTAATAACTCGTCTCTTTTATACGGAATCTTATATCATTACATCATTTCGATTTAAACTCGTTTAACCAATTTCCAAGACGAGTAAGAAGAAACGCAGCTATTAAATAACTATAAATGAAATTAAACTACTCATATCTTTATGAATATCTTCAATACTGTTTAAGTCTGTCGTGTAAATACTGGAAAATATATGAATAAGCATATTTATATACATATTAGATGTACAAAGAATAACGGATATTTTAGTCTCTCTTTTTACGAATGTCATTCACACATTTTGCGCTGAAGCAAATTCAATCAATTTCTGTGTCTCTAACTATTGTTCGAATCATTGGGAGATGCGTTTTAAAGGAATCAAGTGGCATCACTTATCAGACATTCTCTGCTCTCTAACGTACACAAAGCATCTACTCACAATATCATCTCGCTCTCTTTAAATTTTTTTTTTTTTATGTTGAATGTGGAATTCAAGTGTTTGTCAAAGGTTATCAACGCAGAAGCCATGATTAAACCTCTCGAAAAATCAGATAATTCCATAATATTCAAAATTATTTTCTAATTATTATCTTCAAATATCATTTAGTCATTTTAGGGGGTTTGGTAAACATTGTTTATCGTGTGTATTTGTGCGTTTCTGTTTGAGCAAAAAGGAAAGAATTCTTTTGAAAAGATCTTTCTCTAAAACGACATCGTTCTACTTTAAAAAAAAAAAAAAGAAAAGGAAACGAAACATGACGGCCTATTTAAATGTTTGGCTTTTATTAATGTTGTCAATGTTTCACATGCCAGAGGCAAGTCTATTGCCCAATACAAACCCACGTCCGGTTAGCCTAGCCGTGGTAACAAAAGACAGCCCATTTGACCGGCCAAAATTAATCGGCTATGTGATTCGTGCTATTAATTTACACAGACGTAAAGTATCAGGCTTCAACGCACGCGGATACCTGCGCTCAATTCAGAGCTACAGTACCAAGGAGATTTTGGACGCCTTCTGTAACGATTTCTTTCGGAATAATACAATCACTTTGCTACACATCCATAATCCGACATTTCTGCCCTCCCCACCGACGGCGGTTCGTTATATTCCCCAACTTGCAAAGTCCGTCGGGATACCAATTCTTTCGTGGAATCCAGAAAACACTATGGCCTCACAGGTTAGTACCATATTTCTTATTGCTGTTCTTGCTCTCGCCGTTTTTTGTTTTGTTTTCAATTTTTTTTTCTGTTCATCACTAGATTGTACAACAATAATCAATTTGTAATTAGTTTATTCAAACACTGATTCTATAATAAAAAAATCTCGCTCAGATAAAATGCGTATTTCTTTTCTAAATGAAATAAAAAATTGGAAAACAGATTTAATGAAGATATAATCAGTTAAAAGTTTCTGATGAGCAATTTCCACCTTTTTTAGTCTAATCATTAACTGTATACACGCTCACAGGTATTCCATCTTCCGTTTAAAATTGTACAACCATGTGATCGATGAATCGAATCGAATTATTACATGTTTTAAGTCTTTGATCATTTATACCGTCTAAAAGTATATAATCGGTTTGAAATTGAATTTCAGAGGATTTACTTCAATTTTCTAAAACTTTAACTGAAACGGCTTTAATTGAAATATTTATTTTGATTTAACTATAGATGAAAGCCTCAAATTTTATTAATAGTGATTGATTATTAGCCCATGTCACTTCGATCAGGATTTCTCGATTTTGCTTATCTCCACCCAATATCACGATTCTCTGTCGATTTTATATTAAAAAGTAACAATAACAAAAATAACTCAGACGATTTATCTACCTGAAATAAATCATTTTTTTTTCATTCGAATTCTGATTGAAGAAACAATTTCATACCATTACTAAGACTCGTCTATCTATCTATCTATCTATCTATCTATCTATATATATATATATATATATATATATATATATATATATATATATATATAGACTCCTACTTGCCTTTGATAATTATTATAAATATTTCTTGATTTTAAAGCGTATTTACGCTTTACTGTCAGATTAATTCTACTCCAAATGTTACTTCGAAAACCAAAAGATTAACATGATTCATTGAAATAAGTATAGTGTGACCCAAAAATACGGGAAATGTTTAACAATCCAATAAAACCAAGAGTGATGGAAGAAAAATATTTTATTCGTATTAATTGAAACCTTAAAACATGCCATTTAAGAAACAATGATGGAATTTTCATTTTTTAAAAATTACGTTCTGTAGATGGCGTCCTCCTCTACGAATGCATTCTTGAAATCTGCTGTTGAGATTCCTCATTGACTGCTGCAACATCTCAGCTGCGATACTGTGAATTTCATCTTGAATTCTAAATGGCGAAATGTTTACTTGCTCAAGGTCACTATCTTGCAGTGTTGCCACTTGCTCATGTCTGGCAATACGCATGAAGCTATTGGAGTAGAAGAGACGGCTACATTTATATATGGTGTACACTCCCGTCGTATCTGACGTATGAGGGTCAAGCAGCTCAGTTCCCAGGAACTGACAGCCCAAACACCAGCGCATATGATTTGATTATATTGGTGAAGGCTTTTTGCAGAACCAACCACGCAAGGTCCACAAAAGACCCTCTGCAGGTTTTGAATTCAGAGTTTTCCTTCTCCTAGATCAGTTGCCATCCAAGGCTATAGAACCCTTTCTGTCCTGCTATTTACCCATAGCTGGATAGAGAAGAAGAGGTTTAATAACTTACCCAAGGTTATATATATATATATATATATATATATATATATATATATATATATATGTGCGTGTGTGTGTGTGTCCGTGTATGTGTGTGTGTGTATTTAGGCAGCAATCCTTCTTTCATGCACATTTTATTGAATACGACAGACAAGGTGCTTTGATTTAGGTTGTTATACAATTTCTCATGCTATCTAATAATTTTTTTCTTTTCAGATGATAAATTATATAAAAACTGTCCGAATGTCCTTTTTATCCGAGCGCTTTCGGCTATACATTTAACCATTTTCAAGGATTAAATATTTTAACTATCAAATGAGAAATAGTTTGTTGTATGTATGTTTTATAAAATGTTTTCATTTTTCAAAACACTGTCTAGATATTGTGTTCATGTCCAAAGTTAATATTATTAAGTGTTGTTTTTTTGTTGTTGTTTTTTTTTTTTTATTAATAAGGCCTCCATTATTTTTAGCTTTTTTCTTTTGTCTTGTCTGTCGTATTCAATGAAATGTGCATATATATATATAGATAGATAGATAGATAGATAGATAGATAGATAGATAGATAGATAGATAGATATAGATATAGATATATATCAAATCAGAGAAAAATAAGTTTGATTGTTGAAGAAAATCTGATGTGACTGCATAATGAGTACATATTGTCTTCCATAGCTATGATAGTCTTCTGAAAGATTACTCCGTACTTTGAATGAGAGCGACACTATCGTGGCCAGAGTTCACTAAGCGCTCAGTATTTTTTTTTTTTTTTTTTTGAAAACACTAAGACTGATTGCTTTCAAAGAAGTCGATGAAGAAACAGCTGCAAGAAACTCTCGTTTCTTTCTCTTGTCAATTCTATATCGTGTCGTCTTGAAAGTTTTCTTCTTTTTTTTTCCTTTCCTTTGCAAGGATGTCCATTTGTTTCGCTTTGTTTATTTTCGGTTAACTTTTTTTAAATACAAACTTTACTGGACTTTCTCAACTAAATGACGTTGATTTACAATATGCGTTTATGTTTGACTTTCAAAACTTTCTCTCGTTTTTTTTTTTTTTTTTTTTGTCATTCAATTTATTTGCAGGAGGTAAGCTGGTCTCACTAACTGGAACTTGAATAGATCACGTGATATTGTTCTTTCTTTTGTGATTGTTCAAAACGACGCCTTTTCTCAATATTTCTTCTTCAGCATCGTTTAGTTTGGTTTGATTTGGTTTGGTTTGGTTTGTTTTACGGCAAATCAACCTCAATGTGTTATTTAATGCCGACAAAATTTTTGCTGGTAATATTTTGTTTTTTCAAAAATCTATTTCTGGTAATATTTTTCTTTCAAGAATGTGTTTCTGGTAATATTTTAAAACATGTATTACTGGTAATATTTTTTTATAAAAATCATATATTGCTGGTAATAGTTTTTTTCCCTTCAAAAATTTATTTCTGGTCACAATTATATTACCAAGTATTTCTGGTATTAAAACCTATTCTTACGCTTTTATATGTTTTTTACCTCAGTTCCGAGGTTAATATAGGTAATACTCTTTTCCTGTATAGCTGGTAATATTTTTGTTCAAAAATATATTGCTGGTAACTTTTTTTTTTATTCAAAAATTTATTGCTGGAAATAATTTTTTACAAAGTATTTCTGGTATTAAAACCAATTTTTATACTTTCATAGTGTTTTTACACCAGTTTCGGGGTTAACTATTTGCCCATAGCTGAAACCCTAACAGGTGCTACCACCCTGGGTCAGCAATTAAGAGGTGGTTCCACACTCCTCAAAACCTCCTGACCAGATGCGTTGCTGTTGGATGTAGTTTATCGTCTTACCCAGGACGTCAGAATCATTTGTTTTTTTTTGTTTCTTTTCTCTTCATCTTTGGAATATTTAAATCTGCAAAAAAGAAACTGACATTCAGTCGTCTATGCGCGGTTTAGATGCAACAATTGCTAAATATTTTGTTATAGAAGTGATAAGAAGAAAAGCGAAAAATGATTATTGGAAGTAATAGGTTTATAATTAAGAAAATCTAATTAATCCACAGGATATAAATATCTTTAAATTTTATTATTCCTGATTTTAACTTTATTTCTTTATTATTATCTTCATTTATTTCTTTTAATTCTTCTTTTCTTTTTCATTTGCTTCTCTTATTTTCTTTCTTTTATTTCGTCTCCAACTTTACAAGTTCCTTATGTGACCTTTTCCTTTTTTCATCCCCTCCATTTTCTTCTTTTCTCATTTTTCTTTTTTTTTTCTTTCTCTTATTTCTTTTCGATCTTTACGATTTTCTTCTTCTGACATTTCTTTTTTATTCTTCCCTTTTTCTTCTTTTCTTTTTCTTCTTTTCTTTTTCTTCTTCTCTTAGTTCTTCTCGGTCTTTACCACTTTCTTCTTCTTAAGACCTTTCCTTTTCATCCTCCTCTTTTTCCCCCTTCTTTTCTCTCTTCTCCCACATTTCTTTTCTTTCTCTTATTTCTTCGTCCACTACACCTTCTTATAACTTTTTTCTTTTCATCTTCCCCGTTTCTCTTCTTTTTCTCTTTACTTTGCTTCCCCTCTTTCCGTCTCTAGAGAATTTATAGTATATCTTCTTTTTGATTCTTTTGAATTTCTTTTATCTTTTTCTTATTCAATTTTTTTTTCTCATCGCTTCTTCATTTGTCTTTGTCTTTTTCAGACTTTTCCACTTTTCCATTTTCCCTACACGCCCGCCAGTCACTCGAGATATAAATCTAATTATCCTCTTGCTTCTACTAAATAAAAAAAACAAAAAAACAATTTGCCTACCGTTCGCGCCAAATGTCAGACACAAAATTCATGCTCTAATCTCATTTCAAAATTTTGCCTCCATCTTTTTTCTCACAACTTTACTGACTTTTATTCATTTTTTTTTTTTATTCATTTTTTTTCTTTTTGATTTTTGAAGCTTTTTTTCGGCTTTTACTCGTGTTTTGGAATAATTTAGGAACCTGTCATCTGTTTCTTGGAAGGTCGTTCAAAAATGTACAAATTTCTTTCATATCATTCGAAATATCAAGTTATGGGAGCACTTTGCCAGAGAGACATTTTAATAACACCTTTTTTTCCATCATTTTAGTCTGACTTCTTTGTGGTTATTTTTTCTCGTTTGCAAAGTGCTTCGTCACCCTGAAGCGAACTGTAGCACCAGAGCCTTTCTCTTGAAAAAGCAAATGGTACAATCGACCACCTGAAGTATTCATAAAACTTTACTTTTTTATTCATATTTTTAAAAAATTCTACGAAAAAAAGATTCTTCAGGCCACATTTCTCATCTGTTTGCCACATTCAGTAAGATATATTCTCCAGCTTTAATTTGGTTTAGCGTTTCAAATCTTGTAATCATTCGTATTCCTTTACACCGGAGATAATCAAATGAGATTTCTTTTCAAATTTCTGATCGGCTCTCGGATTAATAATAAATTCTTAACTTAGGAAATACTTAGAAACTTTTTCCGAAACGTTAATAAAGTTATTTCGGATTAACGTGGAAATTTCCATTTGATGGATTAAAAGTGAAAGTCATGGATTGAATGTGTCCGAGATGGTGTTAATATTTTCGGTTTTCTAACCAAAGTACTAAGCAGCATGATTTCATTATCGCAGTCTAATAAAAGACTTGAAACTAACTCTAACAAAAACAATTTTAAGTAATATATCATTAACAAACAAAAAGCATGCTAACATTATTTTATGGTCTCAATGTTTCTTCATATCAAAACATTATTATTATTATTATCATTATTATTATTATTTTCTTTGATTTCTGGCGTTTACACATTTGTTTCCGGGTCCCGCCCAGGGACCTAAGGTTAGAAATGGCATCATGACACTTTCCACTGACAAAAAAAAATACATAGATAAAGCCCTTCGTAAAGTGTGGGCTGTACGTGTCAGAAAAATTTTTTTGTATCTCCTTGAGGCATGGACTTCCAGGAATCCCTTCAATTAGTCTACTGGAATATTTTCCAACCAGTCGTAGGGCTCCAACAACAATAGGGAGTGTTGATGTTCCCATGTGCCACATTTTCGAGATTTCTATTTCAAGGTCCTTGTATTTTGACAGCTTTTTGTATATCTTCAAAGATACATTGCAGTCAGCAAGGACTGCCATATCAATAAGGAAGCACGTTTTTTTGTTTGTGGTCTTAAATAACAATACCTGGGCGGTTGGCTTTGATTGTTCTGTCAGTGTGTATTGTGGAGTCTCATAGAATTGTAACAGGTCCTATCTCCGTAACCGGGTCTGGGTGGTGTTCATACCATTTTCTTTCAGTTTCCTAGTTAGTCCTGTGCAGCAAGGATAAAACCTTCAGTTTCAACTTTCAACACTGCACTACGTAGCCACTAATTGGTATGGGTTTTGTCTACGTCAGCTTGTTTGGTACGGACAGAGTATTGACCATGAAGCGGTTTATCTTGCCATCGCTTCTGTATCTGATCGGTTGCATTCGTCTTTGCTGTCTTTTTAAAGTATTTTGCAGTTTCAGCCGGTGTATTATGCTGTACTTGCATCTCTACGCCCATTTGAAACTTATTATTATTATTATTATTATTATTTCCTTTGATTTCTGTTGTATACACATTTCCTTTTGGTTCCCAACCAGAAACCTAGGGTCAGAAATGATATTAAGACATTTTCCACTAAGCCCCATCAAAAAGCCTATGATCACACACATTTTACATAGACGAAGCCCTTCCTAATGTGTGAGCTGTACTCGTAAGTACATTTCTTTTTTATATTTTCTTAAGGCTTGGCTAACAGGTGACCCACTTCAATCGGAACCTTTTCCAATCAGGTGGCTCCAGCTACAGCTGGAATTATTGATGTCCTCATCTGCCACTTTTTGACATTTCGATTATATGGTTTTTATCTTTTGAAGATCTTCAGAGATACATTATTATTATTATTATTATTATTATTATTATTATTATTATTATTGCTGTTGTTGTTGTTTCGCTCAGAATATGATTCTGGTCGCTAGTAAGAAGTTTATTTTTAGGTCGTTTCACCTAACGAAATAAAATGTTCTGTTTTTCGTTTCATTGACCGTTTGTATTCCATACATTTCGAAGTCACATTGCTGTTCCGAGCTGGCATGATTTTTGTCATGGCTCTTTTTTTCTTTTTTCTTTTTCTTTTTTTGTCAAATCACGGTCGGATAATCTACAAGGTGTTTCCATATTTTTGTACAACAACCCCTAATAATAAAGTAATAAAACTAACACTATAATCACTTCTTTTGCTAATCTTTCCCAAACTTTCAAATTGTCATACTTTGATGCATTCTAGCTGTCGATCATTTTCTTTTCTTTGCTTTCTTTTCTCGCATTACAATTGTTATTATTATTATTATTATTGTTGTTGTTGTTGTTGTTATCTGGTATCTTCTTTCTTTGAGTAATTTTAAGTGCTTTATTATCAAGTGCCTTCCGTAAAAAAAGAGTACTTGTAGGTGAATTACCTATGCACATTTTGGACGTTCCATTTGGATGAAGAGGATTTTAAGGATGATATATGCAGTTCCACACAAAGTAAGATTTTGTATCTCTGAGATGCTGTTGTGTCCAAGAATTTGGTACCTTTCTTTATCATACCCGATGCCTATAATTGTAGTTATTATTATTATTATTATTATTATTGAGAAAAGAAGGAAATTGACGCTAGGGTAGAAATAGACAACGCCCAATCTACTAAATATATCACTCAGTATATTAAGGATATGTCAAGCAGAAAACAAGGCAAAATATGTGCGATATTGTGACAGGTGATAAAAACAACGTATAACTTTGTAAGTGGGACCCAATTACAAATACCTTAAAGCCTAATAACCCAATCCGAGTGAGGTTAAAAATTTTACATAGATAAAGCGCTTTCTTATGTGTGGGCTGTACTTGTGAGAACAATTTTTTGTATCTCTTTGAGGCATGGACTTCCAGGAATCCTTCCAATTAGTCTACTGGAATATTTTCCAGCCAACCCGAGGGCTCCAACTACAACAGAGATTGTTGATGTTCCCCTGTGCCACAATGTTCAGATTTTGATTTCAAGTTCCTTGTATTCTGGTAACTTTTTGAATATCTTCAAAGATACATTGCAGTCTGCAGGGACTGTCATATCAATAAGGATGCACTTTTTTGTTTGCGGTCTCTAATAGCAATGACTGGGCGGTTGGTTTTGATTGTTCTGTCTGTGTGTATTTTGTAGTCCCATAAAATTGTAACAGGTCCTATCTCCGTAACGGGGTCGGGTTGGTGTACATACCAATTTCTTTCAGTTTCCTCCCCATAGAAGATGCAGATCTTCCAGTGCAGTTATTCGCCAACTCTGTCATGTTTGGGTTTTATATTCAGCGGGTGCCAATACTGTGAAACCTGATCAAGATGATCAATTGTTTCTGGGTATTTATCACATAACCTGCATTTTGGGCTAACCCTATATTTTAGTATGTGTGCTTGATAATTTCGGGTTAACAAGCTCTGATCTTGTGCAGCATGTATAAAACGTTCCGTTTCAGCTTTTCTCCTTGCACTACATAGCCACTGATGGGTACGGGTTTTGTCTACATCAGCTTGTTTTGTACGGGCTGTGTATTGGCCATGAAGCGGTTTATCTTGCCATTGTTTCTGTATATGATCGGTTGCATTTGTTTTTGCTCTCTTTTTTATGTATTTTGCAGCTTCAATCGGTGTATTGTGCATTACTTGCATTTCTGCATCCATTTGAAACTCCATTTTGAAATTTTGGGCTTCTTTTATTGTATAATAAAGACGATTACTACTTTCATATTCTTTGACACATCCAGTCTTCTGTAGTTTCTATGTATCTTTGAAATCCAATTGTTGTAGTTTTGTAGGACAGTTCTAGTTGAACTAATCCTCTGCCTTCTCCGGATCTGGTTACATACAGACGATCAACATCAGCTTTGGGATGATGCATGCGATAGCACGTGAGAAGCTTTCTTGTTTTGGGGTCCATTCGCTTAATTTCAGCTATGGTCCAATTAAGGATGTTAAAGCTGTATTGCACCACAGGAACAGCCATTGTGCTTATGGCTGATATTCTGTTTTTTGAGTTCAGTTCGGTATTTACTACCAGACACTCACTCCTGTAGTACTCCTTTCTTACCTTCTCCTTCATTTGAGTATGTTGTATACAATTTCCTTCGATACTTCCTAGGTACTTCTTCTTGTTCCAGTTCCCTTATCTTTGTGACAAAATCTAAATCCATTAAGGGTGTTTCTATAATTCTTCCTTTCTTGAATGTTACTTTTACACATTTATCTAATCCGAAATCCATACCTATGTCGTCACTGAAACATTTTACAATATTGAGGAGGCCTTTCAACTCATTGTCGTTTTTGGTAAAGAGTTTGAGATCATCCATGTAGAGTAGGTGATTGAATATTTGTTTGTCAAGTTTGTAACCATATCTACTGTTGTTTAATTTATGCGTAAGGGGGATTAAAGACAAACAGAACAGAAGGTGTGAGAGGGAGTCTCCTTGAAAGATTCCGCGTCGGATATTTAGACGGTTGGAGATGGCAGATACAGTGTGGTGTTCCACATTCGCATGCTGGGCTTAAGAAAATTTGCTACCACAGGGGAAACTTTGTACATTTCCAAGGATCCAAGAGTGTGGCACACTATCAAAGGCTTTACGATAATCAATCCACGCTGCGCTAAGATTTCTACATCGCCTCATGCAGTTTTCCAGGATCTTTGATCTTTGCAGCCATATGAACCTCTCCTGCATCATTTATATTATTTGATGGTTTTTAAAATCTTCAAAGATACATTGCAATCTACAGGAACTGACATGTCCATAAGAATGTCTACTCTGTTTTTTAGTCTTTGATCATGGTGTCTGGGTGATTAGCTTCGATTAGCTTCGATTGTTCTTTCTGTGTGTATTGGAAAATCCCATGAAATTGTTACAGTTTTTATCTCTGTCACCGTGTCTGGGTAATGTTTATACCAATTTCTTGCAGTCTCCTTCCAGTAAAAGTTGAAGATTTTCCAGTGCAGATATTGGCCCACTCTATCATGCTGGGTTTTATATTCAGTGGGTTCTAAAACCGTGACACCTCATACAAGATGGCCAATTCTTTTTGGATATTTATCATAGAATCTGCATTTCATGTTAATACAATTTTTAAGTGTGTGTGTGCTTTGTAATTTCTTGTTATCAAACATTGGTACTGTGCAACATGAATAACACATTATTATTATTATTATTATTATTATTATTATTATTATTATTATTATTATTATTATTATTATTCACTTATAAGTGTCTCTCAGCTGACTGGCGGTTATCAAACTAGATTAAGTTCCAATAAGTCTATTCCAATTTCCTTCACCCTTTACATTATCCTTGCAACCTCCGACAATGTTGTGGTTGAAACTTCAGTTCTCGAATTTTCAAACACATAAAACCTCGATTCCGGTGTTTTGAGCGCAATCCTAGTGTGTCATTTAGTCTGATTATGATTCTAACCACTAATATTTTTATCAATTCCTGTTTTAGATCACTGTATCATTTTTTTTTTTTTGTTTTTTGGCTATCTATTATCTCTCTGTGGTCCGCACGCACAAACATGTCTACAATCTGTCGAGTCCTACTTTTGTTGTTCACATCTATCTGCTCCAGTTTTTTTTTTTTCGATTAAACAAGTTGGTCGGTTTAAATATTAAAAGGTTCTTTTTTATTTTTATCATAGATTATTCTTGGTGCATTTCAATTCCGACTATATCGATTCCTTTTGAGTCAGCTCCACTTATAATGTTTCTTGCAGACTTATTTATCTTCCCAAGGGTAGCATTTTCTATTTTTTATATGTGTGTGGTCTCTTTTCGTATTGATATTATTGATTCGGATCTATTTGTTTCTGGCTTGCAACGATAATTCGTGCCGCTTTTCTAAATGTGCGTATTATACATTGATTTTTTTCTTATTATGTACGTTTTAATTTATTTGTCGATATATTATTTTTATTTGGTCATTTTCTTTGTTATGTCACTTAGAATTCTCGTGCTTAGCTTCCTTCCATCTTTTGTTGCGCTGTTTTAAACGGCTACATGGATATTGCCCGCAGATTGAAAAATCTCTCTTTTGATAACTTCTCGTAAGGATTGCATTTCAGTGGTCAAGTCGGCTTTCCAGTTTTCCAGGAAGTTCACCATGTATTTATCATCAGGTATTTGAGGATCCAGGTAATAGGAACCATACGCTTTTCTGTTGTCAATCCATTCACCTGCAAACTTTTTACTTCGCTTAACTTCCTTCTGAATCGTGTGTTCCCAGGTAGTGCAGCTCATTCAATCCTTTGTTTCCAGTTCTGTAAATTTTAGCTTCTTCCAATAGTCATTTACTTTCCATCTTTTTTTGTAGTTTTTTCTTCTGCGTTTTGACATTTTTTCTGTTTTAAAATTTTTCATCGTTATTTTAGAATTTATGCTTTTGCGTGTTTTGTGGAATCCCCTATACTATTTTAAAAATTCTTCTTTGGTTAATAATTAATCCTCTGCCCTGTTGTTATTTCTTTTAGATGTGCTCCATTTAATTGTGTTCCTTCTTTTTTTTTCATGTTAGTCGTGTATTTTAGCAAATTTGCATTTTTTTTAATTATTTGTGACATTGTCATCTTCCTAATCTGATTTCCCATGCCGGTTTGTTATTCTTGTTAGTTATGGTATACTACTGCCTTATATAGTTTCCCTTCACCATAACTTCACCTGCAAGCTGTTGTTCTTATCAATTTTTTTTCCAGTTCTAGTCCCTAAGTGATGGTAATTATTCACGCTCCTGTCTCGCTTTAAAATTTTATTTTAATTCCATTTATTTATATATGTATGTTATGGTAATTTACCCACGCACGCATGGATTCTTCCAGCTATAAATAGGAGCAGGTACTGCCTTTTAGAGAAGGAAGTTTCCAGCAGTCAGCTCTGAGAGTCGGACCGAACATTCTTGCTGTAACACTCTCGTTTGTATATGTTTGTATTACTGTTTCTGTTAATATATTTGTTTAACTCAATTCCTCTCTTTGTGTCTTTATTTCTGGCCCTAACAAGGCCACAACATACTATTTATTCATTTATATTGTAAATGTAGTTATTTGATGTGTTATCCTTTCTTCAGTAGTTGCAGTTTGTACATATTTAGTCTTGAATTTTGTTCTTACATTTCCTTTTCCGATTCTGTGATCTGTGGTGAGAGAGTCTTTCGTTTTGTTGAGCTGTTGTTCTATTGGAATTCAAAACTATGTCTCAGGTTCAGCACTAAGTCGCTGCTTCGATGACTGTACAAATAACTTTCCATTAAATAATTCATATATTCTTTCCCTCTCGCCGATAAAGAGAAGATTGCCCACTTTTTAGGTAACAGGAACTAAGTAAATTCTTCTCTTCCTACTAATTTGCATTTTGCTACTCAACATTGTCCATCTTGTAACAAAGAGAGAACATGCGTATCTTGTACCAAAGGGACAACCGTGTCCATCTTGTACCAAAGGGAGAACAGTGTCTCTCTTGTACCAAAGGGACAACATTGTCCATCTTGTACCAAAGGGACAACATTGTTCATCTTGTACCAAAGGGACAACCGTGTCCATCTTGTACCAAAGGGACAACATTGTCCATTTTGTACCAAAGGGACAACCGTGTCCATCTTGTACCAAAGGGACAACCGTGTCCATCTTGCACCAAAGGGACAACAGGATTCCTACAGTTGGCAAAGAAGTAAACAACTGTCGATCAAGATGGTCATAAATGTTGTTTTTACATTAAATATGATAATTTATTGTTGGCCCAAATCCAGTAAGCTAGATTGATTAAAGCTGATTCCAATCAAAGTAAAAGGAGAGCTTTATCAACACTTTACACCCAAAATATGTCATATCGGTAATACGTGTTAAATTGTAAGCGATTAGACCGACTGCAATATGTATTACATCTACACAAATAGAGGAAATATGTTAAGTTTTCACTTAATTAAAATCCGACTGACGTACCTTCTGTAACGGGAATGTATGCTGTGTTCATGCAGAAAACATGTGTCCCCCTTGGCATTATTTTCCCGTAACAAATATTGCGGACACATATTTGAGTCCGAGTTATAAATTAATAACACAAAACAATATATAAAACAAACGAAAATGCATTTTTTAACAAAAGTATTGCAATTACACTAAACGAGTAATATATTTAAAGATTGCTTCATAAAGTGTTAGAATTAACGTGCTTTAATTAATGTGCTTTGTGAAGATTGTGTATGCCTACATGATAGACCGGTGTGTGGAAGAGTACAAAAAGTCATGAGAGAAAAGTAAGGCATTAATATGAACGTTCTCCAGTGAGGGACACTTTTTCCCATGTGCGACTACATCTTACAGACAAAGAAGTGTGAATATGATTTCCTATTTATAGATAAAGCGTCCCCTAACGTCGGTTTTTTGAAGAAAGTCAAGTGGGATAACACACACTTCCTAATGACAGACTTTTTTTCTTCCATTCGTAAAAGAGACAATTTTAGCGTTATTTTCCACATTTATGTCAAGTCTGCGCAGTCAATTTTGCCCGTAACGTTCTGTCGATTTCATTTTTATTATATTCACAGTCTTCTCTTTTAATTGACTTCAGCTCAGGAAGGAATTATGTCACCGAAAAGAATAAATGACTTGTACTCTTTATTGTTGATTTCTACATTGCTAAAAGACTGTCTTTTTGTTCATGACATATTGTTCATCTGGACGTATTCATCTTGCAGATGCTGTTTGTCTTCTGTTAAATGTGTAGAAAATATCTGAATAAATATTTAGATATTATGAAAGCGGCGATATTTTGATATGCGAATCAAATAATGCTTCTCTGGTTTTTCTTTTTCCTTATTAGGTTTCCGAATAATTGTTTAATCATTTCACCCCAAGCAAGGCCGGAATGTCACTAATACGCGGAGGTTACAAGGAATAAAAGTGAAAAAAAAAAGACTGAGAATAGGGAGGATTGAGGAAAGGACAAAAGATGAATTGGATTCAAGACAACAGAAGGTGACGATTGACGTTGAATTTAACTTTTTGAAGATTGTATTTATCAGGAGAGTAAGTGAACGGAATGGAGTGATTGAAAAGAAACTGTTGGAGTAGGTGGTTACATTTAACTATTTCAACAGTAAAATGGCGGGACCTAGATGCCAATCTATTAGCACACAACCTAAACGCTCTTTATTTCGTTAAAGATTTTAACCGGATTCTTATCTGAATACAATTGGAAAGAGAATAATTCACTCATCAAATTAAAACCAGATTTCGTTACCGTTTGGCAATTGAAAGGACGAAAGAACTTAAATTTACCTTGGCGCACGAAAAAGAGGAACACGAAACGAAACAATAAATTATTATGCAATAAAGTAAATTCATTTATGTTTAATGTGTTTATTAAAGAGATAAATTCAACATTAAGCATAAATTTTTCATATTTATCAGTCAAAAAAATCAAATTAAATCTGAAATGCTTGTTTATTGAAAAAATATTCACCTCGATCACTCGTTGAATATTTTAAAATGATAAAGGATTATTTTCATATTAAATTATTTATGTGTCATAATTAGAAAAAAAAACGTGGCTATGTCTCAGACAGCTTACTCCCAAAGAATCACTGATGTTCTACATTGACTATCAAGCTAATCTTATTTGATGTTCTGCTATAATAGTCTATAATCAGATTAAAATATACTTACTAATATCTACTAGACATCAGTCATATAGGTCGTTACTCTTCCATGCTTGACAGGTAGACTTAAATATTTTTACCAAATATTATTACGACCTTTTCATTTTATAGTTTTTATATTTAAAAATCCTTGATTTATACGTTAAAAGGTGTTAGAGTCACTACTGTATTTTGATACCTACCTCAAATTAATAATTCGCTGGAAATTTCTCCTACTTTGTTAATAGAACCCATCGGCTTATTAGGCGCGGGCTAGTATCTTCTCTCACAGTGCATGTTTAGTTTAGAGGGTGTAGCCCTTCACTGAATGTTCCAGGATACTTAAACTCAGTCAGACAGATCTCTGTTTTCTACTGGACGTAAAGTCATCTGTCTCCATTATGAAGTTATTTTATAAAGTTATTCTTTCCACCATAATCAAAAAAACAGTTTAGAATTTGATGTAAGTTTTCCATTCAAAATAAGAAATTGTTTTCTGATATCGAGATTAAAAATCAAACATCATTGAATATTTAGTTTCGATTTCATGTATCAGCAGGATTCAAAGTCTTTTCTTTGAACATGAAATAGATTATGATGTTAAAAGATTCGGATATTAATCTTAGTCTGACACAGGAACACGTCAGATAAGGAACGATTATATTTCAATCCTCCAAGTGGTTAAGTCGCTCTGTGAATGAGCATGCCTATAGTGTAATGTTTAGCAGCTCGGAAAGAGCTGAGTTCGAATTCTGGTTGAGTTCATTACATTCCCCTTTGCACAGGGAGCCTTCAGAAAGGAATGAACGCCTTTCTTTTCTCTGTCCAGCTATGGGTTAAATAGCAGAACATACTTGTCTCTCTAACATTGGTTGGCAACCAGCCTCTGAATATTTCAACCTGTCGAAGCGCATATTACAGAACCATTCAAACTCTGACGTGGATTGTGGGTTTTATGATCGCGACTGAAGTCGAAAGATGGCTGACTGATTTCAAAATTTTAACTAGTAGAAAATACATCACCACGGGTCTTCCTGCTATAGAATAACTTGATTTGATCGGCTCTAAAGATATCAAATAAGCCAGCATTTATATCTCTATCTATAAAAGGCAGCATGTGTGTGTGTGTGTGTGTGTGTGTGTGTGTGTGTGTGTGTGTGTGTGTGTGTGTGTGTGTGTGTGTGTGTGTGTGTAACGAATGCACGGCCGCAATTTTCGATGGATTTGCACCAGAATTTACATGCACATGCTCCAAGTTAGTGGGAACGCCAAGACCGACTTTGCA
>CAHIKZ030000263.1:767500-775000 GCA_903632075.3 Acanthosepion pharaonis | reverse complement strand
CTTTTCCTGGCAGCCGGATTCAAAATCCGGTGGGGGTAAGTGTTGTTTTATTCTCGAATCCAAACATTGGAACGTCCTCCCTATGTCGTCGAGGCCAGAACTACACTTATATTTATAAATCACTGAATTAACATATATATATACATACACACACACACACATATATATATATATATATATATATATATATATATATATATATATATATATATATATATATATATATATATAAACATAAATATGATATATATATAAGATATATATATATATATATATATAAAAATATATATGATATATATGATATATGAATAAACATATATATATATGATAAACAAATGTACATTTAAGGAATGGTATTTGTGGATAAAACTGCTCAGTATCTGAGATAGACCGTGTATAAATATAAGACCTGCACTGATTTCAACACCAAATAAGAACAGTCTCTTTCATACTTGAAAGTAATTTTCAGGCCATATATATATATATATATATATATATATATATATTCCACCTTCAAATTTTATTACAGTTCTTACAGAAATAAACCATCGACACCTGTCTCAATATATTACTCGTATCAGGGAAAATTACCTTGTTAATAAAGATTTGGTATCTGAACCGTTTAGGCTTGCGAACCAAAAGCGTCTCCGCCTCCTTGTGGGTGATGAATTACTTTTCACCCTACAACCCTTTTCACGCAGACGAAACCTCGCAAGCCTCTGACTACTCCATGAATATTTCCATTTAACTTCCTTAGATCCGCCAGTTTTAATCTTTAAGGCCAAACCCGCCATGCGAAGCACATTATACAGAACGACTCTCATTTGCTTCGTATTTCACTGGTGAGATATAAGATTCACTTGACCCTCTCACAAATTGCTTTGTGAAACCACCTTCCAAGAGGATACTTCGTCCAAGGCATGACGATAAACTACATCCGCGTCCTGGGTAAAACGATAAATATGTCCAACAGCAATATGAGAAGATACTGAAAAGTTCTCAATCCCGGAAAGTAGATAATAAAAAATAATTGCATAGAGTTTGAAGTTTGGGTATTTGGTCAAAATTTATGAAAGCTCGTCGGGATGAGATCTTTTCAGCTTTCCAACGTTTAATAATATTTAATAATATATTCCTTATACACTGTTTCGCTTTTTATCTCTGCCTGAAGAAGCCAAACCCAACACACGAAACTAGTCGTTTAAAATCTTTTTTACTTTCTCTCATCATCTCAATATATATATATATATATATATATATATATATATATATATATATATATATATATATATATATATATATATATATGGTTTCATTACTCTAATCTAAGCTGAATAGCATCTGAAAGTTTCAGTGAATGCATCCGAATGAAAATAAATGCCTGTGGGTTTCGAATCTCGAACAATGGAAAGCGTGAGAGACCGCAAAAATACATTACCACATTCCCTCAAAATATTTTCTTTTCTTTTCTGTTTAATCTTTATGCTTTCCTTTTAATTAATAAAGTTTTCATTTTTATTCTTATCAAAGTTCGAAGATTTTTACTACGAGAAACCGAGAAAAGAGAAGACAACAAACAGAGAAATCGTATTTCTAAACTCAGAAAAAAATTAAATGAACCAGTTTATATTTGTTTTGTTTTTTGTGTCTTTTTTGTTTTCTTAATAATCGAAGATCGTACCCCCCGGAAATTAATCAACGGGTTCTGATCAATCGTTCTTGTCTTTGAAGAATTCCTTTTCAATTACAATAGTTATAAGATTCTTGATTGTTGTTTGTTTTTTTCTCTAGGTTTGTCAGTTTTTTTGTTTTTTTTTTTCATTTCACTTTCCAGAAAGGTAACATGAAGGTGTGTTTTTATCTCCATGTCGTGAATGAAAGACGGTCAATATTCTGAATCGATTTGCTATTGTCAAAGGAAAATAAAAATGAAATGAAATAAAGCCATGAAACAAATCGTTTGTTGAACTTTGTCGTCTTTGTGACGTTCATTATCTTACAAATAGCCAAAGTGCCATCACTAATTCCGAACTTCGACAAAGACAAAACAATTCTTCTATTTACCAATATTTCGATATCGATTACCGAATGGATAATTTCTGTCGATTATTTGACTGACACAAGGAATTCTTTCTCTAAAGATATTTTGTCGAATTTAGAACAATCAGTTTTACTTTCTGAAACCTCTGTGTCTCTGTGATTCTAGAACTCCGGGTTCAAAGTAAACTTACGAAATTTGCTGGAATTAACGTCATTCACATGGGCGATACAAAATCCAACCAGCATAATTTTACTATATGCTATGGCCATAATTCTAACATAAACTACTGAGGGTACGCTTAGGTACCTAATGCAATATGGTGTCATAATAATTTGCATCAAACGAGTCCGAATAAATAAAAATGGTCGGAAAATCATTTGACGCTTTTTGCTTTAGGGAAATTTTGTGTCTTTTCAGCGTCCTTTCCGCCCCTTAATTTTTTCATTGAGTAAAAATTTAAGATCCCTGATCTTCTTGGAATGTGCCAATCCTTTCTCTACTTGCTCCTCGGATACGAGGCAGACGCCTTCCCCAAGACCATGAGGTGGTTTCGTTGTTTTTATTTTTTCTGCTTACGAAACATTCACCAGGGCTTTGCTACATTTTTGATGAGTCATGTTTTTTGTGGTGTCTGTGAAAGTGTGTCGTTGGGAGTGAAGACTGGTTTGGTTCGTGTAGAAGGGACTGGAGAGGAGATGGTGTGAATTCTTCTTTAAGCTGATCATTTTGGAAGGGGTAGAGTTTAATGATCTTTTCATTGAAAGAGGTACCATGATCCTTTTTGATGATGAGGAAGACGAACCAGAGGATAAGGGGACAGCCACCACCATTGGCTTTGGTTTCTTTTCCCGCTTTACGTCCAGTTCTTTTTTGCGTTGTGTCAATTTCAGATTTTTTTCCCAGCTACATTCACACTTCTTCTGTATATATATCCAACATCTCTTGTTGTTTTAGTAGTTCTACCAAATGTTGATTTTGTTGTTGCTGCTGTTTCTGTTCTTGTTGTTGCTGCTGCTGCTGAATGTCTAATATCGACAAAGACAAAACAATTATCTGTTCCTCGGTTAGAATATAACTACAACTTTTAAAAGGGTCACGGTTTTTGTTGAAGTTTACATCTTAAATACGCGCCTCTGTTGTTGTTTTTTCTTCTTTTTTTTTTTGTTTTGTTTGTTTTTTTATTTATTTCTTTTTCTCTCTGTTAACGAGAAATATTGTTTCGGTTGGTGTCGTTTAGAAAGAAAAAATACATGAATACCATGACACGAAATTCAAAATAGAAATATTTTAGATTAAGCGAAAAATCATTTTTCCATTAAATACTGACATTTTTCAAGAATCTGTTTTACATTATAATAGTTAAATTGTGTAAGCTGTTAATATATATATATATATATATATATATATATATATATATATATATAAAACAGAATGAGATAGATAGATAGATAGATAGATAGATAGATAGATAGATAGTGGACAAACTGAGATAGATAGATAGATAGATAGATAGATAGATAGATATTTCGGAAGAATATGTTTTTTTCCTATACCCAAGAGAATTTTTTTCATCCTCTACACAGGAAAAAGTTCTTATTTTTTTTTTTTTTTAAACCAACTTGGTTAGAATTCTTATCGGTACCCGTATCCTTGTTCCCGAAGCAACAAGTATATTTTCCGTACTTGTTCACTCACTATGTGTTTCCAAAATCCTTGTCAATCCAGTCAGCTTTCGTAAGAGTTCCTGAATCCTGGTTAATCTTATAAGTCATCAGAGTTTCAAATCTTCCTCACAACCGTCATCACAATCGCTTAAGTTTCAAATCCCTCGTCGACACTGCAATAAAGCGCTCCGTAGCGCTTATAATAAAAGTAATACTACTTAGAATGTGGCCTGTTTTACTTTGTCTGAAGACTGACTCCAAACGGCTTCTTCTTAACCTCTGACCTGGAGCTCTCTATATTTATAGTTATGGTCTAGTTCATAAAGTCAACGGGGATGTACTATTTACTCCAAATAATAATCCATGCGACATTTCAAAAGAATTATTATGATTAGAAAGGTAAGTAAAACCTGATAAAGTCGAGAAGTTGATAGACATGTTCGCTTGAAATCAATAAAACCGTTCTTTTCACTTCCAAGACGTCATAAGTAAATATGCAATATAAGTAAATATGAAATATAAGTAAATATGAAATATAAGTAAATATGAAATATACGTTTCAGATCGTATTTGCTGATTTGATTTTATTATGACAAATTACTTTTGCTAAACCTGACACAATAGATGGTAAGTTTCAAATATTTTTCTCTCTTTGCAATGCTTTTAAAATATATGATCTGTCAGGCAAATCTGTCATGTAAACAACATTGATTTAAAAGCCACTCTCTAACCTTTTATTGCTACCAAACAGTACTTCAATGATAAAAAAATGAAATCGGAACATCATTGGACGAAAATATTCCATAGATACAACTGTAACGTTCCTAGATTTCTTAAGATGTTTGTGAAAAATCAATAATTGCTTGCATAATAGAAAACTACAACTTTTAAAAGGGTCACGGTTTTTGTTGAAGTTTACATCTTAAATACGTGCCTCTGTTGTTATTTTTTGTTGTTTTGTTTTGTTTTTTGTTTGTTTGTTTGTTTGTTTTTTCTTTCTTTCTTTTTTTCTCTGTTAACGAGAAATATTGTTTCGGTTGGTGTCGTTTAAAAAGAAAAAATACATGAAAACCATGGCACGAAATTCAAAATAAAAATATTTTAGATTAAGCGAAAAATCATTTTTTCATTAAATACTGACATTTTTCAAGAATCTGTTTTACATTATAATAGTTAAATTGTGTAAGCCGTTAAACATATATATAAACAGAATGAGATAGATAGATAGATAGATAGATAGATAGATAGATAATGGACAGACTTAGATAGATAGATAGATAGATAGATAGATAGATATGAATAAGAGAGATATATACTAAAAGACAGATAAATATTAAAAATTAAAATAGATACCAACGAACTGCTACATTTTGTTTTTTTAATTCAACATTTTGTTGAATTTCATCTGCAAATTTCCGTACGTTTCTCAAATCTTAAAAGTTTTCACGGAAATATTTAGCGAGAGATGACGTCCTTAGCGAGATGGCGTCATTAGCCAGATGGCGTCATTAGCGAGAGATGACGTCATTCGAAATTCGATCAATCCATTTAAGAAACGAAATCACTGAGGAAATGCTCTAAACAGTATTAACAACATTTACCTGAACATCCGAGAGTTTTTTTTATAGAAAATATGTGTCCTCCCACAGGAATCGAACCTGTATCCTATACGGAACCGTCTTATAGCTTGGTGGGCTATACCGGTTTAGTTACAGTGAAAAACAGTAATTTTAAAACAGTAAATTCGGCCTTACTAGCCAGACCCTCCTCTGTAGTTAAACTGGTATACCATGTCAGGCTATATGACGGTTCCGTATAGGATACAGTTTCGATTCCTGTCGGAGGATATATATTTTCTTTGAAAATTTCTCGGATATTCAGGTCGGTAAATGTCGTTAATACTGTTTGTTATAAACGGGGCATTTACTTAAATATTAGTATCTATTAAAAAAAAAAGAATGTATAAACATAAAAAATATCTTAAAATAATTGTCGGACTTTATCCATTTCATAATGTCTGACGTCATTTGTTTACATTTGGATACGCATCGAGCAGATATGAATGTACGAGAGAAAATTATGGAGAATTGTAGTTTAAAAACAGTAAAATCGACCTCGCTAACCAAAACGATCCTCTGTGGCTAAATAGGTAAACGCACATCAGGCTATATGACGGTTACGTGTAGGATACAGGTTCGATTCCCGTCAGAGGACACATTTTCTATGAAAATTCTTCGGTAAATGTTGTTAATACTGTTTATTATAAAACAGAGCATTTACTTAGATATTTCTGTCTATAAAAATAACTTAAAATGATTTTCGGACTTCGTCCCTTTCGTAGTTTATATATATGTCTGTGCGTGTGTATGAACCAAATTATCGTTGACCCAGTAGATCGGCAACTTTATTATTATTCAGGATTTTGAGCCACTCTACTGTCTTTTTCGTTGTCCACTCGTATCTACCAGGGCGGTTAGCTAAACTCCGTTCAGGAATCTTTTTGTTTGTTCACCACCCACAGAGCCCGACTGTGGTTTATACTGCGACTATGCTGAGCAGACCTTAGTTGCGTAATCCACAGTCTGAACAAGGCTAGCACACTCAAACCCTCGGTCACGATGACTTGTGACTTCGTGCTAGCACACCCACCGACGGCTCCCATAAGGCTCTGTCTACCCAATTTTACTCAGTAGGCTTGGATCAACCAGTTTTTCACGTACTTTCCAAAGTACCTGAAAAACGGTACTCTTCCAGATAGCATCAAGAAATCGAACACTGGTCTCCGGGTCAGATAGCAAACGTTCTAACCAGTCGATCACGTGCCCATATAAGTAAAACGGGTTAAAATTGCATCCTGAAACAAGAATACTCCTTGATTTAAAATACTATGCAAAATGGGCGGTTCCATAATGGCCGACGTTAACAGAAATTTCCTTAAACGCAAGAGAAAATTTTAAGTGATATTTGTCGCTAGGCCAACTTCACACTTTTAATTATGGAAATTTTTTAAAAAATATCGCAATTGTCAAATTAAACGGCTGTATTGACAGAAGAGAAATGACGACTTGAGTGTGTAAACAGCAAATGACATGCAGAATGAAGCGACGGCTAATTTTCGTGAATAGCAATTAAATCTTGAAATGGAGGGCCAGTGATTTGTCACGTAATAGAGATCTAAGAAGTCACAGATATGATCAGATTTGCTATGGTGGGCGGAAGAACTCAGTGTGAACTACAAATCGGCAACCATATTGATAATGTTGTGGTGTCAGTAACAAGTAGGTTTTATCGGATGACGTTGATTGTTTAAGTATCAACCGTTTCCATCGATGACATTGGTTGCCGGCCAACACGAGAAAGACTTTTTCCGTTCTACTTAATCTTATATAAATGCTTTTTAGAAGAGCATAGTGCCAAATGATCACAGATTGTCTCAGCCGATTTCATGTTTCTTTCTTTTAGCCTTTAGGTCATCCGTACGCCAGTATAAAGGCAGAAGTTTTGACTTCCAACTACAAGATAGATAGATAGATAGATAGATAGATAGATAGATAGATAGATAGATAGATAGATAGATAATTTTGGTTGTTTATGGTAAGCGGTATATCAACACTTCTATGGGTTATTTAATGCCGATATCTAAATATTTCGTACACAATTTTATGGCTTAAACTAATGATTTTGTACATAATTTTATACTTTTTGGAAAGACATGTTTAGATATATAGCGTGGAAATGATAAATGTATTGCTGGTAATTTTACTATAAAAATAAATTTTTATAGATAGATAGATA
>CAHIKZ030000263.1:755000-762500 GCA_903632075.3 Acanthosepion pharaonis | reverse complement strand
CGTTTGTCTCCCCATACACACACACACACAAACACACACACCCACCCACACACACACACACACACACACACACATATATATATATATATATATATATATATATATAATTTTACATTTTATTTAGGTTACTTCAACTCTTTTAATGATAACTACTGGTTCTCTATTAAATCAATATCTGAAGAGGCTCGTGTTTTTAAAATATTTTTGGCGATGTTGACTATAAACAGCTTTGGAAAAATAGATTGTAGCATTGTCTTGTACAAATATAATATTTTTAGCTTAGATGTTCTTCATTTCATCCTGTAGTGTTCAAGCAAACATCTTGTTTAAGGGAAATAATAATTCTTGTCATTTATATTAACACCATCATCATCAACTCTAAAGGAAGCTATACTTTTACTTCCTACAATACAGACCCAAAACATTAGTCATTATTGTCTTCTAATTCGTATTGGTCGATTGCTTCATGATGGAACCAGCAGCTAATATAGCTCTACATACATCACTAAGTTCGACTAACAACAGCAGTAGATAGCCCGGTTCTCACTCCTCCTAGATGATTTGAACAGGAATAAGGGTTTATCCATTGTTTCGTTTTTAGGATAGGCTTTCCTGTTCCTTCAAAAATTTATTTCAATTCTATGACACTAACGACTCCGTCTGAACCCTGAAATGTTATTCCCTCATTATTTCTCTTCAACAGGTGTAGATATGGTCGCCTATCGTCCGGTTCATATTTCTCCTTGTTCTTTTGAACAGGAGTAGAGGTCTATCCTTTGTTTCCTGTTTAGGATTGGCTTTCCGGTTCCTTCTAAAGTCTTTTTCATTCTCCCTTTGCATTTTGATGGCATTATCGCATTTCTTGGGACAACTAATTAAAAAAAACAGATATTATGGGGGGGGTTCTTATATTTCTTATTACGTATTTCTCTTTGTGATGTGAAAATGGTAGTTTGTTTGCTTTCATGTCATGTACTCATTGTGTCTTAATATTCTGCATCTTTTATTTCTGTTTACGTTGGCAATGCCAGCTTCAATCCACTTCACTTATTTATTACCCTTTCCTGAGAGATTTTCTTCTCTAACATTCTTAAAGCCACATTTCATTTTGGACTTATAAAATTTTACTTTTTTTTTCTTTTACGATCTTAACATTTTTGCAGTTTTGCACATTCCATTTTATCATTCAATAACTTGGGAATATCGTGATTTTATTTTATTTTATATTATTTTTTGTTGGCATAGCTTTCTTATGAATCAGGAAAATCATTGTATCTCTGAAACTTCAAAATAAACATTCAACACTGTAGTATTATATTTAGTTAGTTCCAATATGACGAACTAAAATCGAGTTGATTATCAAATCGCAGATACGCAAGTAAATAGATGTAAATATTCATGATGAAATCATATATCATAATATGAAATTCACATCGTATATTTATCATATAAATATATTGTAGAAGTGTTATAAATATCTGTTGGTTTATTGTGTGTACTATTTTTGTATAATAAAAGTTCATATATATATATATATATATATATATATATATATATATATATATATATATGTGAGTGTGTGTGTGTGTGTGTGTGTGTGTGTGTGTGTTATACTATTTCCAGAAGGCACACAAATAGATGGCGAATCTGAATGGCTTCACGTCATTGATTATTTAAAGAATTTGCTTCTTTTGTAATGGCATCGTAAATCTTTCCACCGCAAAGATATTTATAACGTTGGGATAGTTCTTATCATGCCGCAAACCAAATTGACCAAACCAGATTCTATACGGATGCAGAGGATTTTACATGGAATTGGCCCGATGCTGCGAGCGGAAATGATTCTTAAAATCTATCATTTTCTGCAAAATTACTTTTTCTGTCTGTTCGTCTATTTGCTCCATGCTTCCTTCTCTGCTAGCAGTCACTTTATTTTCTGGGTGAGGAGACAAGCATGTAAATCGACGTCACAAGGATCGACTAGTTTTTGGGAGCAGTAAAATGGTGGTTGCCTTGCTGGGAAAGAGCACGTAATGTTGAATCCAGTCTTGAACTTGGTAGCTGCCAAAGATGTAGCGGCATTTCAGAATACTAGAAAACTGTCAGCATTTGTTAATTAGAAATAATTAGAACATCCAGTAATCCACTCACGTATATTGCACTTGGCACTCCACATTATCCTGCTTTTTTTCTATCGCTCCGTCTTCTTTTCTTTATAAATGTCTCGCTGAAAACTTCATGCTTATTTGAGAGTGAATGCCAGCTAGAATTAGTCTATTGTAGAAAGGTTAAGCGTATAAGTGTCCCCGTGTGTTAGGCAGTCGTGAATGTCAACGGTCATCGGCTGTTGGGAGAACAAAATCATAACGCCGTGAAAAATCTGAAAAAAAAAATCTATTGACAGCTAAGTTTGAAACCTTTTTGCTTATAAGACGGTAATCGTGGCATGAAAATAATTACGCTCAAAATCAATATGCCGGTTGAAAATTGTCTCAGGTTAACATATGACACAAGGAAACTGGTTTAAGAGATTTGTTTAGTAAGAGAGCATTCTAAAAGAATATCGTCGTTGTGTAATAAAATAACATCACCCTCTTCTATCGTTCTCTTGTATTTCCCTTTCCAAAAGAAATCGAGTATCCTTCCTATTTTCAACAGAGACACGAGGATTAATGACTTTATATTATCAATGAGACGTCATGATTTTCGAATAATTTAACTAATCAAAATTCATGGCCCATCTTGTGAATTTGTCATCGTCCGGAAGCTTGTAGAATAACGGTGATGTCTGCGACATGGAAATGGCGCTGGTTGCCCGAAGAGAATATGGAACTTTATTGGCAATACTAAACAACGATAACCCTCTCTCTCTCTCTCTCTCTCTCTCTCTCTCTCTATCTATCTATCTATCTATCTATCTTAAGAATATTGCTTCTCTCTCTTTGTTTCGTTATCTCTATCTCTGCCTCTGTCTATCTGTCACTCATTCTCTCTCCCTTCTTCCACGAAAGGAAAGAAAGAACGTTGGATAAAAATATTTCTTCTGCTTGTATCTCTCTCTCTGTCTCTGTCTCTGTCTCTCTCTCTCTCTGTCTCTCTGTCTCTCTCTGTCTCTCTGTCTCTCTCTGTCTCTCTGTCTCTCTCAATAATGATGTTATTCTGGTAATGGCAGTCTGGCTAAATACTGTTGAAGTAGGGATAAATTATTTTCAATACGATGCAAGATTTGTTGGTGTCCCTGAGAGAATTCTTATGAAGTGAAATGCACTAAGAATGCTTGTTGGGAGAAATAGGCACTTCTGCATAAAGACAGCAGGATATAACTTATAAAATTAGGCAGACGTGCTGGCTTTTCTGCATAGTTTCTTAAGAAAGCGTCACCTCTTGAGAAAAGATGAAATTGAAAAGAAATCAAAAATACATAAACAAAAACAAAAAAAAAAACCAGACAAGTATTGATGCTTTGAGAATTTTCTCAACTTGTGCTGATTAGGACTGCACAATCTTCTAAACCCAACTCATTCTCGCACCTCCCTAAAAATAAAACGCAAAAATATACGGTGTGAGGTGGTGAAAAAATAATTTAACCAGAATGAGACTAACAAACCTTATTTTAATCTTATTTTTTGCTCGAGGAAATAATACTACTTTATCTGTTGTCAACGTGGATGTGGAGTAACCCAATTATTCTTAAAATGCAATCATATTTTATCAAGACGCTTTCCATAGAGGTATAGTTAGCAGTGTGGTTTCCATTCTTGTTGCTAAACAATGGCAACCTCTCTATGTCCTCCAGTATTGTAGCCTTTTGCCTGACTAGGCTGAGCTAAGCAAAGATCTATTCGAAATTTCTCTTCTACAAAAGTGAATGGTTCAGATTAGGATCTACTTAAATACGCGAGGAAATCTTTACAATGTAATTTCCCACGGGCTTTCGAAAAGTCGCCATATTGGGCCACTAATTACATTGAATTTTCGTGATTCCACTTCGTAAATTTAATAACTTCTTGTTTTTCTTTAAAATTTTTGCAAATATCCAAACATTCTGTAATTTCAGCGTTCTTGCTTTCCCTACCAAAGCCAGTGTACTGATTATGAGGCGAGGCTATGATGAGGGGAGGCTATGATAAAAGGAGGCTATGCCGACGACATAAGTGAGATTTACTTGACCCCCAACTGAGTCAGGTTGTGACACAAGGTCAGTTTTTAACGTAGGGACCCGAGTGTTTTCACTCGGGCCGCTGGTCCAAGCTGATCTTAGCTGATCATAGCTTGTCCAAGCTAGTCATAGCTGGTCATGGCTTGTCCAAGCTGGTCCAAGCTGGTCCAAGCTGATCAGAGCCGGTCCAAGCTAGTTGCAGCCATGATACCACCAGCACAGGCACGGAGCCATGGGGCCGGCACGTATCCGAATGTGTATACCTCCTCAAGAGAGGGATTTTCACCTGCTGACGACATAAGTATTTATCGTTGGTCTTCAACAAATATCAACATCCAAGAAATCAAGTGTTCCAAGAAATAGGATTCAAAATAAACCTTTCCAAAACAGAAACGTTGAAGTAAGATTCAAATAAAATCAGTGATGGCATATATCTGAATCCATCATAAAAATTCTGGATGTACAATTAGTAAATATTAATGTTTAAAAATCATCCCTCCCTGGGCAAGGCAATAAAGCCACCACGACGCAAGAGGTTACTGAGTGTTAAAGAATATGAGAAAAAGATGTGTGTTTTTTTAAGGAGCCAGAAAAATAAAAGAACGGAATTTAAGAAAACAGAAGATAACGATTGATTTTGCATTTAATTTTTTGAAGGTCGTAGTTGACTGCGAAGCAAGAAACCAGACGGGAACTCTACAAATAATAAGTGTGAAAGAAGAAACTCTTAGCATAGGACTTACGGTTGCATCTATGTATTTCAACTGTAAATTGATGAGACCTTGCCGCCATTCAAGTACTACGCTTACATTCATAAAATTTAATCCAAATATACGGAAAAGGTTATTTGAAGTTAGAGCGACATGCATGCAGCAATTTCCTAAGAAACCAGGCGAATTAGATTGAAATAGGAATGCCGGAAGTAGGAACCTATGCATAGTCAGAGGTTCAGGGCTGTTGTGAGCAGGTTCATCAACGCCGATCAACCAGGTGAGTTAGGTTGAAATAAGAACGCCAAAGATGGCCTCTCCATGTGTGACCGGAAGTAAAGAGCTGCGCAAGTCTAGAAAAGACTGCAGTAAGGGGCTGTTGCAGCCACTGTTTGAGCAGGTCCAGAAATGCTAGTAGTAATAGGGGCAATTGCAAATACGGGTCAGTGCAGGAACGAAATCCGGAAGTAGAAAGTTGATGATGACCATTACACTAAAATAAGAAACGCCAGAAGACAAGGATCCGTGGTAGCCGGGAGTAATAAAGGCCAGAAATGCTGGAAGTAAAAGTTGTGACAGGGAAAATTCCAACCCGCGTCCAGTTGGCAGAACAAAAATAAGTGGGCTGTAGCTTAATACAGAACCCGTCCAAGCGCACTGATCACAAGGACCATGGGCTTGCGTTTCTCCTCCTCCCTCGTCGAGTGGCGAGGGGTCATAGATTTATATGACAAAGATGTGTAACAGGGCTTGATATGTACTTTATATCTAAATGAAATAAATCCTGATTTACTATTAAGTATAAAAAGTATTATAGAATATTCACGGAGAGAATTTAGATTATGTTAGTAATAATCAAGCAACTAAAGATAAATGTGGTTGATTATATAAGCTAAATAGGCTTGTTATATGGGATAGAAGAAAATGGGGGCACGCAACGAAGAAAAAGGCCAAAAGGTTTTGAAGAATTATTGCCTCCGCCATGATCACGTGAAGGGCTACAATAAAAGAACAGGAATTAAGAAAACAGAAGATAACCACTGACATGGCATTTAATTTTTTTGAAGATCAGATTGACTGTAAAGCAAGTCGGAAGAGAGTTCCCCAAGACAAGTGCAAGAGAAAAAAATGTGGCCATAGAATTTTATAGTTACACCATTTCAACTGTAAGAGGATGAGACCTTACCGCCAATCTAGTACTGCGCTTAAATACATAAAGTCTAGGCACCTGTAATATTTATTTTGTTATAATACAAAAATGTGGCACAAGGCCAAAAGGAGGGTAGGAGAAGTATGTTCTTAAATTTAGCCACGATTACTGACCAAACATACTAAAACAGTTACTATGAAAATATTTACAGAAAAAGCAGGGGAAGCCACGTTATGGTTGTGAGGAAATAACTGATGCTGAGATGCCAGGTCAAGACTAATAACTTTCTTTTAGCCAATGTTTTTCAGGAATCTAATTTCAGTAGGCCAAGGAGCATTGGTAGATCTCAGTTTTGTTTTCAAGATAAAACGTGGAACTATATCTTTTCCTGTGATGAATTTCTGTAAGTTTTTTTGTTTTTGTTTTTGTTTTTTTTTTTCGAACAAATATTTGTTCAAAATATTTTATTCCTTTAGGGAATATCTTCACATTTATTTTATCTGTTGTTTATCTTGGGTAGATAGAGAAAACGAGAAAGAGAAAGATTTAAGTTCAATTTTAGTAATTCCTCGAGTTAAATTATAAACTAGTCTTTCAACGCAGTTGCATCGTTCGCAAATTCGCCTTTTTAATTCAATTCTTCAAAGAAGAAAGAGATGGCGTCATATTGTAGAAAGCGTTCAAGAAAAACAACAAGGTCTTCTTAAGTTGAATTTTCAAATATGACGGCTTCAATATATATGTGTAAGTATGTATTTTGTATGTATATATGTGTGGATACGTACGTGTATACGAAAGTGTGTATTTATATGTTGTATATGCATATATGTATAGGTATATTTGTGTGTATGTATTTGCCTGTTTATACTGTGATTTTATGTGGATGTGTATGTGTATTTGTGGTGGAGGCTATCCCAAAAGAATAAGTACCTCAAAGAAACGAAGCATTTTGCCAAGACAAGATTCTTTCGTTAAGAAATGAATTAAGAGTGAAATGTTTAAGGAAGCACGAGAAAGAATGATTACCATGAACAGAAATGGAAAAGAAATTCTTAAAACTTTTGGTTAAAATATCGAGATCAAGATCTTAATGTTTCCTCTCAGACGCACCCTCTCTCCTAACTCCCTCTTTCTCCCTCCCTCGCTCTCTGTTAGCTTTACTTCCTAATTCCCTCCCCCCCCTTTGATTTCTATACTTCAATTTTCCTCCCTCTTTTCCCCTTCTGATTTTACAAAATTGGCCTCGCGTCTTCCACACTTGTATGAGTGAATCGATTCCATATCATTGGTCGTAGCTTTCTTGTTGTCCATAGCAATGTGTGTCTCGGCGTACACACTCACGGACAAACGCTGACACAAACAAGAGCCAAGCAACATTTTCTAACCTCCTAAGTTCTTCTTTGCGTGTTTAAATTCCATTTAGGTTGGACGAAACGACAGACACGCTAGAGTCAATTTCTCTATTAGCATCTTCAAACAAC
>CAHIKZ030000263.1:740000-750000 GCA_903632075.3 Acanthosepion pharaonis | reverse complement strand
TTTTCATCGCCTGGCGCCGTACTTTCTAAAAACTGGTTATTTTCGTTGAGTTTGAGCAAAGAATCAGAGATGAAATTACCCTTCCATTAATCTTTTCCGTTAAACTATGAGGCATAGAGAATCAGTTATCCAAGCGTTTCTAAATGCCTTCCACGTGTATGGCAGATAATTTTCTCGGTTATCTCAGCACGTTACCTCCTCGCTCCCTTTGCTCTAATCTTCTGGAATACCTATGTCTTCGAGAAGAAGACTAACTACAAGGGCCCAAAATACCAAGAACTCACTAAATGCCGCCATCTTTGATACCCAATATGAATAAGAACAGCCTCTGATCTAAGCGAGCTGTCGTTTCCAAAGTCGTCCAGGGTTGAATTATTTACAAATATATTTAAAAATCGACTGATCTTTCTTCTCTCGAATATCATTGTTTTTCTTTACATTATAACTTGTTCTCAATATAGATATACTGTAGGTATTTATATATAGACGGGTAGATTATATTGAATTAGATGCTCGGACTGCTGTTAGGTAAGTTAGTTCCCAACGTCGTACGAGGCAGTTTTTCCAGCCAGAATCTATTTTCCATATGCATAACTATACCAATCGTCCTTGCTTTGAATACTACTGCCATATCGGATCTGGTGTTTCTGCTATGCATTTAGAGATTTTTGATGAGATAAAAAGAAGAATCCGCAATAATATTGGTCCTGATCTGGTAACTTAGCTTCAATTTCTTTCTCACCGCCGTACCTTAGCTTCACAATGTCTTTTCAATAAATACTTTTCTGGTAATTGTCGTGATGATATTCACTACCCGCTACACGCGGTCGGATGTGGCAGAAAACCAACTTTATTGCGGGGTACCTGAGCCCATAGGCTTGGCCAAAAATTCCCCGTAGACCGTGTAAAAAACAGAGACGAGTAGATGTCTCCTGAGACGAGACTCTGTCCTTCGACATAGCCTCGTCTGGGGATCCTCTCTGCCCGGAGTCAGAGAATTTGACCAGCACACTCGGAAGTAAACCCTATAGTGATCTACAATTGTTCTGATAAACTTTCCTCTATGGGACATAGAATTTAAGCGCAGTACTAGTTTGGCGTTTAGGTCTCATCATTTTTCAGTTGAAATCGATAAATGTAATTGTAGGTTCTATACTAACATCTTCTCTAGCACTTCTCTCTTATGAAACGTTCTTCGTGCTTCCAGTCAGCATTGACCTTAAAAAAAATTTAATTCAGTGTCAATCAGGGTTATATTTGTCTTTTTAATTCCTGCACTTTTATTGTTCTCTCTGCTTTAATAGTATTGCATTTTTCTCATATTATCTCACACTCAGTAACGCCTTGTGTTTTAAAGGCTTTATTACCCTCCTTGAGCGACGTGATTAATATATTAATATATATAAATATAAATATAAATATATATATATATATATATATATATATATATATATATAATATAAATATATAATCATAATCACACGATCCAATTCATCAGACCTACAAATTCAAAAAGCACTTTTTTTGAATTTGTAGGTCTGATGAATTGGGTCGTGATTACGATTCCAATGTAATAAATTATAAACATGGAATATTCGTTTTTCAGCCTATATATTATATTCTAGCTCTGTCCTTGAGTTCTGCCTGGATTCTATCCTCTTGGAAATTTATACATACATACACACACAAACAACACACACACACACACACACACACACACACATATATATATATATATATATATATATATATATATATATATATATAAATGTTTGCTTCTAAACAGTGCGTTGCTCCGTCCAGATGAATCTGTTAATTTATCTTAATATTTACATCTATCTATCTATCTATCTATCTATCTATCTATCTATCTGTCAGTCTAAACTATCACAATCTATTCAAATGTATCAATATATGTATTTTTTTTTCTTGTTTGTTTTTTTTTTTTTTGGTGGGTGGTGCTTACTCATATTCGAAATGTACCGCCCCTCCCACACCCTTATATCAGGAACTGGAAACTCCCAACAATTTTATCTGTCCAAACAGACTGCTGACTATTATTTCTTCCACAGAAAAATAGAATTTTTTAAAATCTTATTAATTTGCGACCAGTCTAGAAATAAATTGAATTTTGCCATGTTTGCAAGATTTGAGGAATTTCATATTCATCATTTTCCAAGAGGCATAGAATCAGAAAAAAAATTAAGCTCTTCTTAAAGATATGTAAACAGATATATTCATAAAACGTTGTAAACGATAGATATTTGCTTGAGCGAATTAATATTGGATCACATGTTTTTCAGTTCTTATCGATTTGTACACAATGAAACCAAACATTGAGAAAAATGATGAATAAAATAATAAAAATAATAAAATATAAAACTTGATCAGAAACTGATATACTCGTATATATATATATATATATATATATATATATATATATATATATATATATATATATATATATATATATATATAAATCCAAGTATATTATCAGTGTATACGGAATAACTTCCAATAACCAAAAACTACCATTCTATGCTCAATACAGAGAAAAGCGAATATAATTATTTATTCGAAAATTATATCATAAATATGTTATAAAATCACTACAAGAATAGCCGGTTTGGTTCAGCATTGCTGGTGTCTTACTAAGTGATTGTTTTGAAACTAGAATAAAGAGTAAAGAATAAAGAGTTACCTCTTTATTCTACACTATTTACAGTATTCAGACTATTGTCCTCATCTTCTCAGGACAACGCTATTCTCATCTTCTACATGAGCTTGCAGAGGTATTTTTTGCCTAGTACACTGTACAGTTATTTTTGTTTACGCATTTTACTTTAACAAAAATAAACATGGTCATATATATATATATATATATATATATATATATATAAACAGGAATATGCGAAACGGCTACCACATCAAGGAAGGCAGCAGGCGCGCAAATTACCCACCCAGCCGGCACGGGAGGTAGTGACGAAAAATAACGACGCGGGACTCTGTCGAGGCCCCGCGATCGGAATAGTACACTTCAAATCCGTTAACGAGGACCAACCGGAGGTAAGTCTGGTGCCAGCAGCCGCGGTAATTCCAGCTCCGGTAGCGTATATATATATATATATATATATATATATATATATATATATATATATATATTTTTACTTAAGTCTTCGCTTGTTTGTTATTGTTTTTCGTCATTCAATATCTGTTTGCGGGCCAGTATCCCACCCGCAACACTTTATTAAAGAGTTTTCCTTACAATAAACAAGAAATCATTGATGAAGAACTTCCATTGGTCATTAAACAAACGCGTCTATAAATGAAAAATTGCTACGCAAACGTACCCTCTTTTTATCTCACTTTATATATATATATATATATATATATATATATATATATATATATATATATATATATATATATATATATGAATAAATCTTCATATGAATAAAAAAAAACGGAAAACTTAGCCGACGTGTTTCGTCCTGAGAAGGACTTTATCAAGGCAATTGTAAGGATTATATTTTGTGAAAATTATTCATATACAAGAACAAAAATGTTAGTGGCTTTTCCAAATATTCCTATATAGAATTGCTCATGAATATTCACACACACACTCATATATGTGTGTGTATGTGTGTGTCTGTATGCGTGCGTGTGTATGTATATATTTATTATACTAATAATGATACTCGGTTGGTTAAAACAATTTTTTATTCATTTATATATATAAATAAAACATTAGGCAGCATATAATTTATATACAAAGAAATATTATGCTTATAAAAAACTATCAATCCGCAGTACAAAAAATTCCTATAAAAAATACTACGACTAAGACATAACACTATATTAATTAAACTATATACTTAGTTCATGACATATTCACTGAAAACACTTGTAAAAATAGAATACGTGGATTTACCACATCACAAGAAAAATTCAAATAAAATTCTCACTTAAAATGTTGAAAAACTTAGCGTTGCGTCTTTGCACGTTCCGATATTGTACACAACTGTCAATAATAGCACATTCTAAAAAAAAACAACTTTCAGTCGACAAACAATTATTTCGTCTTCAAGTTTTTAATTTTATAAGGAAAATATATGCCTGACGATGAATAAAGGATTATTCGAAAGTACTTGCATTTTAAAAAAGTATAAACTGGAAACAACAGACAACAGCTTTATAAATGAGGATCACATCACTCTATGGATTAACAGTATTTTAATGCATACATTATACACTACTAGCGATGGATGTCGCCAATAATAGCATTAATATTGCTGATTGATTCTATGTGTGATTATTTCTTTATATATATATATATATATATATATATATATATATATATATATATATATAGGTGTGTGTGAGAGAGAGAGAGAGTCTGTTGAGATATGTTTCATTGAATAATTTAGACAGTGTTTTTTTTCTACTTATTTTCAGTTGGATTCTTTCATGGACAAGCTTTTTGGTGTCATTATTAAAAGCAAAGAGAAAATTACTGTGTTGATGCATATTATTTTCTTCCGAATATATTCGACATTATCTCAATGTCATTATCAGGGTGTTGTTTCTTTCTATACTGATGTTTGTAGTTTTCATCACTTTCAAAGACAAAATTTCTGCGCTCATCTGAAATTTATTTTTTTTACTCGTGAAGAGAAGAACGCTTTGTGATTGACTTGAGTAACTCTTCAGGGGAGATAACTAAGTTATGGTGTTGTCGAGAGTTTTTTTTAAAAAAATAGTATTAAAACTATTAGTAAAACCTCGATATTTTAAACTATCTGCTGTAAACATTTTAAAATATTTGTGCAGTACTGATAATTAATTTTATTAAGGTTTGGTTTCAATTTATACACACAAACTCACATACATCGCCTACAAACACACACACACACACAGATATATATATATATATATATATATATATATATATATATATATATATATATATATATATATATATATCATTAGCATGGTAACGCTAATAATTAAATTAGCCTTTCCATGCAAGATATATTCAGGATTCATTGATGAAACATTTAACTTCATTGCCTGTTGAAATTTATAAAATGTTTTACATTAAAACAACTTTTTAGGATAAAACAGTTTCTCGTGTCCAAAAACTGTTATCTCACTAAATGAAGTTACCTTCTAAATCTTTTGCTTAAGGTAGAGTAGTATATTTTTATAAATTATGAAGATATATTTATGTAGATATATTTTAATGAATTATTATTTTATGCATTTATTCGGATTACTAAAAAATCTAAGATGAAAATGATCGCCCGAATGACAAGCCCGAAAATAAACAGGCAATGAAATAAAAACAGATACACTCAAAAATTGATAAATAGGTAAAACATACAAAGAATACATTGAACATATAGATATACACACACACACACAGATATATATATATATATATATATATATATATATATATATATATATAGTCTTAAGGTGTGCTATATTTATGGGATAAAGTGCTCAATATCAGAGATAGAGCGTGTGTAAATATAAAAAGTGAACATAGAAGTCAACATTAGAGCGACAGTCTATATAGCATGAAATAGACATCGTGGCCTCTACGATTGCATATATTCACTTTTATATATATATATATATATATATATATATATATATATATATATATATATATATATATATGGTTTGGTTTGGATTGTTTGACGGCAAATTAACTTCAATGGGTTAATGCCAACAAGGTTTTTAATGCTGGTCATATTTTTTTACAAACTTGTATTGCTGGTAATATTTTTTACTCACTAATGTATTGCTGGTAATAATTTTTCCAAAAAATTAATTGCTGATAATATTGTTACAAAAATCTATTTCTGGTATTAAAACCTATTTTTAAACTTTCATAAAGTTTTGACCCCAGTTTGGGGGTTAACTATTTGCCCATAGCTGGGACCCTAACAGGTGCTACCACTCCAGGTCAGAGTGGAACTGAGAACACCAGCAATTAAGAGGTGGTTCCAAGACACGTATCTAGTTTAACATCTTACCCAGGACAAGGATGTAGTTTAACCTTGTGCCTGGGACGGTATATATATATATATATATATATATATATATATATATATATATATATATATATATATATATATATATATATATGTGAAAAGTGTATATAAATATAAATAAATATATATATGTATAATTATTTATATATTATATGCGCGGTACTTATTAGAAAGCGCTCAATATCAGAGATAGAGCGAACAAAATAGACGAACGATCTTTGCGTTGACACTGTCCCTTGGATAGAAGTTCGCTACACAGTCCAACATTGAATACAACGACCAATTGCGTACGTATACACGCAACCACACATGGATGCGGATATACACCCAGTCCCGCACTGTTCATATATGATTATGCTTGCGTGAGCTGCACTGAGTGAACGTGCGTTTATGTATGTCTGCATATGCATGAGTGGCGTTCCGACGACAATGTTTCCTCCCACTTCCATCAAAACACCGATATACGCAACCATATATAAATCCAAAATTTAAAAAAATGAATCAGTTTGTCTGACGATCGCTAAAGCGTGAAACCCAGGGTCACAAACTCACATCATCTATCCAATATAAATATATATATATATATATATATATATATATATATATATATATATATATATGTGATAATTTTTCCACCTGCTGAGATGTCAATTATATGAAATATCTGTCTTGTTGCTCGATGCTTTTTCCTACTTGTCAAGTTCTTGAAGATGCTAATAGAGAAATTGACTCTAGCGTGTCTGTCGTTTCGTCCAGCCTAAATGGAATTTAAACACGCAAAGAACGGCCTAGGAGATTAGAAAAATGTTTTATCTGATTCACGTCTGTGTGCATCATGTGTGTGTTCGAGCGGGCGTAACAGAATAGGAGTCGAAACACGCAGCTATATATTGTCATAGAGTCGTGAAAACTGTGATCATTGATACGGAATAGTCTCACTGGTACGTCAAGTGAGGAAAACTCGAGACCATGTTTATAAAAGCAGCTGACGATGCGTAGGAGAACGGGTGGAGAAAGGAATAGAAATAAAAAAGGGGGAATTAAATTGGAAAGTAAAAGAGTGGTGAGAAAGTGGTGTTGATTGGAATCAAAGGTATTAGATAGATAAATACATTAATATGAGATAGATAGATAGATAGATAGATAGATAGATAGATAGATAGATAGATAGATAGATTTGGTTGGTTTGTTTTGGTTTGGTTTATTTTGTTTTACGTCATATCAAACTCAATGGGTTATTTAATGCCGACAACATTTTTAGGATAGATTCGTATGAATAGATTATGTATTCTTTGGTTTAGATTGGTTTGGTTTATTTTGTTTTAAGACATATCAACCTCAATGGGTTATTTAATGCCGACAAAAATTTTATTACTGGTAATATTTTGTTTTGTCAAAAATCTGTCTCTGGTAATATATTTCCTTCAAAATTGTGTTGCTGGTAATAATTTTTTTTCAAAAAAGTATTGCTGGTTAAAGTTAATTATTTTCCCATAGCTGGAGCCCTAACAGGTGCTACCACTCCCACCCGTCAGGCTGGGCCTGGAAAAACCAGCAATTAAGAGGTGGTTCCACGCTCTTCAAAACCTCCTGATCAGAGGCCTTGCTGCTGGACATAGTTTAACGTCTTACCCAGGACGCGGATGTAGTTTAACGTCTTACCCAGGACGTGGATGCAGTTTAACGTCTTACCCAGGACGCATAGATAGATAGATAGATAGATAGATAGATGCGAACTGGGTCAGATAGATAGATAGATAGATAGATAGATAGATAGATAGATAGATAGATAGAATGAAGTAGGTATCTGCTAAGGCTAAACGCAAGTTGCACAAGAGATACACTTTCACATATACACACAAATGAGAGAGAAATATCTATGATATTTAAAATTTCAATTAAGCACGTTCAGATTAAAAACATTATAATATGATTTAGACACAAAAGCGTTAAACGTTTGCTTAAAATACACTTTATATTAAAAAAAACACACATACATCAGGTATAGATTTATTTCAATACAGATGTGTTAAATTTGACAGATGAGACTATAAAAAGTATGCTTATTTTTTTTTCCAACTTCTAATGAAATGATGGATTTTGATTCACATGTTGTATTCGTCAATCCTCTGGGTTTAATTGTTAAATAGAGTGACAAGACAAATTTTATGAATTTTGTATGAATTTCTATTTTTGTAAAACTGTATCTGAATTTTCATTGTTTGCATTTTGAGCTTGTGTTCAGTATCCACACAGTCCAAATATGATGCCGCGTCTGATCTTCGTAAAATCACTTCTAGATTAACCATTTGATCTGATTATCGTATGTTCATTAGTGTCATGGAGTTAGTTTACACAATAATAAGTTCAAAGAAACAAGTGAATATCTCTCACGGTCGAATCACACAGATAGCAATTGTTCTCGTCAGGCCACTGCCCCGCCCAGTTGTCTGGGGCTTCAGATTACATCGACTGCACCTTTTCAGAGGGGTAAGACCCCCCACCCCCGAACAACAAATGAGGCGTCCTGTGTGAGATAATAAACTACATCTGCGTCCTGGGTAAGTCGATAGTCCAACAATAAAGCGGAGGTTTTTAGGAGCGTGGAACCATCTCTTCATTGCTGGTGTTCCCAGGTCCACACTGACCCAGGGTGGTAGCACCTGTTAGGGTCCCAACTATGGGTAAGTAGCTAAACCCCCCCCCAGACTGGGGTTTAAATACTCTGAAAGTGTAAAAATATGTTTTAATACCAGTAATAATTTTTTGAAGAAAAAAATATTACCAGAAATACATTTTTGAAAAAAAATATAACCAGAAATACATTTCTGGAAAAAATATTACCAGCAATACATTTCTGGAAAAAATATTACCAGCAATAAAAATCTTGTCGGCATTAAATAACCCATAGAGGTTGAAATACCGTAAAACAAAACAAAACAAACAAGTCCACTGCAATTAAACAGTATCACAATCGGTGGTTGAGATGCTTCGGAAGCAGACATTATAGTCAGAGGTATATCGTCTTGTGACAGCCTGATTAAATATTAAAACTATGAAAATATACGAGAAAAAAAGAACGAAAAATATAGATGAAAAATCATCTACAATGAAATTTGATTTGATTAATAGAAAATCGGAAAACTTTAAATTTAATAAGTTTCTGATTCACTTCGAAACTAAACCACAATATTAATCATTCCCTTTAATATTATTGAAACGAAACCAGTTCACTAGTTTTCAAGCGACAATGCTTTAGGGGAATGTTTTTCCAATTATGGCGTTTTGTCATTATACAAATATTTACCGACGCAGTCCAGCAGAAATGACCTTAAATATTTATTCATTTAACAAGACAACCAATGAAAACTGAGACATTATCCCATCTTCCATCAAGTCACCGACGCATGCGCAAAGCTTCTATTGAAAGAATATTGGGAGCGCGCAAACAATGAGATAAAACAAAATAATAAAATGATTCAGTTAAAACATTTTCTGCGTTATTAATTAGAAATTTAACAAAATAATTAATACCAATGCCGTTTGTCGTCAATTCACCATCTGTAAAGCTAAAATCATATCAGATCAGTTTTAAAAGACAATGTTTTGCATCACTTCTGCTCGTTATACATATTTCTGGGGAAAAAACTGGGCTTAATTGGCAAGTTCTCAAATTTCGATTCGTTTGATGAAGTAATAATAATAATAATAATAATAATAATAATAATAATAAGACATTGTTATTAAAGACCAGAAACAAAAAAAGTGCCTCCTTATTGATATGGCAGTCCCTGCAGACTGCAATGTATAAATTGAAGATCTTCAAAAAGCTATAAAAATACAAGGACCTTGAAATAGAAATCTCAGAAATGTGGCATATTGGAACATCAACAATCCCTGTTGTAGTTGTAGCCCTAGGATTGGTTGGAAAAGATTGC
>CAHIKZ030000263.1:717500-735000 GCA_903632075.3 Acanthosepion pharaonis | reverse complement strand
GCACTGGAACTCATGACGTCTGGGAACCAGCGAATGCAGCTCCTCGGAGCAATTTCCATGAAAGTATTTGTAGAACAGACATATTCTAAAGAAGTGCTCATTTTTTATTTATTAATCCAACAGATTTTTATCACTTTAAACATTATTTTTAGTGGATACTCAAAGTTGAGTTTATTTATTAAACAGAATATTTATTTATTTCTCAAATATTTTAGATGCTGGATTAATATCATTAAATATACTGTATAATATATAAACTGGGCGTCTGCAGAAATATGAGTAACCACGAAAAGTAACGTTTAAATGATATATATTTACTGATGTACGAACATAGTAATCGTATATAAATATAACATTTTCTGAAACACTGTTACTTGTATTTAGACACAGCTTTCCTTTTAAGCTGACATGCAAATTCATTTGCGTACATACACATTACACACGCGTAAAGAGACACTAAGACAACCATTCTGATTTTTATTTACGGATTTCCTTGTGGCCACTATCGCATGTGAATAGATACAGAGGCACGCATGCGCATGAGATCTCTTTGCACTTCCGCCGGCAAATCATTAAACAATCTCGGAATCTTGGAAGTATTCGAATGATTGATAATGTGAACAGATCGATAGAAAATGTGTGGCTCACCGCCAACGGAACTATTTGACAAGGAACCACAACCAACAGCCGTAGTCTTCGCAACAATTACTGCCAACTCGCCCATCGAGTAACCACATACACATCACCGTCGACCGTCAGTCTAGCAATGAATCTTCTATCACAGTAGCGACAGAGGTCTGCCTATAATACCATTTCAAATAACTTTTCATCGCTACGATTGTCTCATTTTCCATCATGAAAACTGCTTAGAATACACTACAGTGAACTCATAAAGTTTACCGCTATAAGCGATAGTATGAATCTCCTCTTTACTATCAAAGCTTTCTCAGTTCCTTCATGACATTGCCGTTAGCCCAATAAAGTCTTAAGATTAGGATAATCTCCCTAAGCCGCTCTGTCTCTATCAGTCGTCGTAATCTTTGAAAAGTTGATGAAACAAGTCATAGGTTTGCGTATGAATAAATTCAGTACGCCGCCAGTCTCAGACATCCATATACACATTTAAAAGACGGTGTGAAAAGGCAATTCAGACAATCAATGTTACAGGTTAGTAATTAGTTATCTTTCTTCCATGCAGCTTTGCATGTTCAAGTCCGTGCACATCAGGACATGCTTCACTGTTTTCCTCTCTCAGCAAGTGCTGCTTGGCTTATGTGTTCTTATACTATAACCTTGAATCTCTCACTCTTTGTCCATTTTTCAGGAGCAGTGCCAGCAACTTGTTCAGTAATAAAGCCAAAAGAGACGTCGTAACGCAATCACATTATTATTTCTAATTAAAAAAATCTAGATTTTCTCATAAAAATGGAGTATAAATTAATTTTTGAAATAGCAATCTCTTTCTTCCCAATGAAAATATTACGCATATTGAGAACAAAAAATTAGTATTGTTCAAATTACCTTTTCGGTTTTAATTGCAAAATAGAAAATGAAATATAAATTCGAAATATTTCACCATAAATAAAAAAATTTATATAAATTATTTCAATAATTTCTTTCTTATAAAAATTACGTAGTTTCGTTTTAATGGATAAAAATCGGGAAAACTCGGAAGTATACATCTCAATAATCGGGAACATTCGGAATCATTCAGCAAAAATCGGAAACATTCGTCTAACCTTGCCAATATCCAGATGAATATCATGTGCAGAAGGTAATAGCTGGCTCCAATTTTAGGCAGATATCTCTCTCTATCTCTCTCTCTCTCTCTCTCTCTATATATATATATATATATATATATATATATATATATATATATATATTAAAAAAGAAGAGAAGAGAGGTGCCGCAAACGTTTTTGGTTGTAATGTGGATTTATTTAGAAAAATATTATGCTTTGTTTTACATAATTTTACTACAACACGTGTTTCTGGTCTCGCGACCGTCTTCAGGTAAAAGTGGAGATTTCTACATATTATTAAAAATAATATTATTAAAAATAATTAATTTTCTTCATGTTCAATGTGAGATATTCTCGATATGAGACATTCTCTGTTTGTGTGTTGGTAATCCGAATTTCTTTCTAGAATTGTCAATGAAGAGTTCTGCGCGAAGGGTCATAAAACAATTAAGGTTGGTCCAGCGAGTAGTTATCGGCATTTTATCTTTTAATGTTTTAGTGACCCTATGTGCTCTTGGATCTGTTTCTATTTTGGTGTGTTCCTGTCAGCATGCGTGTATATATATATATATATATATATATATATATATATATATATATAGAGAGAGAGAGAGAGAGAGAGATTTTTATTTAAAAAAATATTTTACATCGCGACACGGAAATTTCTGTTTCGAAACTTAAATCTGTTTCATTATCAAGCGATGTTGGGTAACTTTTGAGATAAAAACACAGTGACTGAGAGAAATCGATTCGCTTTACCGAAGAGTCTTGCATTATTAGCAGTAATAGTCACTGTTTTCAATCTCACACTTCCTCACAATATATATATATATATATATATATATATATATATATATATATATATATATATATATGCACCAGTGTGTTTGTGTATGTGAATTTAATCATGAATAAATCAATATACATGTTCAGCGTCTTCCATTTTTATCTTTATCATTACACTGAATATGTGTATGTATTTAGAGGTAATATAACTAGAATACTTTAAATGATTACTTTATACAGATCAATACGTGCACATGTTGCAAAATAAAGTGAATATCTACACTATCCTACATTAATACGTTATACATTATTCTTGGGCATTAATATATATCTGCACTTTCGAATGCATACGATTGTACAGATAGTGAATACGATTCTGCAAAAACATTATTCCATGCCTTTTCTTAACTGTTGACGCAATACAGCAAGAATGGTGGATGGGTTAAGTGAACGAGTCAGATGTCTTCTCGTCATAGTGAATAAATCTTCATTAGTGGGCGACAAGTCTGGCAATTGTGCCGACCAGGGAAGTTATCGAACACCTTACAGACCCGGCTGATTAGTAAGTACAGGTTGTCATATGTGGTGACATTATCCTGCTTACCCAGTGCATCGTGTTACAGGAATTGTAGCAGAATGAATTTAACAATGTCCTGGTTATACATGATTCTGTCTGGCTAGTGTTATGACTTATGCTACTCCATACTATGATGATGTGTTTGGGGTCGAATGAACACCGGAATATGTCACCTACTGGACCTACATCAACATGTAAAAGAGCACGTGTCGAGAAAACAGAACCTTCTCTTATCAATGAACACTATACGGCACAAGTGGATCTCCAAGGTTATTTTTTTGACCTTCTCACGATACCACAGATGTACACAAGGGTGATGTGGCTCATGACATAGATAGATAGATAGATAGATAGATAGATAGATAGATATTAACAGACTGAGATAGATAGATATGAACAGACTTAGATAGATAGATAGATAGATAGATAGATAGATAGATAGATAGATAGATATTAACAGACTGAGATAGATAGATATGAACAGACATAGATAGATAGATAGATAGATAGATAGATAGATAGATAGATAGATAGATAGATAGATATGAACAAACTGAGATAGATAGATATGAACAGATAGAGAGAAAGATATTAACAGACTGTGATAGATAGATAGATAGATAGATAGATAGATAGATAGATAGATAGATAGATAGATATGAACAAACTGAGATAGATAGATAGATATGAACAGACTGAGATAGATAGATAGATAGATAGATAGATAGATAGATAGATAGATAGATAGATAGATAGATATTAACAGACTGTAATAGATATTAACAGACTGTAATAGATATTAACAGACTGTGATAATTATTTACATTATTTACATTGTTCGGAATATGGAAACTAATATGAGGACAACAGTCCGATCAATGTAAATAGTGTAAATAATTACAATACCTCATTTGAGAAATATAGACAGATCCTGAAGACAGTCAGAGCGTACATCGGCCGAAACGTCGTGAATATGGCAACTAAGATGAGAACATCAATCCGAACAATGTAAATAGTGTAAATAATTATCAAAGTCTGTTAATATCTATCACAGTCTGTTAATATCTATCTATCTATCTATCTATCTATCTATCTATCTATCTATCACAGTCTGTTAATACTTATCTATGTATCTATCTTACCATATTCACGACGTTTCGGCCGATGTACTAGTAAATCAATACTCCTTTTCTATAAGACAATTTAGCAATCGCAGTCATCACTTTGAATTTTTCGGTCGTGAACTTGCTCACATGTTTCTTTGATACAAAATCAGTAATTCATCAAATTTTAACCAATCAAACATTTTAGTTCTAAATCAATTTTTCCCGCGTTTTCGCTGGGAGCCTATCGGTAGTTTTAAAAGAAGCAATTTTTCCACAAACCTTCAGTAGAGTCCAGCTATTTTCGCCTGTCCACACAAATCTACGACTTTACTCGCAACATTTCAAACGCACACACAGACACAGATTTTAGTAACACATTATACATATCTCTCTCTGTGACTCAGCCAAGTTCATGAACCAGAACTCTATTAATTTCTCAAAACAACACATTTCTAAATTAACTGTATTCTATTCTAACAGCAGACTCTATTTAACATATTATTATTCAAGAGAAATTCTTTTGAACATTCAATCATAAATCAGAATACAGTTGAAGCGGAACGACTTTTTTCTTTAATCATTACACTTCATTGCATGATTGTTTTGTATGCTATATTTCAATATATATATTTTTGTTGATCCACATATGGAGTTTCGTTGTTTTTTCTTGAATCGTTAAATGTACAATAGATATATGCGTTAAAAACACGCATCACAACTGGTGAACGACGAAGTGATTAAAAAAAAACGTCGCATCACACAGGGCTTAACACTAAAGAAAGACAACGGAACCTGAAATAAAACGACAGAATATTTAACAAAGTTAAAGATCTAATAAAAAGATTCTTGTCAATATACTTAAGAAATGAAATATATTTTGGATGAACCACGGAAATCACTGAAAAACAAACTTAAAAATGCAAAAAGATCAGTAGAAATAGCAATCTATTGGATAATTCCAAAAGTTCCAAAGCATTCTACCTAAACAAGAAAACAGACCAAAGTAAGAGTTATTGTAGGAGTGATTAAACGATAAAAATGAAAATAACAAGAAGAGGGCGTTACAGTTGAAGTAAAGGTTGTAGTTGATTGATACAAATGGGCTACAAAGGAAGAAGAAAAGCATGAGATATAAAATCAAGATTTTACTATCAAGACATGACAGACAATAGCCACACACTGAGGACAGATTTATTAAGGGCAATGAATTAATATTGACTGATCATAATGACGATGACTAATTAATAATTACCAACATCGGTAGCAATATTATAATGGCTGATAACCCAACAACGAACTATATCACTAATAGCCTAATTCTATTACAAACAACCAACATCGGTGTTTATTTGCCAATAAGAAATTCGATTATAATGTCTGTTGACGATTAATATTTGATTAAATGGTCGAATCCAAGAACGATGTAAGAACAATATTCGATGATTCTTGTTAATGAAATAAAAAGCCATCAACCTGTGAATCATGAAAGTTGGTATTTACCTGATTTGTGCATAAAATGGAATTCCCAGAAACTACAAACGAAAGTTAGCCTTTATGGAAAAAGTAAAAGAAAATTCTATACAATGTAAATTGAGAAGTGGTAAGAAGCTTTTCTGAAATTTCGAGACGATTCTTTGGAATTAATATCTTTATCGATATTACTTTCATCACAATCTTTCGACCGAACTATTCTCCGGCCGTCCTCAAACGCCTATTTTATTCAGTATTCTTAAAGAGTGCAACAGTTTAATTTATCCAGGTAATAATTAACATTCTCAATTCTTATTTTCTCTCGCAGTTGTGCTTCGTTAATATTTGAATTCGTCGAGTATTACTTATTTTCCCAAACTTCTTTTCCACTAAACCAGTGACCTCTACAATATCTATCCCAAAGATTTAACTCAATACTGCCAGAGAATACGATGAAATTAGGCAGCAGGAATTAATCGTTTTTACCCAGACAATCATATCCCATGAAACACTCAGGCAATGGGCCAAAATGTTTAAAACAGTAAAACTTTCTTAAGTCTTACAATGGAGTCTGAAGATAAAAATATAACAAACAAATATTATTTCTTTAGGTGGATAAATCCATCTGCTTGAAATATAATTTTATTTCTTACTTCGAAAAAAGAAACACTAAATATTAAATAATGTGATTCCTTACATTATGCCCACAGTATATGGAGAACAAAATGATGGCTGACCAAAATCAACTTCATTCACGAAGTTAGAAATAAAAAGCCGCCAAATATTTTAGAGAAACATTATCGATTTGATCTAACGACAAAATTTGTTTCTTTTGCTTTACAATCATTATCCAATGATCCAGGCAATCCAAAGAAAAATGAAGCAAACGAGTATTGTCATTATTCGAGATCTGATGTAGAATGACGTGATACAACCCAACAAGTAAGACAGCCAAACAAGCGAAACAGGTCAGCAAGCGAAACAGGTCAGCAAGTGAGAGAGTTCAATAAGTTAAACAGGCCAGTAAGTGAAACGGGCCAACAAGTGGACAGCCCAAGTGATACAGGCCAGTAAATGAAAGAGGCCAGTAAGTGAAACGGGCGAACATATGAAACAGCCCAACAAATGAGACAGATCAGCAAGTGAAGCTGGCCAACAAGTGAGACAGCCTAACAAATGAGACAGGCCAGTAAGTGGAACAGGCCAGTAAGTGGAACAGGCCAGTAAGTGAGACAGGCAGCAAGTGAAACGGGCCAACAATTGAGACAGCCCAACAAATGAGACAGGCCAGTAAGTGAAACAGGCCAGTAAGTGGAACAGGCCAGTAAGTGAGACAGGCAGCAAGTGAAACGGGCCAACAATTGAGACAGCCCAACAAATGAGACAGGCCAGTAAGTGAAACAGGCCAGTAAGTGGAACAGGCCAGTAAGTGAGACAGGCAGCAAGTGAAACGGGCCAACAATTGAGACAGCCCAACAAATGAGACAGGCCAGTAAGTGAAACAGGCCAGCAAGTGAGACAGGCCAGTAACTGAGACAGACCAACAAGTGAAACGGGCCAACAAGTAAGACAGCCCAACAAATGAGACAGGCCAGTAAGTGGAACAGGCCAATAAGTGGAACAGGCCAGTAAGTGAAACAGGCCAGTAAGTGAGACAGGCCAGTAAGTGAGACAGGCCAGCAAGTGAGATATCCCAACAAATGAGACAGATCAGCAAGTGAGACAGACCATCAATTGAGACACCCCAACAAGTGAAACGGGCAATACTTAAAGAGTTTGGAATTCATGGATTCCCTCATTCATTAGTTATGTCTACTATCGTCAGTTAAAAGAACTAATTTACTTTTTTATCTTGGAACACTTTCTTCACAAAATAGCAGCCTTTTCTTTGTTCTCTTACCTGTATTTCTCATTCTGTAGAATTCGACGTCACACTTAAATTGAAATTAACCAAAATCCAACTTAAACAAAAGTTGATACAAAACGTTGTTTTAAAGGCCAAAACTGAATTAAATTTTCAACAGAAATACACTTTCCATGATTTATTATAGTTTAGCTTTGAGGTTTCGGCCGTTGCGCTCTAAGGCTTTCCTCAAGTGCACCTCGTATTCAAGGAAGTTTGAATAGAAAATTTTGCTCCTGAGAAATCCGAATAATTCATGGAATAATGACAATATATCATCTCAGAAACCCAGAGCATATTTTTAAAAAGCCGAAAAGCACACATGTGAAAATAAAAAGATAAACGCAAAAAGATGAGAATAATCGTCCGATTAATTCATGCTCTGATGACAAGAATTCATCTTAGAATTACATATCGGACAAGAAAAGCCGAAGGAAGCACTGATTGAAGCATGTCATCCGGAAAAGAAAGATGAGGATATTAGTCGGGATAAATCATAGAAAATTAAAAGCTGACTGATTGATTCGTTTTTATGGCTTATCAACCCTTTGTAGGTTATTTAAAGCCAGAAAATATTTTAGATTGTAATTTTTTTTAGATGATAATTCTTTTAGTGGTACAAGTTTTACTCATTAACCCATAGCTGGGGGAGAAGAGGTTGATTTATACCTTTGCCAAGAGTATTTGCGCGAAAGTAAATATAACTGACCCAACTGGAATTGGAACTCGGTTCTCCGATTAACAATTCCGAGCCATTATCCGTTACACCATCCGCATATCCAAACTTATAGCACCTGGTATTCCCAAGTGGTCACCCATCTAGATACTGGCCAGGCTCGGCGTTGATTAACTTCGATAATCGTACGAGAATCGGTGTTTCAACTTGAAGTAGCCTTAACCCCGAAGAGCAAGAAATCTTCATTTTAACAGCCGAAAAAATCTATTTTCCCTGCAATGGAAAATAATGTGTCATAAAAAAATATGAAATCCACTTTGAAGTAACTGAAAACGTTGTTTTACTTTACCGTATTTTGGTGTGAGTCTGATCGAATGGCATCGCGTCTTCAGAAAACAATTACCAGAGGTAAATGAACGGCTGAGAAAAAGGACCATGAGCGAGTATACAGACTGTAAAACCACGGATGTAGACCGTCACATACCAGCGTTAAAAGAACACAAATAATGTGTCTAAAAATATCTCCTTTTTATTCTTTGTGTCGATTACTTTATTGTTCGAAAATAAAGGGTGCTATTGTTAATTTGCCATGGAGGACAACAGATACATAGCTTTGGGCCGTTATTATCGGTGGTCATGGGTGAGTGGTTTCTTCAAGAGAATAATCATTCATTTTCCTTTTATTCCAAGACATTGAATGACTTCTAATGTGACTTAGGAAGCTAAGGTTTTATATTTTTTCTAAAGGCATTAGTGAAAAGTGCATATAAATAATATGAACCTAGATTCGAACTCAGTTTGCTTATCCTGTAAAACGACAGAGCTCAATATCATGTATAAAAGCTAAGAATATAGAATGGGCGTGAAGTTGATATTACTTGATAGGTTTGATTCTCTGTCAACTGATTTCAAACCTTCACCTACTCATCTTGAGTGTTTGGTTTGCAAGAAGTTTCCTCAATATGACCGAACAGAAATTGAAACAGAAGAAGAAAATGGCGATGGGTAAGTGACGAGGGAAGAGTGAGAGGTTATTGGCTGAGGTGAAACGCAGCGAACGCTATCACTTAATTGCGTTAGAGCGGAAAGACGCAAATGAATCGGTTACCCGAAAAAGATTGCAATTGGAAAGAGAAGTGAAACTTTTTGACGTCACGGAGAAGGAAAAGACAAAAATGCCGCGCGGGATTCAAACTTTCAACAAGCGTCCATACAATACAAACAAATTAATGGTCGGATTTCACGACTCATATTTTCGATGGTCAGATCTCCAGAGAATTCTGGGAAATGAATTGTAGACACACACACACACACACACACAGACACACACGCTATCTATGTCTCTCTTTTCATACTCTCGCTCTCACTCACACTCTCTCACTCTCTCTCGCTCTCTCTCTCTCGCTCTATCATTCACTCTTCTATTCTCTTATTCTCTCTCAATTTCTCTATCACCCACTCACTCTCACCCTCTCACTATCTTTTACTCTCTCACTGACTCTCTCTCACTTTCTCTCTTACTATCTCCCACTCTCCCTCTCTCTCTCATTCTCTCTCTCACTCTCTCTTACATTCTCACTCTATCACTCATTCACTCTCACTCATTCTTAGTCTCTCTCTCTCACTTTCTCTTACTCTCTCACTCTCTCTCACTCTATGCCTTACTCTATGACTCTCTCTCTCTTACTCTCACTCTCTTTTACTCTCTCACTCTCTCCACCCTCTCTCTTTATCACTCTCTCTCTCTCTTACTCTCTCTCAATCTCTCACTCTCTCTCACTCTATGTCTTACTCTATGACTCTCTCTCTCTTACTCTGACTCTCTTTTACTGTTTCACTCTCTCCACTCTCACTCTTTATCACTCACTCACTCTCTCTTATTCTCTTTCACTCTCTCCCTCTCGCCCTCTCCTTCTCACTCTCTCTCTCTTTCTCTGTCTCTCTCTCTCTCTCTCCATCTCAAATCACTAGAATTTGCTCTGATACCGTCACTAGAAGTATGTTTTCGATGATCATCATACAACAGTCGTAACAACTACTGCAGTTGTTACTATTAATCGTTTCTCTTAAACTTCTTTATATGCCATGTCCCTTCAGGACGTAGGTGATCATGGCTCTCCATAATTTCCTGATTTTTGTAGCTCTTAATAAATTTTGTCTTTTGTTATTTCTCCTAAACCTCGTTCTCAAACTCACTATGTTATGCGTTGTATTCCTCTACCCCACCTTTACCTTCACTCTGTCCTGTAAGTATCAAATTTTCTAATCCCACTTTCCTCATTATGTGCCCTAGAAACGCCGAATGTCTCTTCTTGATGCTAAGTACATGTTTTCTTTTTGTTTTCACTTTCCGTAAGACATCCTCGTTAGACACTTGCTCCGTCCATGTTATCCTCATCATCCTTCTGTAGAACCACATTTCTCTTGCCTAAAGTCTCTTCTTCATCTCTGAGGTAAATTTTTAGCATTCGCTACCATATAGATCGTGCTTTGCACACAGCTCTAATTCATGGTTGACATTGTAGTTGCAAGCTGTTCCATGGTCACTGTGTGGGCCCAGGTGTTTCGTCCACGGTGTTCGTCACTCGCCCACTCTGCCGTTAAAGTCCGCCATGACGTACAGGTTTTTGTATGAGATGCAGTTGATGGTATCTGAGAGTTCTTCAAAGAAGGGGTCTTTTTTATTCTTCAGAGTAAGAGTTATTACATGGTGCGTATACTTAAATGTAGTCTTATTTCCCTCCCTGTTACCAAAATTCACGAGTTTCTCAGAAAGCCAACACAGTTAGTTACCAACTTACTCCTCTTCTAAAACATCATAACATTTCCAGGAGCACCAAGACAAATCTCATCAACCCTATTTTCCTACCAACGCTGACATACCAGTGCCAGATACGGCCCCTAACAAAAACCCTTGAGAGCAAACTGATCACTTGTGAGATGAAATACCCGAGGAAAGCAGTGAACAAGACCAGGCAAGACAAGATCAGAAATGAGGCAATAAGAGATATGGTAGCAGCAATACCAATCATACAACACATCGAACGACAGAGGATCAAGTGGTTCGGACACCTTACTTGGATGTCTATCAACCAACCAGCCCGAAGAGCATACACCCTCAGGTATTCTAGCTAGAGAGCGAGAAGCAGAGCATGAAGACGGTAGCGACTCAGTGGCAGACACTCTCAGAGCCCACAAGATATCTCTCCTCCAGGCTACTTGGCTTGCCGATGACAGACGATTGTGTCTCCCCGCGACGCCTAACAGCACAAGTGGAAGTAAAAACTAAACTCACTACCATATAGGAGAACTGACATTACGCAATAGTTCAGCAATGATTTCTTTGTTTTTAACCAAATCTTCCTTTTAGTTTTAATTTTACTTAACTTAAGCATCTTTCTCTATTCTTCGGATTTCAATGTCACATTTTCTGTCCTTTATCAAAACAAGTCATAAATTCCTGTACCTGCTTGATTTTGATGTCTCCAATTCGTATTTCGCGTGCTGGGATATTTCCTTTGCTGACAACCATACAGTCTTTCTTCTTAATTTCTTTCCTTCCCGCTTTCCTTTACTAACTTCTATGGAAGTTCCTGTAATTTCTTTTATGTGTCTGCTATCAACGTACTCATCTGCATTTACTTTTTTCAGAAATCGAAGCGAATAAACAAATCTGCTACATAACGATAAATAAGAGATTCAAGGATAAAACATAAACAAGTCCTGCCTGCGGGAGTGACCACCTTCTAGTGGTATGTTACATGGGGGGTGGGAGTTGAAGCGGGCCAAGTTTAGATCCAAATTGCAATACAACAGATTCCTGAATGACACAAATTTGAAAGAGATTAATCCTTACAGCGTTAAAAGCAAATACGATGAACAAAATTAAAATTAAGATCCAAGGTGGGTTACATTAAAAGATGCTTTAGTAACATCAGTAAACGAGATCACATTAAAAAGAAAACTCGACAAGGAAAAAAGGAATGGGTGACTGATGAATTTTTCGACATGATGAAAAGGAAGCAGGAAACATTGCTAAAAGATCGCACAAAGAAATTAAGAACGAATGCAAGCAAGGAAACGAGGAATGGCTCAATGAAAATAGAAATGCAGAAATAGAACGAATGATAAGGTAGGGATGCATAAAAGTATAAGAGGACAAAAGACATTCTCATCGATGGATTGCATAAAACCAAGAGAGTATACTTAGAATAGAGTAAGAAAAAATACATCAATAATGGAACGACTATACTGGAAAATTCTTTCATGACGAAAAAGGAATCCTGTTATAAAAACAAATATGGAAGAACTAGAAATATTAAAGTCTGAAGTGAAATCAACAGTGGCCAAATTGAACAGATGCAAAGCTATAGGACCTGACGAAGTCGTAATAAAGACGCTGGTAGAAGAATTAAACCGGAAATAGATTAAGAAGAGTGCGGTTTTGTTAAAGACACAAGAACATGGAAGGCTATATTTATTCTCAGAATATCAGAAACTTCAGAAGAATATATCCAATGCCAAATAAATGTATACGTATGTTCTATAGATTAAGCAATAGCATTTGATATAGTTCGACACAAAAAACAGTTAGAAGGGATTCGTTTGAGAAAGATATTAGAATAACCCGAAAGTAATACTGGGAGCATACCGCCTGCATACGAATCAAAAATAAAATCAGTAAATATACAAAACCTTTTCTTTACTGAATTTTAAACACTTAGTTTTTTTTTTTTATCATTTCTTTTTTCGTTTTCTTTTTTACTTATAAAATGAAATCAGTAACATTTTCTGTTATTTTATACTTTTTTCAAAATGGCGTATTAAACTAAATGTGTTTTTCTGAATGAGAGACAAGTCATACTAAATGTTATGCTGTTTCCTGTCCATGGTTAGGAACTTAAATAAATTCTTTCACTATAATTTTGAACTAGAATCGAGAGCCTGTAGCTAATTAAATAAGTAGCCATAATCGCTCCACGTCTCAGTTGAGGTGTGTAATGTTATAATGATCAATCTAGTGTGTCTCTGTCATGTTAATCATATTAATTACTTCCCTCTACTTTTCATTTTTCTTTTTCTTTTCTTCTTCCTTTTTCCTTTTATTCCCTTTCGTCTCACTTCCTTTCATCCTCCTCGTTCCTATTCCTTTTCCTCTTCCCGCTTTTCTTCTTTTCACTTCCTTTTCTCCCCCTCCTTGATTTCTCCCTTTCCAATTGCTTTTCTCCTCTTTGCTTTGTCTCTTTCCATTATTTTCCTTCTTGTTCCTTTTTCCTTTCTTCTTCTTTCTCCTTTACTTTTTTCTCTACTTCTTTTCCTCTTTTTATGTTTCCATTCTCTTCTATATTTTCTTTCTCTATCTTCTTCCCGATTCACTTATTTTTCATTCTTTCTTTTCTCTTCTCTCTTCATTTCTCCGTCTTCAATTCTTTTATTTTGTCTTTTTTTTTTCATTTCTCTCTACTTTTTTGCATTTTCTTTCTATTCTTTCCTTTTTCGCATCCTTTTTCTTCCCTTTTATGCCTTTTCCTTCATCTTTTCTTTGTTTTTCTTCATTTCTACTTAATTATTCTCCTTCTTATCTCGTCTTTTTTTTTAAATACACATCTTTTGTGAAGAGGTGAATTACAACTGACTCATGTGTGACAACCAAATAGATCCCCAAAGTGGATTGATACCCGTTAAATATAAAAGGTCCCGGTTTATCCCTATCTATAAAAGGCAGGATGCGTGTGTGTGTGTGTGTGTGTGTGTGTGTGTGTGTGTGTGTGTGTGTGTGTGTGTGTGTGTAACGAATGCACGGCCGCAAATTTTCGACAGATTTGCACCAAAATTTACATGCACATGCTCCAAGTTAGCGGGAACGCCAAGATCGACTTTGCATTTCCCAACTCCCATCGATAGTGGAAATAATCGATTTTTCCATGCTTCTACGGCAGTTTTCATGTAGTTTGCGGCCATTTTCTACTGGCCAGAGTGAGAGCCTATAGCTGGCTGCCACGAATAGGCAAGAAGATTCTATTGATCAGCGTGAGAGCCAACAACTGACTGACATGAATGTTAACTAGCATTCTAGCATGCAAAAAAACATCGATAGCTGCATTCGTCAAAAGTGGGAAAAATTTAAATCTGCGTGGCACTTTACTCCAATTGGCTCATTCGTTTGCTTAAACTCAACGTTGATTCTCATTCCTCAGTATGGGTTGGGTGTGAAAAAGTATTTGTTGTTAACATTCTTTTTTCATTCGGTGTTTCCAGTTACGAGTCCTTTTTTAAAGCTGATCGTTTTGTGTTCATTTTGTTTAGTTCTTTTTTCGTAACAGATTTAATGTTTAGTATAGAGCTTAGTGTGAGATAGGCAAGAAGTAAGGCATGTAGCAACATCAGCACAGCAAATGGCACTCCTTTAAAGGCAAGGAAGGGCAAAAAAAAGTGATAGCGATTGCTGTATGAGTCGTACGATTTTTGAATCCAGCATGGGGGGAGGTGTTAGTCGGCTTGGCTGCGTTTAATGGTTATTAGAAAAAAAATAATTTCTAGAAATTAGTCAATTCGATAGGTTCTAAACTAATCCTCCCTGAATATTAAGTTGGGGATACCTTAGTAATTTTGTATGGGTATTGTAAAGTTGGTTGAGAATGATGGCAAATAGTAAATTACTTATAAAACCATTCTGGATAAGATTTTTAGCTAAGGATCTCACCATGAGATAGGTGAGATTTTTTAAGCAGAATAATTTCGAAGAAAATGGCTTTCGAAAGGAAAGAAAATTGACCAAAATCAATGTTTAGCAAATTCACATGTGGTTTTGTAGGAAAAAGAGTTTTCGTGAAAGTTGTTTATCAAACGGCCACTCAAGTAGCCAAGGTCATGTGACTACGAAATTAATGATGAAACATTACTCATGCATCATTTCTGATAGGTAAGCGGGTTCGATTCTCGTAGGAACAATGCATTCCGACTAAATGAGTAGTTCTGCGATGTCCGGTCGAGATGATATGACACTTACAGTGGAGCGGAGGAGAGTGAAATGCAAGCGGAACATTGACCGACTCATATCATTATAGTAAACTGATATGTCTCTCATGTAAAGGCGAACTAACAAACACAGACTATTGTTGTTCCGTCATCCATTTGAGAAGAAGCAGTTCAAGATTCCGACACCTGAGAATTGCTGTCAAACATTAGAATTGATGTTTGAAACTTTTAGATAAACCTAAATCTCATTAATATCTTATTAAAGAAACCCAAGCATAAGCTATATGAAAACAGAATTCATGGTCATCAGAAAAAAATGAACCCAAAATACAATTTACATGTCGGGGATACTAAAATCAAGCAGATACAGAAATTTAAATATCTGGGAAGTGTTCAAACAGAGAACGGAAAGTGTGACATTGAGATCCGAAGATTTATTACGATGAGCAAAGATGTTTTCCCAAAGCTAAGCAGAGTATTAAGAGACAGGAAAGTTTCATTGGAAACAAAGAACAAAGAGTACTGAACTGTTACGTGATGTTTGTTCTCCAATATGGCAGGGAATGCTGGACAATCTACTCAGAGATGGAGAAGAGACTCGAAGCAACAGAAATATGGTTCTTCAGGAGGATGCTGAGGATACCATGGACCGAACATGTGAGCAATAACAAGGTTTTGGAGAGAATCGAAATAAAGAGGAAACTTATATTTAACTTCAGGAATAGGCAACTGAAATTTCTGGGGCACGTTTTAAGGATGATGGGCATTGAAAATCTGATACTCACAGGACGGGTGGGGCTTGAGCAAGTAGATGGCAGAACAGGATCTGGTAGAAATAAGAAACAAGACAAAATTGATTAAGAGCTAGAAGGGACAGAAGAAGATGGAGGATCATGACAACCACATCTTAAAGATACATGGCACACAAAAGAAAGAGAATCTTGGTTTTCTTCACCATTATTCCAAGAATGCGATCAATCTTTAGAATCTGTCAACTTTTCTTTTCTGAGAAATGTGGCTGGTTCAATATTTACATTATTCGGACTATGGTACATAATACCTCATCTCAGAAATATAGACAGATACTGAAAGGCCGAAACGTTGTAATAAATATGGCAACAAAGATGAGGACAATATTTCGAATAATGTAAATAATGTACATAATACTTCATTTCAGAAATATAGACAGATACTGAAAGGCCGAACCGTTGTAATAAATATGGCAACAAAGATGAGAACAATAGTCCAATTAATGTAAATAGTGTACATAATACCTCATCTCAGAAATATAGACAGATACTGAAAGGCCGAAACGTTGTAATAAATATGGCAACAAAGATGAGGACAATATTTCGAATAATGTAAATAATGTACATAATACTTCATTTCAGAAATATAGACAGATACTGAAAGGCCGAAACGTTGTAATAAATATGGCAACAAAGATGAGAACAATAGTCCAATTAATGTAAATAGTGTACATAATACCTCATCTCAGAAATATAGACAGATACTGAAAGGCCGAAACGTTGTAATAAATATGGCAACAAAGATGAGGACAATATTTCGAATAATGTAAATAATGTACATAATACCTCATTTCAGAAATATAGACAGATAGTGGCTAGTTCAAGTTGTTGAAGTTTCAACACTGAGCTTCGGACTTGTCGGACCTTATATAGAAAGAGACGTTTCCTATCCAGAATGTCCCAGAACCATTAAACTGATCATAAATCCGCCAAATATAAGCGTTAATTTTGGTGTCATAACGAAGGATCCTGATATGGATATTTCCATAGAAAAACAGACAGCATATATTGTTATATTTTGTGACTATAAACAAGATATCGAGTGTATAACAAAAACAAATATACCTATATGTTCCTATGAGAATCGAACCCACCTACCTATCAGAAATGATGCATTAGTAATATTTCATCACTAATTTCTTAGTCATATGACCTTGGCTACTCGATTGGCTGTTTGATAACCAACTTTCACGAAAATTCTTTTTCCTACAAAACCACATGTGCATTTGCTAAACATTGATTTTGGTCGATTTTCTTTCCTTTCGAAAGACATTTTCTTCGAAATTATTCTGCTTAAAAAAATCTCACTTATCTCATGGTGAGATCCTTAGCTAAATATCTTATCCAGAATGGTTTTATAAGTAATTTACTATTTGCCATCATTCTCACCCGACATTAGAATACCCAGTTATACAAAATTATTAAGGTATCCCCAACTTAATATTCAGGTACGA
>CAHIKZ030000263.1:677500-712500 GCA_903632075.3 Acanthosepion pharaonis | reverse complement strand
TATATAAAAAGAAAATTTCTTGAGTTTATAACTTTTCAAAATTCAAACAAAATTCTCGCTTGATCGATTTGAACAAGAAGACTTAGCGTCGCGGCATTACACGCTCCAAAACATATTTTCAACGGTTAATAAATAGCAAAATTAAAAAAAGAACATCTTTCGGTCTACACATATTTCGTCCTAGTGTTTGCCTATGTATCGGAAACTTGCGCCCTGAAGATGACCATTTGAAATTGTCGAAAGTACTTGGGATATGTCTTCCATCTGACAACAATCCGAATATAAGGATTATATTATCCAAGTAATTGATAGTAAGTTAATGTCTTATTAAGTCTTGTTAGCGAAGTGATTTCGCTATTAATCACATTAAATTATTCTTTATATAATTCTTTATATAAATTGTTATATTTATATATATATATATATATATATATATATATATATATATATATATATATATATATATATATATATATATTTGAAGACATATAGTTTTAAGGTGTTCTATATTTATGTGATAAAGTGCTCAATATTATAGATAGATCGTATGTAAATATAGATATAAAAGTGAACATAGAAGTCAAGACTCAGAGGCGACAGGCTGTTTCATGCTAGACGCAATATATATATATATATATATATATAACAATTATCTCTGAGTATTGACCTGAAGTAATCTGACATCATGGATAGTTTATTATGCCTCTCTAGTGAATTTAAATATATAGGAAGCACACACTGAAAAAATCTAATTATTATTAACGAAAATAACTCATATAGTGCAATGGTGTCTTAGAATTTTCAAGGTATTCTTCTTAAGACATTACATACTTATCCCAGCTTTCTTTCTACTTAACAAAATAATCTGCTGTTTCTTTTTCGGCATCTTCATCAGCATTTACATGTCTCTCTCCATCGTCTGAAATTTCCCTTTTGATGGCGACTAGCAGTAGAGCCCGGCATTGCCCGGGGATGTAACAGTAAGAGATAGATCAAGTATCGACCATTATAAAGACTGAAAAATAAAATTGACAAAGATTATTGTTTAAGGTTGACGGACACGCATGTCTTAATTACTTTGTTTGTTTTGTTTTTGTTTTTTACGAATTGGTCAAACCCAAACTCAAACAAAAACATTGTTTTCAATCGTTATGAGTCTACCGATTGAATAGAATTTTATTATAAACAAGTGTCTTGTAAATGGAATTTTTAAAACATTCTGAATGTAAAAATAAAGAAAAAGTGTACAAGACAATAAGAAACACTACCTGCCAAAAAAAAAGTGAAATTTTATTGAAATCGGTTGAAAAATGTAGGAAATCCGATCCCATATATAAACGAACACACACACAAACAACCTGGGTTTTATAAGTATAACTCGATATGAGTTGTCCCCCTTTCATTCTCGCGACAGCAATGCCTCTTAATCGTGTTTTCAAATTGATTTCGTGCAAAAACAATTGTGTTTTTCCAATTTGGGGCGCTGTCAGAACCACCGCAAGGTAATTTTACGTAGTCCTGTGAAGTTTTGTTGAAATCGGTTGAAAAATGTAGGAAATCCGACCCAATATATAAACGAACAGACACACACACGCACACAACCTGTGTCTTATAATAAGTATGATTTAGGATTTGGATAATCATGAGACGTAGGGGCCACATCTGGTCTTTAGTAGAGGGATTAGCATAACCTGGATGATTTGATATTTTTATCGAAACCCATATGCGTTTTTAAAAATTGTCGGTCCTGTTTTCATGATTAATGTTATCGCCATAGACACTGACTCATTGGCCACTTAATTCCATATAAATGATCACTACGGAAGTGTTTGTTAATGAAAATACAGTATGGTCTCCTCTGATAAACTACTAATTTATATCAAAGCCCTGCAATTTATTTTATCGAACTAATTATACTTGCTTGATACTTTCCAGGCAGAACGAATGTATGCCATTGCATTAGCGAAATGTTTTGAATGCCATCTGTGATTGCTATATCTGTCTCGCTAATCTATCCCAAATACCAAAACAAATGTCTCTGCTCTCTATCACAAAGCCTATGGTTAAAACACCAAAGTCGAGTCCAGATAGTACATAGATGAGGAACGCTTCGAAACACCGGGTACTGTAAGCAACCACCTAAAATTATAAATATATTTCCGCTTTAAATAACCGACAAAGAGTTGATAAGATGTAAAATACAATAAAACAAAATCAGTCACTGAACACTCCATTACCAATTGTCCTATCCATTGCTGGAATTCTATTATTGTAGACGAAAGACAATCGTTACAACTTACCAGGAAATTCTTATGAAATGGAGTTTTGTGTGTGACTTTTTTGTATCAGGAAGTATTTGAAGAAATAGGACATTTGTTAAAGATATTTACTTTTTGTTGTTTAGTCTAATATAAATCCAAATGGTTAGTAAAAAGATTATACTTGAGAAGGACATTCCCTCTGTATATATTAAAATTCAAAGTTCTTACTTTTAGCTGGGCTTGGACATCGATTACGATCGCAGACCCATCTCAACGAAACCTCTAAGACCGTGGTTCCCAAACGGTTCAGCACCTCCCACAGGTGCAGCACCTCTCACAGGTGCAGCACCTCTCACAGGTGCAGCGGAAGAAGATAACAGGTGAGGTGGAATGATTGAGAAACAATCAAAGATTTAGAAACAGTTTCAGAAAAACTTCATATTCCAAAAATAAATATGATTTCAAAATTCTCAATCATGGATTACTTGTAATTGCATGCATGAGTTCCAGTATAAAGAATTATAAATAATTATTACCAATTTTATCATTGTGATATTTTTGCATTATATATATACTAGCAGCATGGCCCGGCGTTGCCCGTGCTTGATTCAAAAAATCGTACGACACATACAGCAATCGCTATCACTTGACTTGAAATATTTTTGCCTTTCCTTGCCTTTAAAGGAGTGCCCTTTGCCGTGCTGATGTTGCTACATGCCTTACTTCTTGCCTATCTAACACTAAGCTCTATACTAAACATTAAATCTGTTACGAAAAAAGAACTAAGCAAAATGAACACAAAACGATCAGCTTTAAAAAAGGACTCGTAACTGGAAAAACCGAATGAAAAAAGAATGTTAACAACAAATACTTTTTCACATCCAACCCAGGTCTACGGAATCAGAATCAACGTTGAATTTAAGCAAGCGAATGAGCCAATTGGAGTAACGTGCCATGCAGATTTAAATTTTTCCCACTTTTGACGAATGCAGCTACCAGTGAATTAGATTCGGATTTCTTTTTATCAAACAGTGTACCACTAGCAGGGAAGGGGTTACAGAGGATTGAGAGCAAGATAAAGGGGGTTGAGGAAAGGATCTAGACAAGGACTGAGATCGGGATCAATTCATCTGGAGATGTTGATTTACATTACATTTGAATATTTGAAGATTATAGCTAACAGGGAAGCAAGTATGAAGTTCCACAGTCGGAAATTGCGAGAGAAGAAGCTGTTGGAGTAGAAGAGATGATTACATTTAACTTTTTAGACAATGAAAAGGTGAGGCAGTGATGCCAACCTAGTAGCACGCTTAAATTCATCAATTGGGGTACCAGTGAAAGTGGCTCATCAGAGCAATTTCCATGGAAATATTTGTAGAAAAGACAGAGAGAGGCCACAGCACGTCCGTGAGAAAGTAATTGTAGTCGAGATGCCAGATACCACACTGCATATCCGTCTCTGGATTTTGTTGAGGATCTGCAGGTGAATTGCAGGAGCACCTGACCATATATGGCAACAGTATTCAATGCAAGGACGGATGGTTGATTTGTAGATTTGAACGATGGACTCAGATGAGAAAAGCCTTCCGGCGCGACACAGAGAACCAACTTTCCTTGCAGTAGATGTAGCTATTGATTCAATGTACCTCAGGAAAGTGGAAAGGGTGAGACCAAGCAGGCGCATAGAGACGCTCTTGTAGAGTTGGGTATCAGCCATTTTGATAGGAGACAGGGCGGGCTCTCTGGTGGATAAATGACAGCAGTTTCGTTTTGGAGGCATTAAAGTTTACAAGCCATTTCCTGCCTCAATCAACCACAGACTGGAGGTTTTTTTCATGGCCAACAGCCAGGTTAGCTTTGTCAGCAATGCCGGACTTGAGAAGTAAATAGTAGTGTCGTCTGCGTAGGGACTAATGATGATTTGCCAAATACTGATGTCGGTAAAATTATATTTGTACATAGATTTCAGATAAGGATTCATAGATAAATAAGGTTTTCAATACTAGAAAAAAAGACTAAATAGAATAAAGAAATGAATATACAAATAATTTTCTTTTCAATATTGCAAATTTATTTTTCAATACTTTTTGCTACATATCTTTTCAGTGTTTTATATATTTTCTTTCTATATTAGTAAGGTTTCTGGTTCGCTTTTACTCCAAATGTTTACAACACCTTCAACTTCAGCGTCTGATGAAAAAGGCTTACCTTTCACCGCCTCTTTCTATATCAATACCAACCAAATCTTGTATGATGCCAAATCAGGGCTGTTTGCAAAAACGGACATCTTTGAGCAGCTCGAACCGTTTGATGACTGCAATTATAGCCTTACATTGTTGGGATGCAAAACTTACGTTCTCATTCTACACCATATTTTGATGTGCTGATTGAGTAACAAAATGGCTGTCACTGATAGCCGTTTGATACTCAGGCGAAATACTCATGACAAAAGCTACTTCCCAATGCCATTACCCAAGAAACATACACTACTCACGTTTCAACACGACACTATATACTACCACCGAATATATGACCAAACATGATTCTATCTCGACGTTTAACGACGCTACACAATAGGGGATTACACCAACCATTCAAACCTTGCATCTTTAGTTATATTAGGCCTGTGTTACTTAATGCACAGATGTAAAAACGTTTTATTTTTAATAACCAAAAGCACTCGATACAACAAGCTCTATAGAAAATTTCCCTCTCCACTGAGTCTTAAAAAATAAAAATTGTAAGAACACAAGAAAATCTAAATAAAAGTCTTTAAAAAATATTTGCAAAAGTTTTACAAAATATCCCGTGTCCGTCATATTCAGCAAAACGTGCATAGAAAGCATTGCTAACTATATATATATATATATATATATATATATATATATATATATATATATATATATATATATATATTTTTTATATATATATATATATATATATATATATATATATTTATTTATATATATATATATATATATATATATATATATATATATATATATATATATATATATCATTCAATGCGACAGACAAAGTGCTTTGATTTAGTTTTTATACAATTTCTCATACGATCAGTTAATTTTTCTTTTCGGATGATAAATTATATAAAAACTGTCCGAATGTTCTTATTATCCGAGCGCTTTCGGCTATACATTTAGCTATTTTCAAGGATGAAATATTTTAACTGTTAAATAAAAATAGTTTGTTGCATGTATGTACTTATATAATGTTTTCATTTTTCAAAACACGGTCAAGATATTGTGTCCATGTTCATAGTTGATTTATTGAATGTTGTTTTTTTCTTATTATTTTTTTTTGTTTTTATTAATAAGTCTTCCATTATTTTTAGCTTTTCTTTTGCATGAAAAGATAAATATGTGGTTTCTGCTCTACAGTAATTTGATATCATCCATAACCCTATCATCCATAACCCTAGATAGTAATCAATCTGTATATATGAAGTCTAGATAGATAGATGTACTTACTGAATATTAACGAAAAATAGCTTGTTCGATTATCTTCTTTACGCACTAAAATAGTCTGCAAGGTCCTCTAAGACCTCCTTCTCAATTGTAATGTTAGCTTTGGGGAAAGCCACAAGACAAGGATCCCAGTGTTGTCAGCATTTTAATGAGAATGCCCTTTTTTCCTGTAGATTTATTCCTCCTCGTCTTGGCTAGTACTGATTTAACTCTCGGATTTTAATATTACAGATCTTTCTATGTTTTTTTTTCTGTTCCGTTATCATGGCAGAGTTCCCCGATGTATCCATTCCACCTCCTGAGTACCTCTTCTTTCTCTATCGAGATAAAAGTATCGCTTCATATTCCATATTTCTATCTTCTCTCGTGAGGTCTTCATATTTATCTCCCTTTTCGCATTCTTTCTATCACACACTCTCGTCTGCAGCGACATCTAGTGACAGAGTATTATTATTATTTGAGTCATTGAGTGTCCACACCACTTGTATGATGACAATGCGACCTTGAGTTATTGGCTTACAAAGGAGATTAACTGAAAGCAAGTCTCTTAAAGGAAGGAAGAAAAGAAGGAAGGAAGGGATGGAGGTAGGAGAGGAAGGAAGGGGGGAAATGAAAGTATGTCTTTGTGAAGCAATAAAAGCCTGCAACAGCAGATAGATGCATCACATTCTGCAGTCCCCGGTGTCACGTATAAAATCGAGTTCAACGCTGACAACAAATGAGATTGTCACGTTCCTTCGATTCCAAACCACCATTTTTTTTTTATATGAATGTTTTTTCATATGCTCGCAACCTCGATAAAATTTATGAATTTAGTTTCGGAAAAATAGTATCACTTTCACAAGATTATTAAGTAATATCTGATATCTTCGACAATATATATATATATATATATATATATATATATAATATATATATATATATATATATATATATATATAAAAAACAAAGGTTCCACAAAGTTCGTGTGCACTTTAAAAAATTTCTAATTTTATTTGTATTTGCGATAGAAATAATCTGTAAAAATGTTATAAAACAGTGTTTCAACAAGATGGAGCTCCTTGTCACTTTGCTCTGCGTGTTAGAGAGTTTCTAAATCAGGAATTTCCTAACAGATGGATCGGAGGGGGTGGACCAATTTATTGGCCTCCGCGTTCGCCAGATTTGACACCATTAGATTTTTTTATGAGGACACGTGAAAACAATTCTGTATGCAACCAAACCTAGTTCATTAGAAGATTTGAAAGCTAAAATAACTAATGTGATTTCATCCATTACTGTAAATCAATTGGCAAATGTTTACCGTGAACTGCAAAATCGTATTACCCTTTGTATTGCTAATGAAGGAGGACATGTAGAAATTTAAATAAAATTTCAATAAAACCTTAAGAAATATAGATTTACTCCTTTCTAATCCTTTTTACAGATTATTTCTATCGCAAATACAAATAAAGTTATAAATTTTTTAAAGTGCACACAAACTTTATGGATACCATGTATATATAGTTTATGCAAAACTAGGTAATCCGTATGGGTAGACCCAAGGAGGATGGTATCCGGAGAGCTCAATGTAAATTCAGAGCATATATGTTTGAATAAAAGACAGACTGTTTTTTATTCAAAAAATAAATATATATATATATATATATATATATATATATATATATATATATATATATTTATTTTATGTAAAATTTGTTCGTAACATTAACATTATTTAAATAATATTCACAATAGATCCATATTTTTGTATATTTATTTTATGTAAATCAAAAATTTGTTACGGAACATCTGATAAGTTTGATAACATTATCATTAAACGAAGAAAGAAATTCACAATATTGATCCATATTTTTTAATATAATCTTAAACCATTATCAAAATCTTATCAGATGTAAATCACAAAAATAAATAAAACAATATTTACGGACACGACAGTGATGATAATCTGTCAAATTGTTTAAATATAGTTATATCATTTGTTTAATAGCAACGATAAACACGCGCATATAAGACGCTAGAAGCGAAAATCGCACCGCATCTCATGACGTCACACATGACTACACGAGAGTGAATTGTAGAATGAAGTAAGGAAAGCCGTTGGTATAAACCAATGGCTTCTGTTACCAATTATAATCTTATCAGATGTTACGAACAAATTTTACATAAAATAAATAGACAACACTTGTCTATATTATTTAATGAAACGTGTATAAATGAAAATATGCTGCCTAAATACACACAATTTAAATATATATATATATATATTTGTTTGAATATATATATATATATATATATATATATATATATATATATATATATATATTTTCGAACATAAAATTCGAGATGAAAATGTCTCGGTTCTCGAACAAAATTGCCGAACTGAATGAACCCGAACGAAATCATTTCTGTGTCAACCGCCATGTTGTATACATTCGTGTGTTGTGTTTTTTTTTTCACTGTTATCGAGCTGTGACTCTTTCTCTACATTGATTCCTATTGGAAAATAGTTTCGGTTTACGAACCTTTCGGGTTACGAACGGCCTTCAGTAACGAATTAAATTCGTGAATCGAGGTTCAACTGTATATGGAATTTCAATCGTATTATAATCATTCGCATCACAAAGGATAGAAGTTTTTCAAAATATTATTCTAAATTTCTAAGAGAGAAAAAATATTATGGAAAATAAATCTAGACATAACTGGAAAGAAAAAGTGTCGACCAGAGCAAAACCGTCGTCCTGCTGAAAGTAACCCAAATATTGCAACTAAGGATCTCAAGAATAATTTTGAAATTGAAAAAACAAAAGTCAAAAGCAATTTTCTTAGTAGCACCCTGTAGAAGTCAGGCTTACACGCATACCAATGACGTAAGCTCACTTTTCGAAAGGCTAATCTTTTCAGATTTCATTTAGCATTTGCAAAGGAACATATAATAAGCCTATCTGATTCTGGGAGATTATATTGGCTGGTGCATAATTATCAGTCGTTTTATAAATAATATTTATTATGAAAAAAGAAACATAATGATTCAACGACATCATTTTTAAATAATTATTCCGGTGCGTATGATTATCGACACGCATTTTTATAACCTGAAAATAAAATAATATTTTCATTAAAAATAAGTAAACAGAACAGCAATTTTTATTTACAAATCATGCTCGCAGTTATAGTTTTATCGAATTTGATCATAATATTGGCTTGGTGAATAATTATCAGTTGTTTTTTTCTAGTCGAGTTATTTGTAAATAAAAAAATTGCTATGTTTATTCCTCTTTATCGTTATCGGTCTGGAGAGGGAGTCCCCAGCGTGCAGCACCTTTGGAAAGTTCCTGACAACCATAACCAATTAGGTTGTGAGCGTGTAGGTCTTGTTCAAAATGTTGATCAAGCCTCTCTCCCATAAACTGTAACTAAGGTCTGCTCAGCGTTGTTAGAGTATAAACCGCAGATGAGCTCTGTGGGTGTTGAACAAACATAAAATGTACCCGAGGAAGCGTCTTCAATAGGAATCAGTGAAGGAATTCTCGAATACGAGTGGCCAGCAATAATAATAATACGATATCCAAAATATTGGTGCGGCTACAGACTATCTGCCAAAATGCCTAAAAAGATAAAAGCAAGAAATACTGTAGACAAGAAAAAAATGCTAAACTAAAAAAGAAAAGGCCAATATCTACGGAAACAGTAAATAGCAATGGTCAACACCTAGGCTCTGCAGACAGAGCAAAGAACATTCTAGTCGCTAGACAGAACAAAAAGTGTTCTAGTCGCCTGAAGATCACGAAAGCGTGAAACTTAAGTAGCGACTCGAGCTGTGTCTCGTACACACACACACACATATATATATATATATATATAAAGACATTTTTATGTTTATACATTCTTTTTATCGATACAAATATTTAAGTAAATGCCCTGTTTTATAATAAACAGTATTAATAACATTTACCGGCCTGAATGTCCGAGAAATTTTCATAGAAAATATTCGTCCTCCGACAGGGATCGAACCTGTATCCTATACAGAAACGTCATATAGCCTGATGTGCCTTAACCTATTGAGCCACGGAGGAGCGTTCGATTAGCAAGGTCGATTTTACTGCTTTTAAACTTCAATATTCCATTAATCTCACACGTACATTCATATCTGCTCAAAGCGTATCCAAATGTATACAAATGACGTCACACATTATGAAATGGACAAAATTCGACAATTATTTTAAGACATATTTATGTTTATACATTCTTTTTATAGATACAAATATTTATTTAAGTAAATGCTCTGTTTTATAATAATCAGTATTAATAACATTTACCGGCTTGAATGTCCAAGAAATTTTCAGAGAAAATATTCGTCCTCCAACAGGAATCAAACCTGTATCCTATACAGAACTGTCATATAGCCTGACCTGCCTTAACCGATGGAGCATTTACTTATTTTTTTTTATCTATAAAAAGAATGTACAAACATAAAAATGTCTTTAAATAATTGTCGGATTTTGTCCATTTCATAATATATATATATATATATATATATATGTGTGTGTGTGTGTGTATATATATATATATATATATATATATATATATATATATATATATATATAGGTATATATGGGGTTGTACAAGTTTGTGTATATGATTTTCACATTTCGTTTATATGATTTATTAAAAATCTTATTTGGATCTGTGGCAGCTCAGTCTGCCATGACAAAGTTGCTCGTTAGATTTCGATGATTTCGTTGTTAATTGAAGACTCATATGTATTTTATATAGTATATTATATCAACAGAAAGAAAGATTAGAGCATGAGGATCTTTTGGATTTTTAATCAAATTATAAGCTTATGGCGGTTGGTAAATTATACTTTTTGTTGTATGTTTGTATATTAGAATGGATTAGATATTTGTTTGGAGAGAACATACTTTTACCACAGAAGTTTACTGCTAACAAGATAATATCTACTTAACCGCAACCAAAGTAAAGACACCACAGATCGATAGAATATTAATCCCATTTGTGGTAGTATTTCTTTGGCCATAGAAAAGCAGCCACATTTTACAGAAAATATTCTACAGAGAACAGCTTTGTGGCAATGTACTAGCTTTATAGCTGACATTATGTTCGTGAAACACTTCTTATTGTTAAGGGAGCCATCTTTTTAGAGAAGAGGGATATATTTCGAGAATATGCTGTTTTGCCATATTAATCACTTACCAATCCCTATATCACAAGAAAAATACATTTGGTGATTACGTAATCTTTAACGACAAAAAAACGCATCTTCTAAATGCTAAACACAACAAATTATTAATATTGATATAGAATTCGTTTTTGTTGCTGTTGTAACATTAAGATATCCCACTTAATAACTTTGATCTGAATTCTCACATCCACTTCACCCGAGGGAAATTTCGTGGCATTCCCTTCTTGGGGTTTTAACAGGAAACAGCCAATCTTGTTACGTTCGTCAGAATCGCTGAAGCGTTCAGTCTTAATTTGTCTATCAAATGTACATGGCGTTCCTCTAAATAACCGGCTGACTAATCAGGAATGGGATGTCCGTATGTGAAACGCTTTCCCGTCAATGAATTTGCGAAGATCAGAGCTGGGAGGAAAATGATCAAATAGATACTTTCTTCAGCTTCAGATGACGATTGCCGTACCATCAAAACAATTACTGATCAGAAGCCTGGGTGGGACAAAGAGAAGAAAGTTACAAGGGTGAACATGTCCACATGACCACGCATGCTCAGTGAGACTTGATTGCTCACGCATGCGTGTAGCTCTATAAAGGGGCGCAAATGCGCACTGCAGACAGAAACAGATATATGCGCAAAGATTAGTATGGATTTCTTATCGTGGAGAGCGGCCACGGAGAAAGAAAATTTCATCACTCGACTTTTTCTTTATTTATGCTCTTCTGATTATATTAAATCAACTGATCGTACTTTCTCACTGCTATGTTTGTATCGGTCTATCCAGCATACTTATTTCGTGTAAGTTCATACATACGTTTATATATGTTTGTATAATGTTTGTATATATATCTCTAAAGTATTTTCACTTTAGACATTTTTGGATATAAGGACCTGATAAAGCTTCGTGCTTCAGATAAATGAGTATTTCTAGCTGGTGACGGTGTCTTGTAAATGTATTGATTTCGATTTTTAACCAAGCCAATCTTTTACACGTATGATTTTTAAATATTTTTTTAATATTCTTTACACTCTTCCATTTGAGTCTGTAGCATTCTAAGCTAAACAGAGGCGGTGGTACCTTCCCTCTGAAACTAGTATTTAGAGTTTGAGTCGAAGCAAAAACTTGGATTTCAAATATTGACTTTCAAGCCAGGATAAGCTTATCAACTCGGAAACTTAGCGTAGCCTGCACGCTATTTGTTTTTATGCTTTAATAATCTAATTAAATATGAAGAAAATATATTTATATTTGAACAATTGTCCTCATCTATTCTTAATCTATATCCACATGTAAATGATGCAAATTGCCACAATTTCTGTAAGAACAAAAGTAAATATCTGTAAATAATGCAAATATAAATCCTGATTATAGAAATTCAGACAGAAAGAAAATATCTATTTAGAATTATTATTTAAAACAGATATTTTTTTCCTTTTATAAAAAATATCCTAAAAAGCTTGAAAAATTATTTTTAGCTAGTATTCTATAGGACCATGCCGAAACCATGTTAACAGGGTAAATCACCATTGTCATCAATCCCATAACCAAAGGTAGGGTTAGGGTTGCTGAGCACCTGAGCACATGAAAACCGCCCTCAATATGTTTCTACTGCGTGCTAATTACCTGGCTCTCCGTGAAATACCTTCCAGTCAACACAATGATATTTCTATCCCATTTCCTTTTTACCTGTCCCTTCCTACGTTGCCTCAGGGGTCGGCAACATTTTGCTAACTATGTGCCAACTTAGGGTTTTAAAATCATTCAGTGTGCCAAGGTAAATATACCTGTTCTACAATATATTTTATATAGTGATATATAGTATACAAGGAAACCTCGGTTCACGAATTTAATTCGTTCCTGAAGCCCGTTCATAACACGAAATGTTCGTAAATCGAAATTATTTTTCCAATAGGAATCAATGTAAAATGGATTAATTCGTTCCTGGTCCCAAGATGATTGCTTATGTAAACTTTAACAACAGTACTTTGTTTATACACAAAACTAATGAAAATCATTAAATCTAAGAAAAAAAAAACAATACTAAACAGATAAAATATAGAGGAACACTTCAATTTTACCGTACCTGTAAGTAGGAGAATTAATGGCGTAAGTTGAAGGGGAAGGAAAGAGATATTATTGTTTAGATAGGGGAAGGAAAGACAGGAGTCTCTTTATAAGAAAAGTATAGTCGTTGATTTTTTTGTCATACTGAGTAGGAAGAGACAATATCATCAAGAATTGTTTTTCTGTCAACTTTTCTTTTTCCTTTAAACACTTCTGGTGTCTTTTGATAAGACACCAGAAATGTTGAAACAAAATAGCTATTTTTGTATTTTATAACATTTTATTTCACATATTTTTTTCATAAATAATCATATAATATATATATATATATATATATATATATATATATATATATATATATATATATATAAAAAAAAAGGTGGTGCCGCAAACGTTTTTTTAGTTGTAATGTGGATTTATTGAGAAAAAATATTATACTTTGTTTTTACATAATTTCACGACACGTGTTTCTGGTCTCGCAAACCGTCTTCAGGTGAAAGTGGAGATTTCTACATATTATTAAAAATAATTAATGCCGATAACTACTCGCTGGACAAACCTTAATTGTTTTATGACCCTTCGCGCAGAACTCTTCATTGACAATTCTAGAAAGAAAATTCGGATTGCCAACACACAAACAGAATGTCTCATATCGAGAATATTCCACATTGAACATGAAGAAAAATTAATTATTTTTAATAATATGTAGAAATCTCCACTTTCACCTGAAGACGGTTGCGAGACCAGAAACTCGTGTCGTGAAATTATGTAAAACAAAGTATAATATTTTTTCTCAATAAATCCACATTACAACCAAAAACGTTTGCGGCACCACCCTTCTTTTTAATATACATACTTTTCTCTCGTTGGAACCACTACAACATATTTCTTTTATATATATATATATATATATATATATATATATATATATATATATATATATACCGTTAAAATCTTTGCTGGCATTTCCATTTTAACAGCCCCAAAATCTCGGTATTGAGTTAAAAATCTGACCGGGGTTGTTATCTCCAGAACTTACTAGTGCCAAACGTTAAGATGTTTGAGATTACTTTTTCCAACTCTAAAATGCAAGATGCGCTCAAGCATTTTTGGTTCAATACAAAATCAAAAGTTATTTTAAAATGAGTTAACGCGTACAGTTCTAAATAGAATAAGCTTTAAACACGCCTACCTTTGAGTTTCAAATCGCTAACCTTTTCTTTATCTTGCTATTTCATTATCTTTGTTTCGTTTTTTCGATAAGTGCTACTGACACCTCCTAATTCTAAACCCTTCTTCTCTTATGTAATTAGCTAATCAGGAAAATTCTTCACACGCCCTAATTTACACTCTGAGAATGGTAAGACAAAGAATTTAATTTGAATGTTTCATAAAAGTAATATACGGTTATCAGAAAAAGGAAGAATCCAACGTGTAAATTACAAATTGTAAAAACCAAAATTATGCAAGTACAACAATTCGCATTGGGATAGCGAAAATGCTTTCCAGAAGCTAAGCAAAGTATTAAGGAACAGTAGCGGCTCGGATTGAGGAATCGGAGAGCCGAGTTCGAATTCCAGTTGAATCAATTACATTCACTTATGTACTAATACCCTTGGGAAAGGTATGAATTCTCTTCTTCTCCACCAGCTATGGGTAAATAGCAAGACGGACATAGTTCTATAGCCTTGGATCGCAACTTGTCTACCACAAAATAAAATGGCAACCTACTGCATGAAAAAAAATCTGCCTCGTCAGTCATGTATCGAAAGATACATGATCGTCTAAGCGTGTATCACGCATGACACATAACTGACTGAATGTTTCGTTAGAAAGAAAGAAAAGAGTATTGAACTGTTACGTAATGTCAGATTTTCTACATGACCGTGAATGCTGGACAATATCCTCACAGGTGAAAAAGATGAGCAACCAAAACATGGTTCTACAGAAGGATAGTGAGAATACCATAAACTAGATATGTCAACAATGGCGAAACAAAAAGAACATAATAAAGCGATATTAGATATTTCTATGGCAGATAATGAGGAAAGATGGCTTAGAAAATTTGACACTCAAAAGATATATTGAAGTCAAGAGGAACAAATGAAACAGGGCATATCCTACCTAGTGAAATTGTGTAAATCAATGACAGGATAGGATTTAGGATATATGTCAAAAAAACAACATTTACGAAAAGCTACAAGGGAGAGGAAGTTGAGGAGAGCCAGGATCGCCAACGTCCTTAAGTAGACATGAAATAAAGAATAATAACATGTAGACGACTAAATATATAGATCGGTTCTAAATTTCAACGTATATCACCTGAAGAATCCGGAGCTTATAAAGACCGAATATAGCTTTAAAGGTAAGGACAACAGTCCAAACAATGTAAATAGTGTAAATAATTACAATACCTCATCTCAGTAATATAAACAGATCCTGAAGAAGGCCGGAATGTACAACGGCCGAAACGTCGTGAATATGACAATAAAGATGAGGACAACATTCCATACAATGTAAATAGTGTAAATAATTACAATACCTCATCTCAGTAATATAAACAGATCCTGAAAAAGGCCGGAATGTACAACGGCCGAAACGTCGTGAATATGACAATACAGATGAGGACAACAGTCCAAACAATGTAAATAGTGTAAATAATTACAATACCTAATTTCAGGAATATAAACAGATCCTGAAGAAGGCCGGAATGTACAACGGCCGAAACGTCGTGAATATGACAATGAAGATGAGGAGAACAGTCCGAACAATGTAAATAGTGTAAATAGTTACCATATTTAATCTTAGAAATATAGACAAATTTTGTCTTCGCAAATAAAAAAAAAAGCCTGGAACAAATGTATCTTCTTCAGGGCTTGGAGAGAAAGATTATTAATGTACTTGCTGACAATGATGAACATATTGAGCCATTTAACATAAAAATACCTCACAAATATTTTCGGCCATTTTGTCTCGTATCGCAAACGCCTCTTTTCTCGTGAATACGTTTGCTTGTGTTTCATAACAGATCAATATCATTGGTCAATCGAAGCAATCAATATGGCCACAAACCCTAACACGCAAGAGCTTTCTTTATCGAGCCAGGATCATTATATTTTGCCCAGTAGTCAGAAATGGAATCACCACGTTTTTGTGACACTTAATAAAGCGACTAGAATATTGTGGCAGACAGATTGAAAGCACAGTGAAGCCGTTTGCTCACGACTGGCAACAAGTTATCTCCCTTTTATGATAATTATTCTTTTTCTCACTACGAACGGAGCTTTTGAAAACGATAGCTGTTCTCCTTTCATGATTTTATTATGCACAGTAACAGTGAATCATTCGCTTTTGCAGCTGTTCATTCGTTTCTTTTATTCGATTCTTTATGGCTTTCTCGACATGTGATTCTCACAAAAAGCATCAGCTGCCGCGGCACATGTCACAATGTTCAACCGCTGCTGACAGTTTTGCGGAAATCAGTACAGCGAAACTTATGTGGAACAGTTTTAAACAGACACACACACATGTATACGAGACGCGGAAGCGAAAATCACGAGCTGCGACGCGATTTTCGCTTCCGCGTCTCGTATACACGTGTTTGTCGTTGCTTTGAAATTTTTCATGCAACAAAAACAGACTATCATTATTGTTTCGTCCGTGTATTGTTTGATATATTGAAATGTAATTGTCATCTTTGATAATGGATTATGTAAGCCGAAAGCTTAGATTGGATTTAAACATGTATCAATATGGTGATTTTCTTTCGTCTTTCAATGGTAATGTTATTAAGCTTCTCACACAATATGAAAGGAACTTACTTAAAATAAATAGACAAAACTTGTCTATATTATTTAATGAAATATGCATCAATATATATATATATAATTATTCTTTTTCTAAATGCTCTGTTTATAATACAGTCAGTTATATGCCAAGCATGATACACACTTAGGCGATCATCTAACCTTCGATACATGATTGACGTGACAGATTTTTCCCGCAGTAGATTGCCATTTCTTTCTGCGGTAGACCAGTAGCTATCCAAGGCTATAGAAACTGGTCTGTCCGGCTATTTGCCCATAGCTGGAGGGAGAAGAATTAAAATTAAGTTGAATTAAGGTGTTTTAATCCCGTTTCATCTTCAAAGCAAAATTTTAGGAATAAGCTATCTCTTGGTTTACGTGTAATTTTTTAAGTATGGTTCGTTATAACATTCGTTATTGTGGGAGTGGCTAGTCGAGTCATCTTGGTTAAGTGGTCAGAGAGTTAATTCTTATCTATAGATTTATCATCTTCTGAGAGGTTTTGCTCAGGTTGGGTAGGGTATCTATATTCAAGGCTAATGTTGGCGGTCATTCTCTAGTTAGTTCTCAGCGAGGGATATTTTTATGACGCGCCTACAAGTCGTTATGTGTCGGGAGGATTTTGTTTTATTATTGTCCTTCAGATTATCTCTTTATTTATTTGTTTATTCAAGTGGGTGGTTTATATACAAACCGTATTGCACTGAATTTCAATTTGTTTTTTGTTTTTTTTTGTTTTTTGGCGACTACAGAAAGGGTTTTTCCTATTTAATGATTTGGCTAAGCTTTTAAGACTTCTATTAAACTATGGAATTTTTTCTTATGCTAATTTTCTAATGCGAAAATTTGTTGATGTCGGCAAAAAACCGTTAACTCCTGCCTATGGTTTAATATTTTTTCATTATTTAGAAACATATATATATATATATATATATATATATATATATATATATATATATATATATATATATATATGTATGTATGTATGTATGTAAAGTATTTCGGGTTTTTACATAAGCGCAGTCGCCAAAAACAAGCAAATAACTGGCCGTAAAATAATAACAAAACAGCATTAAAATGCATACGTGCATACGTATATATGTGCGTGCGTGAAAAAATTATTCCGCGAACAAAATAGACGAACGATCTTTGCGTTGACACTGTCCCTTGGATAGAAGTTCGCTACACAGTCCAACATTGAATACACCGACCAATTGCGTACGTATACAGGCAACCACACATGGATGCGGATATACACCCAGTCCCGCACTGTTCATATATGATTATGCTTGCGTGAGCTGCAATGAGTGAACGTGCGTTTATGTATGTCTGCATATGCATGAGTGGCGTTCCGACGACAATGTTTCCTCCACTTCCATCAAAACACCGATATACGCAACCATATATAAATCCAAAATTTAAAAATGAATCAGTTTGTCTGACGATCGCAGAGAGCGTAAAACCCAGGGTCACAAACTCACATCAATCCAAATAAATATATATATATATATATATATATATATATATATATATATATATATATATATATATATAGTGATTTTCCAAGCGTAGCTTAGATGTAGCACAAGGCCGAAAGTATGGGGCATCCAGTGAGGATCGAACTCACTGCTCAGTCGTAATTGTTGGTTCTAGCAATACAAGCTTGCTAAACATTACACTGCCTTGAGATGCCCATATATATATATATATATGTGTGTATGTGTGTGTGTGTGCGTGCGCGCGAATTTATTTTGTAACTTGCAAAAGAGCAAAAACGACATATGACACAGTGGATAAAGGCGTTGGTTAGATCCAGTGACAGGACCCAAAGAGTGTGACTTCAATACCCGGTTAAGGCAGTGGAGAACTTTCAGAGGGAAATTAACAGGAGATAGCTGATAACTGAGATCCATTAAACATGACACGTGGAACTAGAACAGTCTACACTAGTGAGTGAAATAAAAGGTTCAGTTCGATATTCCAACCACCCGAAGAAGGCCGGAGCGTACAACGGCCGAAACGTTGTAATAAATATGGCGACAAAGATGAGAACAATAGTTCGAATCATGTAAATAGTGTAAAAAATGTTGTAGTTTTTTATTTTTTTATTAATTTAATTACGCTCATAAATATGATTGAAGCTATGATTTCATAAAGTTTGGTTTAAAGAATGCCACACTTGTAAAAGTAGCTGACTTAGACGGAAAATTATCAAGAGTGCTGCTATCGAATCTTATTAAAATATAAATCTACATCCCAGACTTTTTCCAATATCTCACTTCCTGAAAAAATTACTACTTTTCCAAGCCAGCATACATGACTATAAAAATCTTTTAAAAAAAAAAATTAAAAGAAAATTGTTAAAGTCATAATCTTATGTTTTTTATAATATATAAAACATAAATTAATGCCAAATTAAAATAATTTTGATAATAATTTGCAATAAAAAAAATTACACGAACATCATTTACTGACTTTCGTTTATTAGACTTTGTGTCACTGTGCATCTTCGATAGCTTGCCTAGACTTTTCGGCTAACCTGATGAAAATTTATGAGCGTTCTTAAATTTAAAATAAACATAACACTTGCCTTTGCCTATAGTCTTTCAAAATTTAAATGCAACGTCAATAATCATCTTCTGTCTTCCTGAACCCAGTTTTTATTGTCCTTTATCCTCACTAAAGTCTTCTTTAACTCCCAGCAGACCCTTAGCGGCATTATCGCCTTGCTTGCAGTGAAATAGTTTTAAAAATACATATATGTATTATGTGGAGATTGTTCCGTACTGGTCCTTCAAGTGTTGGGCTCTGCCCCTGCCTTCTAAATCAGTATTCGATATATATATATATATATATATATATATATATATATATATATATATATGTGTGTGTGTGTGTGTGTGTGTGTGTGTGTGTGTGTGTGTGTGTGTGTGTGACAGATCTTCATTCAAGCGTGTTTCATTGAATAATATAAACATATGTTTATTTTTATAATAATCCTTTCTTGTTCTCTAATTAGCTTCTTGATGTTAATTTGAAATTCATTAAGGAAGGCAGCCTATTTTTTGTTAACTCAAGTACTTTCACAGATACATTAAGTTTGTCTTGGCAATTCACCCCTGAGGATGATCTCAGAGAAGATCGAAAGTAACTGAGTTAACAAAAATTTAGACAAACAATTAGAGAACTAGAAAGGATTATTATAAAAATAAATAGACATAATATGAAACATGCTTGAATATAAATATATATATATATATATAACCGTTTAAATGTGTCAATATCTGCTAACTCACTCATGTCTTCTCTCTCTCTCTCCCTCCTCACTTTCTCACTTCGTTAATTTACATATGTTTGATACGGCCCGTCAAAAATGTGTAAATTTTCTTTTCATTTTTTGTTTGGAAGTAAAGTCTGATGATGTCCTTTTAAAAGAGCTGTGGTGAAATAATTTATTACATGGAACCTGAAAGTGGTCTGTTTATGTTTAATATATATATATATATATATATATATATATATATATATATATATATATAATACTTTTGTTATGAGATAAAATCCTTGGATTTTCCTTGATAAAGAACGAAACGCATCAGCTAAGATAAGTTTTTCTTTTGTCTTTATTCATATTTTCTTTTTATGGATATATTCTATTTGAAATTTTACATATATATGTGTGTGCGTGTATTGTGTGTGTGTGTTTATCTATATCTATTGTTATAAATAAAAAAAAGAGATACCATAAATATAAACATTTAAACAGACACACATGTCAGAAAACCAGAGAAAAAATGTTACTAAGTTGGCCTTCAGTGAGGATAGTTTACATTTAAGTGCCTCAGCACAGATTATAGCTTCACCCGAGCTAATCCTACGTCCCAGTACCCGACCACTGTGTTCAGTATCTTTGTACACCCAAATTAATTGAAACAACTGATTTAGTTTCCTTTCTTTCACCATACCGTCAGTTTTAGATTCACTGGGGTTACAGGGTGTAAGAGATTTCTATTATTTTTTTTTCCTCGGATTAGGTCATTTGAAGTAGTGTGCAGTAATATGAATCTATTTTCGGGGTGTATGATGAAATTTGTTTGGCCTTGAAAAATATTGTGTCATCTGTGGTTGCATCAGATTTTTATCACGCCCAGACACTATTGTCTCGACTGTCGATTAGTTGTCCTACGACTATTGTCTGCGATGGATTTTACTCCAAGGAAGCGTACAAAAATTGTAACGCTTCACAAACACACTGGCAAGCCTTACCAGTGAGTAAATCAAAGTACTATAGACTGTCTCGGAAACTGTCCGGATTTAAATCCAATCGAGAATCTGTGGTCAATCTGCAAGGAAGGATTTCGTGGAATGGACATATGAAGTAGTAATATGGGCACTGGGCCATGTTTTATTGGATAAATACGAAAAAAATTAAATAATAACAGAATTATTCGTTTTCTTTCAATTAATTTGCACCAGGGTGTATATGTGATGCATATGTGTATCATTAGACCCTGCGTACGAACCCTGAGGTCCTCATACACTGTGCATACTGCTATGAGTACATCGATGGGAGCTATGCAGATCCATCTTACATCAGCCACCATCCTCTTCTCATCCCCGATAATGTTCATCTCATCAGTGACACACCCGAGCATTTCGATCTCCGTGGGCTGTTCGAGGTTGTTCAACAAGCACTTAGAGCAGGTTACACGCTTGGCAGAAGTCTGATTGCAAATGAACTGGCGCACCTTGTATATCTTTTTTCGGCTGAAGAATTATTTTTATTTTGCTTTTATCGATTAGTTGTGCTATCGCATTTTAAGAGAAGAGGATATTTAAATAGGGAATGGAACTCTGAAATCAATCAAGTGGAAATCGAATATCGGATTCTCTTGTTCGCAAAGTGCAAAAAAAAAAACAGGAGTTGAATGTGAGCTAACTAGATGATGTAACGAATAACTTCCCAGTCCGAGAGAGAATACCTCAATTATGTCAAACGGAAATACTATGGAAGTCTCATACATTCCAGCAATAAAACGAAAAAAAAGTCATCTAGACAGTAGTAAAATAAAATACTAGTGCCAATTCCTCTTGGAATTTGACTTAAATAAAATTTGATTAAATATAAACAGTAATTTACTAACAAATCTAATAAAAGAATCGTTTGCTTTATTAATAAATTTTATGATATTTTGATCTGAAAATGAAATGTAACCCTAAAAGTATTCATACTGGATTAAAATTACCGTATTTGACAGCATATAAAATGCACGAATATATAAGACACACCCCTATTTCAGCAGGGAAAATCAAGAAAAAAATAGTAATTAGTATAAGACGCAGGGAAATTATAAAAAATATTCTTAGTAAATAAAAGTGCGCCTTATATGCCGTCAAATACGGTAGTTATTTTTTGTTTGTTTTAGTTCAAAGTTGCTTAGTTCATTTTTTTACTTATCAAATTTAACTATGTCGTTCTTATAGAAAATATAATTGTGAGCCTATTAATAATATATTAAATCCGATATAGTATCGTATGCAAATTAGATAAACAAATATAAATAGAGAACAACTGGCGAACATAAAGGCTATGCCTAGCAAACCCGGTTCCTCTCCAGGACACAGAGAACTGTACTACGACTACTACTACGCAGAGATATATTTAAAACGTGTTCTATGCAAATTAAATAGACAAGTATAAATAGAGAACAGCTGGCGAACATAAAGGCTATGTCTAACAAACCCGTTTGTTATTTAAGACTCGGATAACTGTACTGTACTACGACTACTATTACGCAGAGAGAAATGCAAAACATAATATCCGACATGCATAAAGTTTAATTATATTCCAATCTGGTATTGACCCTGTCAGATCCCAATGCAGACGATTGTGTTTCTTTTCTTTAAGCTTTTATCGCACTTAATGTTTAAGAATCCCTTCTCACACTCGGCATTATATCTCAATTCAAATATCAATTGTACGTTGAATAGTATAAGGAAGTAGATATTAAAGCTATAATTGTAACTATTGTTTTGTATTTCTTAATCTGAGTCTCCTATTGTCATTTCTGATTATATGATTCAAAATTGTTTTCTTTTTGTGTAAATGAATTTTGTTGATAATCAATTATCTTATCGTCAAGTCTTCTTCACTGAAGGGCATTCATTTCAGCTCTTCTTGTCATTCGAGTAAGACGATATAATAGATAAGATATATACTTTATTCCTACAATTGTTTTTTTTTCTCCATATAATTGATATGGAATGACGGTATTATATATATATATATATATATATATATATATATATATATATATATATATATATATATTTTTATTATCTCTTCCGAGTTATCCGTCATTATTGATTATTGGCTACCAGCGGAGAACGTATCACAATCATAACGAAGGCAATTGCTCGGCAGATTATTAAATAACATGAATTAAAGATAATTTCCGAAAATGCGACAATAAAACAAACCAACATTTTGGCAGCGTTTGGGAAAATGATATCATAAAAGGAAATTATTCGTCTGAAAGAACGTATACACATTATCTCTCATGAAGTGGTCTGGTCTGGATGAATTTCACGAATTAGACATCATATATATATATATATATATATGGCGGGGTGGAGATTATAGTTGTTCCAACAAGATAAAATTGTATATTTTAAAGAGAAAGGGGGACGTTTTTGTTTATAATACGTATTTTTTTTTTACATATACTTTATTTTCCATAAAATATAATATATAAAAAATAGACATTATAATGGGGCTCACTCATTCTCTTTAAATATATATATACTCGACTCTCCCGTCGTATACGACATACGAGGGTCAAGCAGCTCAGTTCTTAGGAACCGATATTATATTCTTATTCTATGCTGAATATTGAGTTCTACCTGGATTCTATCCTGTTGGAATTTTTTATATATATTTGTATATGTATGTATGTATGTATGTATTTATATATTTTATATATATATATATGTATATATATATATATGTGTGTATATGTGTGTATATTAGTGTTGTAGAGTGATTTCACAGTGGAGGCTTGTATTTGTACTAAGTCGGTCCTAAAATAGGTTCGACGTACACAACGTTAAGAACTTGATATAATAGGTATAACGCAGAGTAATCTAGTTGTGCTCGCTGATAGTTTAGTATTCGACTAACGGTTGTCCGACATCGAATCGACTGACTGACGAACTCACTGAGCGGTATTCAGTCACCACCTCCCCCCCACACACACAGGAGGGCATCATGTGGCACAAGACCGGTTTAACGTGGGATCTCCGAGCTCGTGGGCTCGGCCAAAAATATGCACTTTTAACCCGTATAAACGGGTTCAGGGTCGGTTTACGTCCCCGAAAGAGACTCCGCCCTTCGGCGTAGCCTCGTTCGGGTTCCTCCCCGCCCGAAGGCAGAGAGTTCAACCGGTCAGCCGGTCGTCCGACTTCAGACTGAACTCAGACCGACCCACTGAGCGACCCCTCGTTACTCTTACTACTCCTACTTATTATAGGTGGGAGAGTCTATTAACTATAGAATAGGTGTGTTCCACTATAACAATTAGCCACTAATGTTATATAAATAAATAAATATATATATATATATATATATATATATATATATATATATAGCTGGAGGTAAATGTTATTAATACTGTTTATTATGAACAGAGCATTTACTTAAATATTTGTATCTATAAAAGAATATATATATATATATATATATATATATATGAAAAATGTATATAAATATATATATATATATATGTGTGTGTGTGTGTGTGTGTGTGTGTGTGTGTGTGTGTGTGTAATTTATTTATATATTATATGCGCGGTACTTATTTACTTAACGTAAACTACCCACCCAGCATATTAAATACCACCAAATAAAATAACCAATAAGGATTACAAACCGAAATTTCTACCAGTTACATATACACAGTCACCAAAAACAAGCAAATAACCAGCTTTAAAATAATATAAAATAAACCCATTTTTTTTCATTTTTTTTTTAAATTAAAAATAAAAATAATAATAATTTTTACCTATCATAATTTTACACAGACCCCACCATACGTATATACATACATGCGAGGAAATATTATTCAGTGGAAAAATAGAAAAATGCCCTGATTTTTGACATGTATACATACACGAGACATTCACGAGAAATTTTCGCTACACTTCCAATCTTTGAATTTCAACATACAAATGCGTATGAATAGGCACAACACCACCCATATACATACATATGTCAAATCCGAAACTGTCCACATATGTTTATATATGTATGAGTCCCGACGGACAAGCAAGTGTGTATGTGTGTCTGCGTACCTCATCGGGTGTACGGACATGCACCTACGTTTGCGTTAGCATCAGTGACATCACAACGACGATTCCCCCCATTCCCATAATAACACCAATACACGCAATCTACATAAACCCAAACTTTTTAAAAAAATTAATCAGTTTGTCTGACGATCACAAAAGCGTAAAACCCAGGGTCACAAACTCACATCAATCCAATCATATATATATATATATATATATATATATGCATGTATGCATGTATGTATCTATGTATAATCCGATACATGGAGAAAGAGAAAAAATAAATGTTAAGGCAAGACAATGCAAGTATCAAGAAAGAATTTTAAATTAAAACCAAATACTGATTTATTACGTCGTCTCATAAGTTGTTGCCTTCATCACAAAATTTTTACAAAGGAAAACCATAGATGCCGCTATGACCAAGATGGCGTACAAAATTTTAAAGCAGACATATCTTCCAAAACAAAGAGCAAGGAGAGAAAAAGAAAAGGGAAATATTATAATTATCTAATACGGCAAATCAAAAAAAAGAAAAACACTTCACATCAGTGACGGAGATAACACAACATCCAATATATAACTATCATTGCGCTACGTACTATCACGAAGGCATGTTTTGAAATGGGGACAATCGACACATTCACTTCAAGTATTGCAGAAAATTATCATTTACAGCCCTTCACCTGCTCATATGTTTTGGTACATATATTAATATAGTTTTAGTATATGTGTACATATCTTGCCTATATGTTTACATCTATTTTATTCGCGCGCCAAAGTCGTCGATCAAACACTGAAGAATAAAGAAAACCCGTCAGTTATTTTTCTTTCTTTTCCATTTGCTGTCTACGGTTATTATTAAAATATTCTCATTTTGTTTCTCTTTGCTATTTGTTTTAAAAACCTTTCTTTTATTGGCTATCGTGTACAAAAAGAAAGATATTGCCGCTTTAGAATCAGGTTTTAATAAGAAAAATCTGCAGAAACTTACCTAAAGTTTACAATGCTTACTATATAGGTTTAACAAAAATGGCTGCGTCACAATGCCGGGCATAAAATTCAATACTGTTTGATAAGTGTGTTCCCAGGAAACGTTAAAAAAAATATTTTCAGCGCTTTGCACATACAGGTTGCGATGGATGAATTGTCGTCTAAATGACGCAAAAATGAAAATAACATCTCATTTTAACAGATATATTTAGCAAAATTACACAAAAATATCTTGAAATGCAAAATATTTATTCGCGATCAGAAATTTATTTTCAGCGGGCTTTTTTTAATATCGTTTCAGAAATTTATCATACATTTCACGTTTTTGAAAAGGAATAACATTTACAGCGAAACAAAAACCAAATTATGGAATATAAGAAAGTGAATAATCTACTAAATAAATAAAATTATTTCGACCTGTAAGCATACTGACACATTTTGCTTTAAAATAAAAACTTGAAAAGATCAAAAACCCATCCATTTCTGGGAGAGAACGGCCACGGGCGATGAAAATGGATTGTTTATAACATTGTGGAGCCAAAAAGCCCTTGGGCAAAACAAAATGACCGTTGACTAATGCAAAAGTCATCTGCATCCGAAGAAGTTGAATCACTGTATCTTGGTGGGATTGGAAGAGCAATCAAGCAAATAATATTTCAAAATTAACTGATTAAAAGCAGCATTCGATGAAAGGTTCCCGGAATTGACCAACTGGAATCAAGACAACCGCAGACCTCATATTTCTTTGTAAACCCGGCAGAAATTGGTACAACTTGGCTAGAATGATTTACTAGACTCGCCGTAATCTCCTGACATTTGCACCTTCGAATTACAATGTATTTCGATCTTTATAATATTTTATTTATGGAAAGAATTCAAATTTCCTGTAAAAAAAACCTACTTCGACCAGTTTCTCACTCAGAAAGACACTAATTTCTAGGAGGATGGAATCAAATTACCTCAATATTATAAAGTTCGTCTAACACTTGTAGTTGCTGGTCAGTAAAATTGTAAGGAAAAAAAACAGGAACGAAGGTTGCGTGAAGAACAGGTTTAATCATATGAATGACATAGATTAATTATACAATAATAGAGAATAAGCAGTTCCTTGTGGCAATGCTGACGTCTCAAATGCTACACACTTTGCGATGACTGTTCCTATGAGCTGACGTTCTATACATAGCGAATGGGTGAGTCCATGTTCAACAATTAGGGTAGAGAAGGTCTGTCGTCTTTTTACACGACTCTCAAACATGGTGGAAGTTGATGGAACAAAACAGCACATATGTGGTTGAATAAATATACGTCCAAATATATAAATATTGTCTGACAACACTTAAAAGGCGCTTGAAATTTTTGTTCCGACCCAATTGATCTCAATTAAAAGATATACATATTATATATTGATTAATATATGTTCAAGTTTTGACGGATAACATTTTAATTAATTTAGTCACATCTCATGATCGTCATTTGAAATATATAACAAAGACGCCTAACGGGGGTTTAAGATTGATTCCAATAAAATTATTATCAATTAAAGCAAAATATTTTTTGCATCTGGATGTATTCTAGTTGTTTAACCCATTACCTACCATGAACTCCATTTGGGGATCTGTTAAAATTAAACTCATTAAATGTTATTCCTTGTATTTACATTGAGTTGCTTATATTCATTGGATTTGCAGAGGTATATTTTACAACACTTAGCTTTTAAAGTTTTTATTATTAGCCGTAAGAAGACACTTACTGTCGTAATTTTACATTTCACGTGTAGAAAAATAATGACTATTTTGAAAAGTATTTTTTTATTATTTCTAATCAATATTATTTTTTGATGTTTTATACACATATATATTTGATGTTCTAGTTTCTATAAAAATGACAATGGTAACTACTGAAATTAAACATAAGGAATAAATAAACTCCTAAGACACCTGTCTGGGCGAAAAATGCGCATTAAAAACATTTGGCAGTTAATGGGTGAAAAGATGTCATCACTGTGGAATGATAATTTAAGTATATTTACTCGTAATGTTGGAACATTAACTAACGAATCAGCAAACTTTTTTTTGTGTGTGTGTTTGCACGAGCGAAAACTTTCACGTGATGTTTGGAATATTGTGTTTATTCACGTACAAATTCGCCATACCGGTTGTATAGTAGTTTTCGTCGCTTGGTTAAGATATGTGATGAGGTTAGATGAAATAATAAGAATACAGTAAAATACTTCGGTATTTACCCGAAGCCTCTCCACAAAGCGGGATGTGACACAAGGCCGGCTTTTCAGGTGGGGTATTCCGAGCCCGTAGGCTCTGGCAAATATTCCCCATAGATCCTGTGTACATGGGGTCGGGTTTGTCTACCTCCCTCCCCAGACGACACTCTGCTCTTCGGCATAGCCTCATCCGGAGGCAGAGAGGCCGACAAGAAGTTCTGTTCAACTTCCAATGCAGTAAAATACTTCAGATCCACTTATTATACACCTAATAATTTAATTATAATAGGTCAATTGAAATACGAAACGAAAATAAAAATAGTGTTGCAATTCAAACTTTATTTTGTGCGTGTGCAAAGGTAACAATACAAATAATTTCCGCAATTTTGATATTCGATGTCATTGACAGATGTTCTTGGTATATAAATTCCTTCCAAAAACAGACATTTTTCTCTTTTGTTCCCCATAACAACTGAGTCGCTGTCTGGTAAAATGGTGTCTGGCATAAGATGCAAAATGGATTTATGCCAATGAATTACTCCATTCAGAAAGAATTGCGCCCATTAACATTATACGAAGCTTGCTTATGTTTACAGAGACCAAACAGTGGATGTGAGCACGTTTACAAATGCGGCATACAAGAACCTATCAATCAGCCGTGACACTTGTGGTGGACTGAATGGAAATATATCTTTGCTCTATCAACAGTGATGGTGTTTGTTGTAGAATCCGTTCAAATAAATGATAGCCATTACTTTCGCAGTCTCCCTTGTCTTTCTCTGTTTTTGTGTACGGGTTAGTATGTTTCTCTCTCTCTCTCTCTCTCTCTCTCTCTCTCCCTTTCTCTATATCTGTTTCTCTATATCTCTCTTTTTCTCTCTTTCTCTATCTCTCTATTTCTCTCTATCTCTCTCCCTCTTTCTCTATCTCTTTTTATCTATCTCTTTCTTTCTCTTTCTCTTTCTCTTTCTCTCTTTCTCTCTCTCTTTCTCTCTCTCTTTCTCTCTCTCTCTTTCTATCTCCCTAATTCTCTATCTCTCTTTCTCTTTCTCTCTCTTTCTCTATTTATATCTTTCTCTATCACGCTCTTTCTCTCTCTTTATCTCTCTATCTCTTTCTATCTCTCTCTTTCTCTATCTCTATCTGTCTCTCTTTCTCTATCTCACTCTCACTCTCTTTTTCTCTATCTCTTTTTCTCCTTCTTTCTCTCCCTTTATCTCTCTCTCTATCTTTCTTTCTCTAATCTCGCTCTTTCTCTATCTCTCTATCTCTTTCTATCACTCTCTTCCTCTATCTCTATCTGTCTCTCTTTCTCTATCTCACTCACTCACTCTCTCCCTCCCTCTGTGTGTGTGTGTGTGTATAAAAGTTAAGTAACAAAGAATTATAGGTAATTAAACACAAGATAATTAGCTCATCCAAATACGTGTATTACGTAATATTCAAATAGATAGTGTGACTGTGGCAGTGTAGCTGTGGCAGTTGTGTCTTCTATGATATGTCTCAAAACCGCCATTATTCCGGTGAAAGAATGCGCTATAAGTTGGTATCTTTCTCTAAATCTTTGGTACTTCAGTTTAAAAACAGAGAAAATAATATTCCCGTGAGCGTAAAACGCAATAAAATGTATGCAAAAACTCACAGAATTAAATGTAATGGTTAACAAGCTAGCCTCGCAGACCATTAATCGTGTAGTTTCTTTATTTTGACTCTGTGCCAGATGAATCTAATTTTCATAAATATTTACAGAGTAAATATTTACAGTTGCTTTCGACTAAGGTTTGGCAAGTTATTTTGACAAATAGTGATTGCTGTGAGTCTGGTCAACACTAAGCAATATTCTAATGTCTTCCTGTCGTTTAGTAAATATTGACGAACTGACATGGCTATAGATTTAGACAGATGCAGAAATTTATATTTCTTAACCAAGTAACATAATTGAGAATCGAGTTCAGAACACAATTTTAAGTGATATATTTTCGCAATATTATTTCTCAAGAAAATGATTGCAGTTTGCGTGATTCCTGTAACGAAAATTTACATCTAAGTTCAATCGACAAAAGAAACTTAGACACGCAATTTCAACTAGTAGACTTCCATCAACACGAAGAAAATTATTTCTTTGTGTATATTCAAATGTATATATAAAATATCTTCCTGTAGATGCACCAACCGCACATATATATATATCTGTGCACATGTGTGTTGGCTTTCTTGCACGCACGTATTGCTTCATTTGCCTACGAGTGAATCTGAAAATCTAGAACTTTTAATTGATTTTCCGATAATGGTAACTTGCCAGGGATTAATTACAAGCAATTTGATGTGTAGATACGTTTTCAGAACCTTCTTTTTGAAAATATAAGACTTAAAGCACAGTAGAAAACTTTTAATTTAAGGGGAAAAAACTCTATATTTTGCACACATAAACACACGCACACTAATACACACGCACACACATACACAGATGTTTTAAAACATCTTTTCTAATAGAAATACTGTTTCCAAGACAACATACATGACTATAAATATTAAAAAAATGAAATACTTAAATTCAAAACCTTCTATCATTTAAATAATTTACGGCATAAATTAATTTCCTAAACTAAAATAACATAAATAATGATTAAATTATAAAAAAACACTCAACAGAAATAACAATATTTACTCACTTTCCTTTATTAAGCTTTCAATTACATCACTTAGCGTTCTCCATAGTTGTTATAGTGGAACATACCTATTCTACAGTTAACAGACTCTCCCACCTATAATAAGTAGGAGTAGTAGCAGTCGCTGAGTCGCTCAGTGAGTTGGTCAGTCAGTCGATGCCGGATGACCGTTAGTCGGATATTAAAGTATCAGCCACCACAACTAGATTACTGCGTCATTAACTATTATATCAAGTTCCTAACGTTTTGTACGTCGAACCTATTTTAGGACCGACTTAGTACAAATACAAGCCTCCACTGTGAAACCACTCCATAACAATAGTTTACCTTGACTTTCAGTTAGCCTGATGTATATTTATGAGCAGTCTTAATTTTTTTTTTTTAAACCTGACAAACTAAACTTTTTACAGTTCTTTTGAAATACTTGTTGCAAAATAAAATCTTTACATTTGTCTTGTTAAATTCCATCGGAGGGCAAAACGCATCGGCTAAAATAAGTTTTCTTTGTGCCTTTAGATATATATATATATATATATATATATATATATATATATATATATATATATATGAAAAAAGAAGACAGAAGCCGCAAGCGTTTTTGGTTGTAATGTGGATTTAAAAAAAAAAATTATGTTTTATTTTCCATAATTATGCTACACGTGTTTCTGGTCTCGCGACCGTCATCAGGCAAAGGGTGGAGATTTCCTCATATTATTAAAATTAATTCATTTTTTTTCTTTAGTTTTTTTTATGTTAAATATTCTCGATATGAGACATTTTCTTTTAGTGTTTTCTTGTGTTTTTTATACATATTTCGTTAAAAACAACTGACAAGGTACTGCGATTAAGCTTTTTATTTAATTTTTCTTGTGTCCGAACAAGCGTTTTCTTTTCCGGACGCTAATTGTATAAAAACTAAAAAAAAATAGTCTGCGTACCTAAGTCTATTCTTTTAACCATGGACGATTTTTTTTTCTTTTTGACTGAATGGGTGGGATTTTATGTTTGTATTTGAAGTCATAGGAGTGTTTTATTTTCCAAACGCGATCAGCACATTGTGGCCGTGTACGTAACTAATAGTATTAAGTGTTGGTTTTTTCCTTTTTACAACTTCAATTATTTTTAATCTTTTTTACATGTGTATAAATATTTGTGTTTCCTACTAGTATCTTTTGGTTGATGTTTGGTAGGTTTTTGTGGGTGCTTAAATGGGTCCTAATCGAACTATGGTTGAGTAGGTGTGACGGAAGTCGTCTAGATAGTCATGTTGTAGTATAACCCATATAATTATTTATGAGTTTAGTTTGATCAGGGACACAGTTCCTTAAGGGACATTTGAACTCGTAAATAATATTGGTTCTCTGCAGTTTTGCTTTTGCGGGTGTGTTGTTATTTTTTATGATAAAGTTAGCTATTTTAAATTTTGTAATAGATAATTTAATTGTCTTATTCTGGTCGATTGGGGTTGTGTATTTCTTTGATTCTAAGACAAAATTCGCCTTGCTTATAGTTAACATGTATTTGGTTTTTGTTGAAAATGTTAGTGTTATTGTCTTTCTTTGTATGTTCAGTGTTGTTATTAATTACTTTACAAAGAAATAGTCTAATCTGGTGGTCGATAAGGCAGTTATGAAAACCATTGTTAACTAGCGTCTGTTTTACATTATTGCGGGAAAAGAAGAGGAGAGGACGAATCTCGTGTGCTCTCTTTAGGAAATCTAACTACTATTTTATATCTTTAAATTTAGTGGGTAAGAATATCTGTTCGTGGGGGTTTTTGTGTAATGAAGTGGTAAATATGTTATTACTGAATTCTTCGAGAACGTCTGAGAATGGGAGTTTATTTTTTGACTAAGTTCATAGGTACTGCTAAGGAGAGATTTTTTCGAATGTGGTTTTGAAATAATCAATTTCTTGTTTTTTGGGATTTTTTTTGGTTTTTTGTTTATCTTTTTTTTGTTTTTTGGGGTTTTTTTTTTTGCTAAAATAAAAATATTGTCTACATAGCGGACATATATCTTAGGTTTAGTAACTTTTTTAAATATCGTGTTTTCTACGTGGGACATATAATTGTTAGAGAAACACGGGCTGAGTTGATTTCCCATGCTAATACAATTAGTTTGGGTGTAGATATCACAACTTTGGTTGTGCAATCAAATTTTGAGGATATTTGGTGTGATGAATGAAGATGGAATGGAATTATTTTTATGAAGTTGAGGATTATATCGAAGGTTTCATAGAGGAGACGTTTATAAATACATTTTAAACGTTGAATGAAGTTAAAATACCATCGCGATGGTAATTTAGTGTCACTAGACACTGAAAATTTAGTGGGGTATGAATAATTTCTGGTTTAACTATACATATATTATTTTCAGAAATTACCTTCGGACACAGACAAATTTATATATATATATATATATATATATATATATATATATATATATATATAATCAAATTAATAAATATAAATAAAAGTAAGTGTAAGTGTTCACATACAAATATATACATATATCCTTTGGTTTAAGAAAAACAGTGCTCAGTGCTAAATAACAAAGCTATTAAGTATATATTAATAAAAATACTCTATGCCGACAGTACGGCTCGGAGTTTCATGCTGAATGCAATCTTCAGGTACGGATTGTTGCTTACAGTTTCGTTAATATTTCGAGATCTCGCGAGTTTGATGTGTTGTTTGGATGAATTTTTATTGTTGTTAAATAATAAATTGAACTATATATATAATTTTGAATTTAAATTTAGGCTCAAACTTACACTTAAAGTTGAAAGAATTCCTAATTCTAATGTTCCTTTAAAAATGACCTTTTTGTACGCTGTTGTAAATATACGTTTGAAAATCAAGTGTAGATAACTATTTTTCCTTAAAAAATAGTTAATGATAAAATTAATAAAAATTAATAAAATGATTTGCAGTGATAAAATGATAATTAAAAAAAATCATAATAATAGTATAATAATAATAATGTAAAAGTAATATTTATAATAGTAATAAGAAAAAGAATAATGGTGATTTAGTAAAAATAGTAAAAATAAAATAAGTCATGGTAATAATAACATTAATAAAATATTAATCTGAGTCACCGTGCTTGAGTAGGAATTTATTTTTAAGTATGCAAGTGCACATTAATTCACTGCTTTTGTTTAACAAATTAGGTTTGCCTATATTTTTAGGACCATTAACTTCTCAGAAAGACATAAGCTACATTTATCGCCTTAACCGCTGAAGGGTTTATTTTCTTTACGCAATCCCAGATGATAGTTGGGTTTCTATTCTCGCTTTTCATTTTCCAAAAAAAATGAGAGAGGGCAGTACTGTTACTACATTTAAGATTGCCTTATGTCATTTGGCGATGGTAGAAGCTGTATATATATATATATATATATATATATAGAGAGAGAGAGAGAGAGAGGGAGACAAACAGAGGGAAATCAATTTTTAATACCGACAATACTTCTTAGTAGTATAAATGTTATTTTTTAGATTAGTTCATACGCGAAATGTGCATTCCTGAAGTTGGTTAGGGCTCTCAGCGTGATGTAATGATTAACGAACTTGTCTCGCCAAATCAGCTACGACTGAATAGTGAATTCGATCCTCACTGGGTGCTCCATACTTTCGGCCTTGAGCCACATCTAAGCTACGTTTAGAAAATCAACATTCCTTCAGTAGGTAATTGAGTCTTACGCTGATAATTTCTCGTTGGTAACAGCGTACTTCTTATATGAGTAGTTTTCATAATGTAAAAAATGAGAATACAATTTCGATTCCAGTAAACAGTGTCTTCGTCATCTGTAAGTAAATTGTCCAGTATTCAGTGCTGAGAAATGTACAGACTATTACTTGTCAGTTATCAATTTAGTGTCAGAAGGACATATATTATATAAGAGTTCATCACTCTTTTCAAAAGTTTCCTTTTCTTTCTCTATCTCTTAATACA
>CAHIKZ030000263.1:670000-672500 GCA_903632075.3 Acanthosepion pharaonis | reverse complement strand
TTACATAATTAATCTATTTCAAACATTGAGCACTTTTACCCCAAAAATATAGTATACCTTAAAAGTATATTTTTTATTATATATATATATATATATATATATATATATATATATATATATATATATACGTGTGTTTATTCCTGCGTATGTCATTATTTTTATAATATCTCTACCTATTCATATATATGCATATGTATACATGAATATCCCAGCTTATTCATATATATATATATATATATATATATATATATATATATATATATATATATATTATAAATTAACTGATTCAAAATGTTTTTCGCTACACAGTAATAACCATGTTTCAAAAATGGAAGCTAAAAGCTTCAAATTTAATTTTGTAATTAAGTTAAAAACATTAGTTCCATTTTATCCTCAAGCGAATTTTAGAGTAACTTATTTTTTTAAATTTACTGAGTTTTAAAGGCACCGAAAAATTCATAATTCACTGTTTCCAAGGATACAGATAGATCCAATCATTCAGACAAGGGGTGGTAGCGTGTTTATTTTTATTAACTTTTGTTGTATCCGTTATTAGTTACGTTCGAAAAAGGGGTTAATTTTAGGGAGGGTAGGGATGTATTTTTCAACGAATTCTGACATCGTTAAATGCATGTTGTCTGGGTTTTTTTTTTTTAATTATTGTTAACGGAAAAAATTCTTAAGGTATTTTTTCTATTTGTATACTTAAAGATTTTGGGGGGATGTTTAGATTAAAATACGTTTTATTTAACTACAATTTTAAAATATTTTCACTTTTAATTTTTAATAGACTATATTTCTTTTAAAAGAAGTAAACGTACTAGAATTACTTACAGTATATAAAATTATTTTTTCATATCAAGTGAGTGGATGTATATTACCATATTTTTAAATATTTTTCAAGGAATATATATATATATATATATATATATATATATATATATATATATGCATGCATATGTACCTATGAATATCCCCAGATTTTTATAGCATATATGGGTAGCTAATCTCTCAAGTAAATGTAGGTGCTTCCTTTTGGGGTCTATTACTTCGGTTATAATGCATGTATACACAAATACTTACATATATGCTTACTATCTCTGCATGTTTCTTTACCAATGAGTCCTTTGCTTTCATTTTCAATTCACTTGCCTTTTTTCACTTTTTACCACTATCTTTCTTAAATGATTAAACTACAATTAACTTATTAGTTATTAAACCGTGTTCATACTTTATACTGTGCCTCATTATAATGACCTTGTGTCAGGTAAATCTTATGAAATATTTAGATACATAAATAAGCCCATGTAAGCTATGGGGAGGTCTGGCAGTTCGTGTCTGTATAGATATATTTGTATCTCAATCCAACCTTCTCTCTTAGAAAGCCTGAAAATATATTAAATAAAAGTCATTGTAAAAACAAAGTTTTAACGTAAGCTTCAATAGTTGAATTGAAAAGTAGATGAAGAAACGGGTGAATGAAAGACGGAAAATTAAAAATAAAAGATAAAAACTTATGTTACGCAGAATATAGTTGTTCACGACATTATTTTTTATTGTTCGGAACACGCAATTATCCAAAATAGATGATTAACTCAATGACAATCGTTACATATATATATATATATATATATATATATATATATATATATATATATATATATATATATATATATATATATATATAAAGTATATAATTGGTTATATACGGAATGAATTCCAATAACCAACAATTACTATTCTTAAAAGAGTGCTCAAAGTAGAGCAGATATAAAAAATAAATTAAAAAATAATTAAAATATAAAAAATAATTATATATATATATATATATATATATATACAACGGCCTGACGATTACGTCTGGCATGAAACAGACTGTCGCCTCTAAGTGTTGACTTCAATGTTCACGTTTGTTTAGTAACCAGTCTATTTAATTATTCATAATAAATATAATCCTGCCATAGTGCGTTAATTTTTCTTGAAGATTTCTCGAACATTTAGGCCGGTAGGCGAAAATAAATAAATATACTCTTTAATAAATAAACGGAGCGACCCCTCATATACGACTACCCAAATAATAATAACGTTTAAAGTGGTATAAATCTGTCGGATTAATAAAAAATAATTGTAAAATACACACACGCACACACACACACACACACACACACATATATATATATATATATATATATATATTACAATAACCGTTATCTTAGTGGGTGCATGTGATTGACTAGACATGCCTGTTTATTAAACAGTGAAATTAAATGTCTACTTGACTAGATCATCGAAAGTCTTATTAAAGTAATGTTACCATTCGGCAGAGGTTGAACATGAAATCCCTTTTCTGCTAAAAGTTTCCAGAAATTTTGTTTTTCGTTCTTGTTTTCTAACAGTTCCTATTGTATATTTGGTGTGTGTGTATCTGTTGTGTGTGTATGTGTCTGATATCTGTGTGTTATGTGTGTGTTTGTATGTGATGCAAATTACACTGATTCCA
>CAHIKZ030000263.1:585000-665000 GCA_903632075.3 Acanthosepion pharaonis | reverse complement strand
CGGGAAGCTTGATTACTGATGGAATCTTTTATATTTAAAGCATTCTTTGTTCTGATTTAAAATGTAGATATACTTGTAATGACAAAGTACGCAGGTGTAGACTTTAAGAAAGCTTTATTCAACTGAGAATACAAGGTTCGCGTATAGTGTTCTTTTATAGTCGCAGTAAACAGAAATATCTCTCTCAAAGAGGAAAGTAACGAAACAAGGGGAGATCACTCTTGATTATTCATAACAATACTTTTAGTTATTTTCGAACCCAACAGTAGTTCAGCATTATATCAAATGATTGGAAATTAGAGGCAAAACGATTGTGTTCTACTAGTCTACCAAATAAAAAGTATTTGACTGCCTTAAAATCCGCGCTCAAAATCTAGACTCAAATACTAACCAATACCTCCGCATCCAAACTGATCAGTAGAGAGATTTTTCAAACTTAGCTTTTTTTAGACTTAAGGACAAATGGAGAATAAAATAAAGAGCCCGCTTGCTTTGAAAATCAAATTTCAAAATAATGGCGTCTGTGGGTATTATACAACCAACTCAGCCACCAAACATGGATTGTATTCTTTCAGACAAAAATGTTGTAAAAGTTATCGCTATAGACATTATTGATGTGCCTCAAACTATAGTTGCTGTTGACTTACCACAGTGCTATACACGCAAGTTTTACCATCACCTATCCATAGATTTTACAATGATTACTTCCTTTTCGTAAGGGTATTTTATTGAAATAATCACGACCGACCAAACGACAGCTATTGAAAATATATCGCTTCTCTTTATTGATTCCTACGTTGATAAAAACAAAAAAAGAGAGCAATACCTCAAATGACGATAGCGACTGAAAAATATAAAAAATTCCTTTTAAAGTAATTAAGGTGAGATTTCAATTAGCCAACTTGAACTTTGACCTGTTCAGTCAACTGCTTCGCTGATCGAAAGCAAAGAACGGTCTGTGAACAGAGGCAGCTTCATATAAAACTGAACTTTTCATGGATATCGCGTTTGATTCAGAGACGAAATCGTCGCTGAAAATTCATTTTTCAAAGGCGACAATATCAATTTGTTTCTAATCAGTCGTTCGCTTGGTAAAATGCGTCGATCAGGCGACTAAAGTTTAAAAAAAAGTTTTATACACTGACGTGCCAAAAGTCCTGGGTGGCAGTGTGTATAGATAATGGTAGGTGATGCTACTGTACGTTAACATTATGGAAATGTCTAGATCTATAATAGTTGTACTCTAACATTAAGACTCACCAGGTAAGTTGCTTATGACAAGGTGATTTGAATGGGTGTACAGGTTAGGGAAATTCTTAAATCCACAAACTACCTAGCAGGAAATGCACTCTCCATTGCAGACTGTAAAATACACAAAATGATTCAATCATACGCATGCACATGCAGAAGATTTGCGGCCAATGACTAAGTTTAGATTCTTTTAATGTACAATTATGAGACACTAAGCAAGGCTTAAACTTAATAGATTGTAAGATTTACTTATGAGGGCAAAATTCTATTATGAGAAATAGCGGTAGAAAGATTATATTTTATAAAGATGGGTATGCTTTTTTAGAAAGTTAGCCTTTAATATCTTGACCTTTTACCTAACATATCACATATACAGCTAGCTAGAGTTTCGAATTGACAATAGCGAATGGAAATATTGCTCTCTCGGTCGCCTTATACAAGTTTAATAAGCTTCTATTCTTCTAACATTTCATTTAGAAACAGAAGGTACTTTAAAAGTACCTTCTGTTTGTAAGTAATCTCTCCCATCTCGATACTAACCAAACCCACTGATGCCTAAATTCGATTATGTGGCGGGAACTGCAAGGATTTTTTTTTATCAGAGCTCTAACAGAATTACATTTACTGAAATATATTCTTGTTAAAATATATATATATATTGACTAGTATGAAGGGATTTTCTTATTGGTTGGTTTTTACCAACGGAGAGAGAGAGTGAAAGAACTCAGCAGCGCCGGAATCGAACCCTGGATTACGACTAGCAGGGTACGGAAAAGACTTCCACATGGGAACACCACAGTTACGGAATGAGCTCAGCTGAGACACCGGGAACACAAACGAATTTGAAACAGTGTTGGGTAACACGAACAAGAATCCTTGATAACGCCCGGCAATCGTGCTATGCAATCAACGCGGCGTACTGCCAGAAAATGTATCTACTCTTATGGAGCTTTAGGGGTTTGACTGTTGTGTTCAACAACTGGTTTCGGCAGGGGTACGTCCCCGACCGGTTCACCAGAGGTGTAATCCCGCTGTTGAAAAAGGGTAAGGGTATGGGCGGGATTTAGATGATTACAGGCCCATACCTCTGCTAAACACAGAGTTAAAGATTTTGGCCAATATTCTGTAGGAGCGTTTGCAGTCAGTTGCCGAGTCTCTGTTGGGTCCCGAGCAGACTTGCGCCGTGAGGGGCCAAACAATTCAGAGCAACCTGCATCTGACCCGCACGATCATAGAGAGTGTAAAAGACGACGAGCAAGCCACGCTGATCAATTTAGATCAGTCCAAGGCATTTGATAGGCTTGACCATCGCTACCTTGCTGCTTTTCCTGCAGGCCGTCGGATTCGCACCCGACTTTTGCCGATGGATTAGCCTGCTGTGATTGGCTACCAAAGGAATCATTTGCATAACACCTTCCCGACAATCTGATGAGGAAGCTGGTAAAGTCTTACTTTCTTCATATCCAGATATTCCTGGGTTTGCACCAGTTCTGTTCTGGCATGGCGCCCATGTGCTCTCTTTCTGCAGAGACAACACAGTCAACGTCGTCTCTTTCATCGACGGGGACCCGGGGAATCTTATCAGGAACGATTAGCTTCTGTGCCTTGGTTTGGTTTATTTTGTTTTATGGCATATCAATTTCTTTTTATTTTCATAAACCAGCTGCCACTCAAACCTAGAGAAGCCAGTCTACCCTACTATTTACCCTATCTTGGGCCAGCTTCTCGTACAAAACTTAATGAGAAAGAAAAGATTTTGTCACGTCTAAAATTTAACAGAACTATTTGAGGCAATTCATTTGTAAGCGACACACACACGCACATTATATATATATATATATATATATATATATATATATATATATATATATATATATATATATATATTTTTTTGAAATCTTATTGAAAGCATATCTCCTAGCCCAGTACATGGTGGGGGGGCCGAGGATTGGCCGATGATTCCTCCCCCACCAGGGCGACGCTTGGACACAAGGTAAAGCCGTTTATTCAGTCACCATCATCATGACGACGTAGGCAGTCACCCACTTGTTGGCCCATGTAAGTATCGTTTCGCTCCAGCTGAATGCATTTACATTTTTCATTTTTTTTTTTTTTTTTTTTTCGTTTTTTTAATTTTTTATTGTTCCTCCCCCCTCCCAACTGAAAGGCATTTTGTCCCAATGATGCTACTTATTTGATAATTTAGTAAGGAATCCCGATCCGAAATGTTAACAAAGAAAAAAACTAGAAAAATGGAAAATTAAATGTCTTTTACTGGATGTGATAATAAATCCGGGTAACCGTATTTTCAATTTCTTTTTAGAATAGACAATGGGACTTATACTAAGTTAAAACTTAATGTGATAGAGTATAGCCAATTGTGAACCAGGACTCCTTCCCTGTTATCTCCCCCTCCAATCCTTCCCTCTGTTTTGTGTCGTCCTTTTTTGTGTTATCTGTAATAGGAGTAGGTAGTCCCTTCTACCGCCCGGTCAACACTCCTCCCCCTTCTATTGGACATGAGTAGAGGCTTACACCTTGTTTCTTGTCTAGGAAGGGGTTCCCGGTTCTGTCTTCTCTCTCCGGCCTCTGTATTAGTGCAGGTCTGTTTCTCCCGTGATGCGTGCAGTCTGTGGCAACATCTCTTCATTCTGAGGGTACACGGCTGACAGTTCTCTGGTTGCTGTTTCCGACTGGTAGTTAGGAGCCCTAACTCTTGCGTAGCGTCTTGAGCGGCTGCTCTGATCAACAGTTGTATAATACCGGGGTGTTTGTAGTGCCATGTCGCGCGTGTAAAGGTGTCCCTGCAGTCACCTCCGGTGGGCAGCCCTGAGGCCACATAATGATGCGGATTTTGCCAACATCTCTCTGCCCGCGTCACGGTCGAAACTGTCTGTTTTCTCTTACCTCGGGCCTTCTCATCTTTGCAAATAAATCCAACATGAGTTACAAAAACCGAAAGATTTACCCTAAACCAGCATCTCAGAAACCACCTAAACCCCTCAACATTTCATTCTCCAACATCCGGGGCATTAGAACAAACTTCTACAGTCTGGAATCTTTCCTCACTGCAAACGGCCCGGATGTACTGGCTCTCTGTGAGACAAACCTTGTCTCATCTATCCCCTCTTCTGATCTCTCGATCCCCGGCTATCTTCCTCTCCTCAGAAAAGACTTTCTAACCCACATGCACGGTCTTGGTGTCTACGTCAAGAACATCTCCCCTGGCCAGAGAGTCCTCTCTTGAATCGCCTGACCAGTCATACATGTGTCTCCGTCTCTCTCTCTCCTCAATGCGGTAAGCTATCTCTTCTTCCTTTACCGCTCTCCATCCTCTCAAGACTGTGAGATACTTGATAGCATTTCTGACAACATAGACAAGGCTCTCTCCCTCCACCCGTTTGCTCACATTTTTGTGTTTGGAGACTTTAACGCCCATCACACTCTGTGGCTTAAGAATGCTACTACTGACCATGCAGGCATTCAAACGCTTAATTTTTCAATATCCCATTCCCTCACACAGATAGTTAACTTCCCCACTCGTTTTGCCCTCAACCGGGTAAGTAAAGCCTCTCTACTCGACCTGTGCTTTACCTCCATCCCCGAATCCTGCAGCGCCTCGCAACTATGCCCACTTGGTAACTCTGACCATACAGTAGTATCGGTTAACATCTCCTTTAACTCCACACCCTATAAAGAACCTCCTACCACTAGAACTTCGTTCTATTATCAACGAGCTGACTGGGACGCGTTCCGTGATTTCCTCCGCGATGTCCCCTGGGATGGAGTCTTTAAGCTTCCCGTCCAAGAATGTGCTTCTGAGGTCTCTTCCTGGGTTAAAGCTGGAATCGACGCTTTCATCCCATCAAGGAAATATAGGGTTAAGTCGCGCTCCTGCCCCTGGTTTTCGGCTGCTTGCTCAGCCGCCATCGCCCATAGGAACCACTACTTCCACCTATACCGTAGCGACATGTCTGTCTGCAATAGACGTCTCTTTGCCGCCGCCCGTAACGATTGTAAGCGTGTCCTAAATGATGCTAAGTCACTATTTGCGGCTCGAATGAAGGAACGTATTGCATCTCGCAAATTGGGCTCCAAAGATTATTGGCGTCTCTGCAAGAGTGTATTGAATAATTGCAAACCCTCCATACCTCCTCTATTCAACCAGTTCGAAGTCTTGACCTCCTCTACCGACAAGGCTGAATGCTCTGCTCGGAAATTTTCATCAACTCGACGCTCGACTCTTCTGGTGTACCCATACCCGACTTCCTTAGAACTGAGGCCATATTGAGTGGGTTAAACATAACCCCAACCTTGGTACTAGGCGTTATCTCCAATTTAGATCCCAACAAGGCGAGTGGTGGAGATGGGATACCAGCCATTGTCTTAAAGAAATGCGCGCCTGAACTGGCACCCGCCCTTTCGAAACTATACAACTACTGCCTCAAGGAATGTTGTTTTCCTGACTGCTGGAAGTCCTCTTCGATCGTTCCTGTCTTCAAGAACTCCGGCGACCCCTCTGACCCTTCCAACTACCGTCCTATCAGTCTCCTTCCCTCTTCGGCAAAATCTTCGAAGCTCTAATCAATACCGGGGTGGTTAACCACCTCATCCAATAATCTGCTCTCAGACAAGCAATATGGTTTCCGCTTTGCCAGATCTACAGCCGATGTGCTCACAGCCATCACGGAAACAGTCTACCGAACTCTCCAAAATAACGGGGAAGCCCGAGCCGTGGCACTAGATATCTCAAAGCATTTGATAGGGTTTGGCACGCCGGCCTTCTCCGCAAGATCAGGGTTATGGCATTACGGGTCAATTATATAACGTAATACAATCATTCCTGTCAAACCGTGAATTAAAGGTCGTTCACAACGGATTCTCCTCCAGTTCCTACCCCACGAACGCAGGTGTTCCTCAAGGCTCCATCCTAGGCCCCACTCTATTCCTTATCTATATAAATGACCTTCCTGACGCCGTAACTTCTCAAGTCGGCATCTACGCGGATGACACCACAATTTATTCCTGCCTCAAAACAAATCCAGTCTCGCTGACAAAACTCACCTTGCCGTGCGCCTCGAAAAAGGACCTCCAATCGATTGTGAACTGGGGCATGATTTGGCTGGTCAACTTCAACGCTTCGAAGACAAAACTGCTCTCTATTAATCACCACAGAGAGCCTTCCCTTCCTCCATTATAATGTCTGACGCTCAACTTCCTGAGAGAGCAACTCTCTGCGGTTTCTCGGTCTCGTTGACTGCTGACCTGAGATGGAATAAATACATCGAGTCAATTGCCTCGTCCACTGCGAGGAAAGTTGGCTCCCTGAGCCGTGCTAGGAAGTTTTTCTCCCCCTGAGTCGATCCTCCAGATATACAAATCCACAATTCGCCCTTGCATGGAGTATTGCTGCCATATATGGTCTGGCGCCCTTCTGTTTGCCTCAGGGTTCTTGATAGGCTCAAAGCGGATATGCAATATGGTTGGCCCTGCCCTGGCGACTCGTCTACAGTCACTTTCTCACAGACGCACCGTCGCCTCCCTCTGTCTGTTCTACAAATACTTTCATGGAAATTGCTCCAAGGAACTGCATTCGCTGGTTCCCAAACTTCATGAGTTCAAGCGCCCTACGAGGCTGGCATCCCGCTCTCACCCCTTCACTGTCGAAACTCATAAATGTAGCCGTCTCTTCTACTCTAATAGCTTCATGTCTCGCACCTCTCGCCTGTGGAACTCTCTTCCCTTCTCCTGTTTCCCTGAGAGTTATAATCTCCAGCTATTCAAGTGTAATGTCAATCGACATCTCCAGTTGCCTTAATCTATCTACTACCCCATCCTTTCTTCTATCACTCCTATCTGATCTTCCCTATTTTCTGTAACCCCTTGCGTCCCTAGTGGCTCCCCGCCTTGCTTGGGGTGAAATGCTTAAAAAAAAAAAAAAAAAATATATATATATATATATATATATATATTACACACACACTGCCAGCTTTAGTTCCGTAGACTCTGCAAAGGAGTATGGGGCCATAGTACTCAACAAAATCTTACGTTGCTGATTAATTGAATCCCGTAAAGCCTTTCTAGCTTTTGCGGGATTCAATTCCTAAACCCATAACCAGTAGGTTTTATACATCATGCTCCCAAGCGGTCCCCACCTAACTACTGACCTGGCTCGACAGTGCTTAACTTTAGTGATCAAATGAAAACAGGTGTTTCAGAACGATTTGACCGTAAGCACACGCATGCACACAGACACACAGACACACACACACACACATATATATTATAATTATTTTCATTTTTTATGTATTTCTTTGAAAGTTTATTTCTAAAATCGCTTGAAAATGGAACAATAATAAAAATAATTATGATATGTTGCTCTACAGTTTGTATCGAGCACTTTTATTTTAAAAATAAAAATAACTGCTAAGAACATTGGATTATAAATCTTATTGTTCTTTCTTCTTCTTCTTCTTATTATTATTATTATTATATATATATATATAACAAAAAGAGGCATTATATTAAAAAGAGGTTTAATAATCATGCCACCTCTCTTTAGGCTAGAAAGCCAAAGAAGTGACACCAAACTTGCGGATTGTATTTGGGTGTTTAGAGAGGTATATGGCAGAAATCCATGTGTAAAGTGTAGTATAATAAGAAAGGTGAAGCCGGCAGAATCCATGGCAACTGGTGCCGACTGTGTCATGAGGAGAAGTTGGCTATTGCTACATATCGTAATAGAAATGTGCTAATGAATGAGAGAACTGAGATTTTGTCAAATGCAGGCATTTAAGTAAATATCTTTTGGGTATGTATGAACTCGGATGAATAAATTTTTTCCTCCTCCCCCTTTTCCTTTTTCCCCCTTACAACAATTCTCTTTTCCCAGGGTCATATAAATATAGATTGTTCATCCTTCTACTTGATTGAGGAGACGTTGTGGTCAAAAACCTGGGTAAAAATGTAGACTGTTTTTTAGTGTTTTTTAAATGTTTTTTGCTCTGCATTTTCTATTTTGATTTTTGTACTGAGCACATTTTAATGTTTATACGTTTTAGGCGCGTGTCTAAAATATATATATGCAAACAAACACACACACACATATATATATATATATATATATATATATATATATATATATATATATATATATATATATATATATATTCAGTGAAAATTAAGTTCTATCGAGATTCATATATATTTAAAAAACATTGTTTAAAACTTATATTTCTCGTGGTATTAAATCCAGTAAATGATATAAATGGTTTTTCCTTTAAAGGGTAAGTATATATTATGAATTATTAATTCTATTTAAGGTCAGTAATCAGATATTGCTTAATAAATAATTTATATAATGAAAGGGATATATATATATATATATATATATATATATATATATATTCGAAACTGAGACACATACATGATGAATTGAAAAAGAGAGAGAGTCGAACATTCTGATAGAAATGCGGACAGACAAATAGGAATTTTATGTGTTTATTAACAAAACCTGCGAATAATAATGAAATAAATCTATTAAGTTTGAATAATTGGGAGAAACGATTAAAGAAAAGCAAATTTTAAAAGCTTTCCAAGTGAATGAAGGTCGATAAAAGTGAGACTTGCATTTTATAGAAGGGAAAGAAAATAGCGTGTCAAGAGATGTTGACAATGCACAATATCAAGCAATGGCATCTCTCACCGACCGCGGACGAAGAACGACGAATGGAGAAGATTGCCAAGATCGATTGAAAATTCTCTTCTATTAGCTTTTTCTCTCTCGATTTGAAGATGCATTAATATCAAAGGCACTTATTGTCAAAATTTGTTCAGATCAATTCAATGAACGTAAATTATCTGCTGGAACTAGCTAAAATTGCTAAAGTGGATTTTCAAATATATATATATATATATATATATATATATATATATATATGTGTGTGTGTGTGTGTGTGTGCTTCCATGGACATATGTATGTATTTATGTATGTGTTTTATGTACATATTTATAGATAGATAGATAGATAGATAGATAGATAGATAGATAGATAGATACTATATGAAGAGACTGATATTGATAGGTAGATAGATAGATCATACAAGTTTAAGGTAGTTGTAGTCCGAGAAGGGGGGAAAGTTCTCAGGCAGACCAATTTCACAAAAAATCAGATCTTATAACTAAACGTCATATTTGGAGGAAGTGCCGTGAACTTCTCAGTACCAGTTAGTACATATATATATATATATATATATATATATATATATATATATATATATATATCAGTGTGGATAGAAACTAAATAACAAGAAATAGTGGTTTAGTTATCATTTGTCCCAGATGAGTTAGGAAACCTTGAAAGCTTTGCTGTATATGTATTTATTAATATATATATATATATGTGTGTGTGTGTGTGTGTGTGTGTGTGTGTGTGTGTGTGTGTGTGTGTGAATATGTTTTAGTACGTATGTATGTGTTTACATTTATTATAATAAAACTGAAAATTTATTCGATTTTTAATGAAATACTGTCACAGTTTGTTCACTTGACTGGTTTAATTTCTCTTTTCTATCCTGACGCAGTTTCTATGGAAACTTCTCATAAGATTTACATTGATTTTTTGAAAGATTTTAAAATGTAAGATTGATTTTCACATTGATTTTTGAACAACTGATATAAGATTGATGTCATGAATCCCTTAGATGAGTTTTACATAGGCTGGCCTCCCATGTTTTTCGATGCTCACAACATTCTTTTTTTTTCTTCGTTTTTTCTTTTGTTATACACCGTACCTATGAACACTAATAAGTATGTCCAAATCTTCATAAATACGTTGGACACTATTGTAAGTGGGGTCATATGCTGCCTAAGCTGGCAGCGTGAGCTGTCAGCGTGGGAAGCGATTGCTGTGTCGAACTCTCCGCCTTCGGGTAGAGAGGAAGCCGGACGAGGCTATGCCGAAGGGCAGAGTCTCGTCCGGAGATGTAGACAGATTCCTGATCCCGCGTATGCAGAGTCTGCGGGCAATTTTTGGCCGAGGCCACGGGCTCGGATTTCCCCACATTAAATTCGGCATTGTGCCACATCCTACCTCATGGGGAGGCAGGTAAATATCGTAAGAGGCTGTCTAAGTAGTCCATTAGTAGCAGTGGTTTACCTACTTCACGCCGCTAGCGAGTATTATATTTTGTTCATGTTATAAAGATTACCATTTCATTTCCAACCTCCGTTTTGGTTATTCCTCATTCATTAACCCTTCCTAGGTTACAATACTATCTATCCTGGTCTTTTCATAATCTATCTATCTATCTATCTATCTATCTATCTATCTATGTGAGAGTCTTGACATCAATCTATCTGAGAGTCTTCACATCTATCTATATATCTATCTATCTATCTATGTCTGTTCATTATCTATCTATCCTGGTTTTACATAAGCTATCTATCCTAATTTCTTTTTTCTTGCGTTCTTTTGTATGTATGTATGTATGTATGTATGTATGTATCTATCTATCTATCTATCTATGTATCTATCTATCTATCTATCTATCTATCCTGGTCTTTTCATAAGCTATCTATCTATCTATCTATCTATCTGTAACAGTCTGTCCTCGAGCTTTCTAACTTTGTATATATATATATATATATATATATATATATATATATATGAGTTCCACGTAGGCTTCCACCCCCCATGTTTTTCGATGCTCGCAACATTCTTAAACCTTCTGTTCTTCTTTATACAGGGAAAAAATAATAAAACTTTGATGATAAAGTAAACCTTGTTCACCCATTCCTATCTTCTTGGAAATTGGGATTTAGAATATTACGGAACTAATGGCTGCAAGAAGCCAATTTTATATGGAATAATCGTTTTTCTAAATAACCATCAGTGTTGCTATTTAGCACGCGTAGAAGATGGCATTGAACTGAATTGTAAGTTTACCACGTGAACCACCGTACCAGATGAAATGTCAAAGAGTCCTTTTATTATTTACCTTCCTCTCTAACCAAGAAGCCAACCGTAAAGTACAAAGACTGATTGCACTTTTTCACTAGTATCTTCGTCACTATTGTTTTTAGTAAGCAAGCACAAAACTTTAACCGGGTTGTTTTAAATTATGGCGTTTTAGTTCAGAAATAGCAAAAGTTTTCATTAATAATATTAGTAATAACGCAATAATTAGTACTAGAAAACATCTAAAAACCACCAGGTTCAAAATATGTGTGAAAAAGTCTGAAGAAGGCATTGGTTGAAACTATATATTAATCAATAAATTCAAGAAAATGTGTGAATATTCAATGAATAAAATATATAGAAATAAAACCAAAAGAGAATAAAATATTCGTATATAAAGGAAACGAGTTTGCAGAGTGGCTGAAGATGAAAATGATCACTAAATGCAAATTGATATATTTTTTTAATTAATCCCCCCCCCCCGAGCATTATTTTTTTGTTTTTTGTTTTTTTTGAAAGAATAGTGTTGCCGGCTATATGTTTTATGAAAAAATAATATTACAAGCTATATACATTTTTGAGGAAAAAAATATTAACAAAAATAGATTTTTGAGAAAACGAAAGTATTACCAGGAAAAAAAAAAAAAGAAAAAAAAAGTTGTCGGTATTAAATGACCCATTGAGGTTGATGTGCCGTAAAACAAAACAAACCAAACCAAACCTTCTTCACACACAAAAAAAAAACGCCTCTTCTTGCGTCACTTATCAGTTATGTACCATTCGTAATACACGCTTAGGCCATCATGTATCTTTCGATACATAACTGATGAGGTAGATTATTTCCCGCGGTAGGTTGCTATTTCTTTCTGCGGTAGACCAGTTAGATCCAAAGCTATAGAACCCAGTCCGTTCTGCTATTAACACAGAGGGAGGGGCAGAAGAAGAGGATTCATAACTTTTCTAAGGGTAATAGGACGTAAGTGAAAGTAATGGATTCGACTGGAATTCGAACTCGGCTCTTCGATTCTTCAATTCTGAACCACTATCCATTACTCCACCGTGCCTTCCTTTAGTACTTCAGTTTAATAATTTAAATTATTATAATATGCAATTCTTCTTAGTTTCTGTGGCGTTATTTTATGCGTGTGTGTGTGCGTATGTGTGTTTGTGAGAGAAAGAGAGAGAGAAAGAGAGAGTTTTGTAACATAGATAGTAAATTAATAACAAGTCTTCATTGAGACTCGAACTCGGATGTTTGGCTTTTTGTAGAAATAGATTTACGGTGAAATTACGAAAGCCGACAGAGTTAAGCTCTTTGTTTTGTTTTGTTTTTTTTTCTATTTTATCTTCATATCACTTTTCCACCTTCTCCAGTTTGTATTTGCCACACATGGTGTACAATGCGTGCTAAATTGATATGTCTCCATTTGTACTCTCGTTGCTTCACGTTGGAGTTTGATGCAACAGTTTACGAAAAAACATCCCAAAATAAAGATGATTCGAGCGTGGGAGTTGCTTTCTCAGCCTAAACAGTTCAATGGAGTTTGCGAAAGAACTGGCTTGTAACTTTCAATAACTCAAAACCCAAACTATTTTCATTTCATGACCCCCGATGAGACAGATTTTTCTCCATTCACGATGAACGGCATTTCTCTCAATTTCTCTTATTTCTGTTGGCCGTGAGGTCTACTCGAGATCCTAAATGGAACTCATGTATACAACCAATTGCTAAAGATACGAGAAAAATAGTCTGTTCGTTCTATCGTTCCAAAAAGTACCTGATAGGCTCTACTATGATTTATCTTTACAAAAGTCAAGAACGGAGTATTGCTGCCATACCTGGGCTGGAATTACACATTCCTCTCTTTCCTGATTTGCTAAAGTTCAAGGTCATTTACGCTGCCTTGGAAGAGAAGACATATTTCCGACCCCATAGCCACTTACCCACAGGAGCCCATTGGTATTCTATCGGTTTTTTCATGGCAAAGGTTCGGACGATGTTATATTCCGTGCTAATAGAAACATATACTTGAAAAACAAGGTGGATAAAATAAGTAAAGGTTTATTGTAAAAACCAATACAATAAGAATAAAAGTAACATTTGTGCACAAGGTCGTCGCAAGTCAATCCAGTAGTGAGTGCTACTATTGGAAGGTCGATAGTTCTTGGGGAAGTCTAAGATCCCAGCTAGACAATATTTACCAGCCTCCTCACGAGGTAGGATATGGCACACGGCCGAATTTAATATGGGGCAATCCGAGCCCTTAGGCTCGGCCAAAAATTCCCCGTAACCCTGCATAAATGGGTTCGGGTCTGTCTACCTCAACGGACGAGACTCGGCCCTTCAGCAGAGCCTCGTCCAGGTTCCTCTATTCCCGAAGGCAGAGAGTTCGACAACAGCTAAGAGCTGAGAAAAAGATCCCAGCTAGTATATTTACTAACCGCCCCACGCGATCAGATGGGGCACAAGGCCGAATTTAATGTGAGGTATCCAAGCCCGTAAGCTCAGCCAAAAAGTTTCCGTAGACCCCGTATAAAACGGAATCGGGTATCTGTTTCCTGAAACGAGGCTCTTCCCTTCGACATAGACGCGTCTGGGGATCCTCTCTGTCAGAAGGCAGAAAGTTTAACCAGCACAGCTGGAACAAATCCCAGCTAGTATATATTTAGCTACCCCGCACGAGGGTTGCATGTGGCACGAGGCCACTTTAACGTGGGTTCTCCGAGCCCGTAGTATCGGCCAAAAATATTCTCTTTTTGAACCCGCATAAACGGGTTCAGGGGCAGTCTACTTCCCCGAACAAGACTTTGCCCTTCGGTGGAGCCTCGTCCGGGTTCCTCTCTGCTCAGAGGCAGAGAGTTCGACTGTCTAGCCAGAACAGGTCGCAGCTAGTATATTTAGCTACCCACCCACGAGGGTTGCATGTGGCACAAGGCCGGTTTAGCGTGGGTTGTCCGAGCCCGTATGATCGGCCAAAAATATTCCCTTTCCAACGCGTATAAACGGGTTCAGGGGCAGTCTACCTCCCCGAACGAAACTCTGCCCTTCGGCGGAGCCTCGTCCAGGTTCCTCTCTGCCCGAAGGTAGAGAGTTTGACTGTTTAGTTGGAACAGGTCGCAGCTAGACTTTGTAGTCCGTTGACTTACAGATACATATAGGTAGTTACTACCTATAGTGTAGTCACTCATGGGGGTGACTGGTTATTCCATTACATCAGACGAGCTACATTCTTTTGTACCACCAGTTCAGGTCTTAACAGCTAAGACCTGCGTTGCTACATCCACGGAGTCGAACGGTTTTCAATCCTTCTGTAAATAGGAAGTTCCACTCGGACAGATTTTTCACAAGAACCGTGGGATAAAATACCACGTCAATACTTTCCCGAACGTTACAATATTAAAATCTACAAGTCTATGGTTAATCGTTGTCTAGCCTTCATATCTTTATAATCTTCACTTCCTACTCATACAACAAACCATATTCAGTAGGCCTCTACATTGACTGGCTCTTGAGTCTTGTATTGGGTGAACATTAATAAAGAAAACTTACTATGTGGCCCAGTCTCTCCTGCTTTCACTCACATTCTTCGCAGCACAAAATCCACGTAAAATTATTATTATTATTATTATTATTATGAAAACAACAACGATGATAGGATTAACCCCCAAATCTCTGAAAGTTAAAAATACTTTTGGCGCTGCAGCTTCAATACAAAATATCTAAAAAAATATAACAGACACAAAAAGTTTCTATAAAAAAAACCGTAAAATAGTTAAAATTGTTCAGTTCTCACAATGTTTTCTTTGTATTTAAAAGTTTCACTTGTATAAGGAAGGCATGTCTATGTAATTTATATTAAAAAGAAAACTATTAAAATATGAGGTATGAGAATAATGGGATGAAGTCAGATTATTAAAAGGCAAAAATCAATATGAAACGCAGAGACTATAGTGGACATTAAGTATATATCAGTTTCTAAGCCGTTTTTTGATTCGTGAGATCCCAAGTAGAAAGGACGAATGTGGTCTGTATTAAACCTCCAATTTTACAAAGATATCACAAGTTGGCAAGACACAAAGGTGATTATTCACACTAAAACTATCTTAGATACATGACCAACTACGATATTTATATAGATCAGTCCTATTGTTAAGGGTGACAATATTTTAATTGTAGAATAGTGTTAGAATTAGTATTCACGTGGCAGTAACAATACTAGTAACAAAGACGGTATACGAATTAGTCCAGTAGTAATTCACAGTTCATTGAGGAATTGATGGTAATATCCTTCTCGAAAATATACTGCTGCCAATATTTTTTACAAAAATGTATTGCTGGTAATATCTTTTTTCTTCAAAAATTCATTGCTGGTAATATATATATAATGTCATCAACAGACAGACTGTTTCGCGACCCTTCAATGTGGCTAGACGTCCTGTTACCTCTAGTTAGGATCGAAACCCGACAGACGGATATTCTACCACTAAGCCGTCGGTGCACGGTGGAGACGAAGGTGAACTTTAGCGTATTTATTTTTAGATAAACACACACAATCAATTCGCTTTTGCCGAAGAGTCTCGCTATATCAGCCGTAATAGTCACTGTTTACAAACGCACACTTCTTCCCCAAAAAGCTCAACCGAAATTACTTTTTCAGGAGCCTATATAATGTCATCGACAGACAGACTGTTTCGGTGTTTCACAGATCTTCAGTGTGGCTAGACGTCCGGTTGGCTCTAGTTAGGATCTAAACCCGACTTATATATATATATATATATATATATATATATATATATATATATATATATATATATATATATATATTTTGCAGAAATGTATTACTAGTATTAAAGCCCATTTTAGATTTTCATGGTGTTTTGGCTCCAATTTTGCCCATAACTAGGACCCTAACAGATGCTACCACCCTGGGTCATGCTGGAACTGAGAACACCAGCAATTAATAGATGTTTCCACACTTCTCAAAACCTCTTGAACGGAGGCCTTGCTGCCGGATGTAGTTTATCGTCTTACTCAAGACACTTTCCTCATGGTATTTGCGCGTAAGTGCATATCACGAACCCGGCTGGAATTGGAAATCGGCTCTCGTATTGACAATTCCTAGACATTATCCTTTACACCACCGGCACATCCAAGTTTATAGCACCTGGTATCCCAAGTCTAGGGAAGGAGCAGTAACCGATGTCGTATTGCGACTCGACGACTATGAAACCCCATAAAATGCATTCTGCGCTCTAGAGGATATTGACTGATAGGTTGATCGGATCCGGATTTGAATCTGGATAGGATTTGATGCAGAGTTCACATTCATGTTTACTTTGGTCCTTTTCTTGAATCATACGTGGGTACCGACAGTTATCACGTACCACTGAGGTCCTCCCAGAAGTTACATATTCTTGGCACACCCTTGTTATCGCTCTTTGAGTAAAAAAAAAAAAAATCTACTGTTTTATCCAATTTAGAGATTTTGCAGTCAAACGGAGTTAATCTTTTCCGACTCATACATGTGGTATTATAGCAGAATAGACAGTGTACTCACATTTCACACCAGACAATCAAAGGAAGATAGACCTGCTGTTACTTCCGGCCACCGAATGCGAGGTATGTGACCTTACACTTGTATCTGATATTGCAAGAATGGACACGAGAATTTTGGAGAAATGAATATATAAACAACTGTCCCAAAAATGATTTAGGCAGGTCGCAGACAGGAAGTATGGTTCACGTATCAGGACAGGTTTCTGAGGACAGTTTCACACCCACAGTTGCAAAGATTAACTGACGATATTTTAGAGTAAATAAAATGTTAAATATCTAAGATTTAGCTTTCTCGTAATCATTTGATCGACACGACCCCTTCATTAAACATGCCTATCTATTGCATCACGCATAGTTGTGTCCTCTGTCGGCACTGGCTCCAACTCCACTTCCTAGATTGTATGAACGAAGTACTGTCTCTTATTATTTGTTTTATTATACGAGGTGGACAAACGTGTAGCATCGATTCTAGAAGGTAGTTGGATGAAGAACTTAACTGGAAAGCATGCCAGCTTGTTGACCTAGCATTCCGTCACGTGCGGCCTAGCCTCTTCAATGAATCTGGGTGCGGGATGAATATCGACGCTTCAGTTCTTTCACCCCCTCTGTCGACTTCGCGTCTTGTATCCAAAACGTAGACAATGTTAATCCATCACGGTTAGATTTCCGTGCCCTTGGGGTATTCTTACCAATCGCTCACCAACCTGGCATTCTGGAATAATATGTCATCCAAATGACTCCATCTCTATAAGTGGGAGACGACAAAATTACGCATTTTTCTGCTGTGTCAGTTTTTTGGTATTTATAATTCATGTTCGTCTTGTAAAATGCGATCAGGTTTTTAAAATGTCATTCGATACAGAATAAAAATGAAAGTATTATCATCTATTTTTTTATTAAGTGAGACTAGCTCGCCTGTTTGGAATTCTCAAATCTGATACATGAAGTTTCAAACTAAACAAAAAGCTGTAATAATATTATTTGAGTTTCCGATTGTTTTCGTTCAATTATCAACAAGCAGAGTTTTTATAAATAGAACTCCAAATTCTATTCATAATACTTTTTTTGGTGGAATCCAACTCAATAGAGTCAAATATCGTCTTTCCTGAAAACCATAATGCATACACTTTTTTTTTCTTCCGCTATAATAGGAAGAAAATCAAATGGAAAGTTAGTATTCCTTTAGCTTCGGCTGCGTTAACCAAGAATCGTTTTATTCGTTCTTAGAAACGACACTGCTATATTTTAATAATATTAAATGTATGAAATGTTTCCAACGTTGTTATTAAGATACGAACCAAGCGGAATGCAAAGTATTGTCAGAGCTGAAAAGCCTTATATTTGTCTATAATTCTCTAAGATGCGGGGTAAATCTTTAAGATTTATTTTAACGAAGAGATATAAAGTAAGCAAAATGTTTCTTATCTTTTTCGAATATTTGCCATCAGTCCATTTCATAGAGCATTCTCCTTTCTTGATCCGGTATGATTCTAATGCAAGCACATATGACGAAAGCATAAGCACTTAAAAGTATTTAGTGAACGAAATCTTCTTTAGTAATTTTTCGAATCACTGAAAAAGTCCGATTTTTTCTTTATGATTTGCATGACCAGCTTACTAAACACGGTACTACGTGTATTTTCTTCTTTTTATTTCCCTTTTCAATAGACAGGCCAACAAATTCATTAAGATTTATTGGAATAAAAATTCAATAAAAAGTTCCCGAGTGACGAAGGTATTTACGGCTACACGCCAAATCCTGAAAAATAAATGTCATTTCCTTGGCGCCGAATGAGTGTGTAGCGAAACTGGACGAGAAATATCTTCAGTTTAAGTCAAAAACTTCTTTATTGTTATCCTCTCCATGGCGTAAATCCAATGTGACGGATGAAAATATTGAGGTGAAAATGAAACCTGAAAAACATTTTAACCATTTTTTTTTCATTTGTAACAAAATATCATGGAAATAATTACGAGAAATTCGGCTTCGTCTTTAACTTTCGCTTTTTCTTTCTTTCTTTCTTTCTTTCTTTCTTTCTTTCTTTCTTTCTTTCCTTCGTTCATTCATTAATGGACACTTCAAACCTTTTTTCCGCTCGTCTATTCATTTTGCGTAGTAAAAATATCGTCAAAATGTCGACAAAGGCATTTGTGAGTTTGTAACGGAACGATAGTCGCTATAATTTATTAAATTATTCTCTTTGGATGACGATAATTGATTTTCTGAGAAATCAGAAGGACTACAGGGAAGTGGATTCTATATATGAATTCATACAACAAACTAAACAAGTTTCCATCCAGACACTAATGGAAATGCAAACAGATTTACACATACAGTCAGAGAATGAAATATATACACAAGCAACCAAATACATACATTGATTTATATACACTACACGCAGATAAAGATCCTTCCAGCAATAAACCATTTGCTTAGTAAATTATGCCCACCTTTCGCTCGTATAGGGAGTTTTTTCGCCCCCCTGGATTTTCTCATTACTCTGGCCTTTTGTCAGACTAGCTGGAGCATATTTGTTATTTTCTCGTGATTTTATTAGATAAAGCATTGCTAACTATTAATCATTTTTGACTAATATTTCTTTCATTTTAGTTTTAATATTCAGCGCAACTAACTCAGGATGTATATTCAAGGATATTAGTCGGAAAAGGCTTACGGCCATTTCACGTCAAAACACCAGTTACCGTACGAATTACCGAAGTTAAGCAACGTCGAGCAAGGTCACTACCTAAATGGATGACTGTTTAATAATACCAGCTGCTGTAAGATTGATGGGGGCATGGGTTGTAATGGTTCGGTTTTGTTAATCGGAGAGCCGAGTTCAAATTCTAATTGGATTTGTTATATTCACTTATATGCACAAATTCACTTGGGTAAAGTAGGAATCGACCTCTTCTCCCCCATCTACTGGTTAATTAATAAAACTTGTATCACTTAATCAGTATTATTATCTCTAAAAAAAATTCTTATAATCTAAAAATATTTTCTGGGTTTAAATAACCTGCAAAGAAAATTGAATCAATCAATAAAAAACAATTTAGCTGAAAACATATCTTGTATTCTTATTAGATGAATTTTTTCAACCATAACTAATTTTTTATTAATATCTTTTTTATTAATATTTTTTATTAGATTTTTTTTTATTAGTATTTTTTCATCTAAATTTAGTTCTTTTGCATCACTAGTTTACAGCTCAGATCGATAATAAAGAAATAAACTCTTAACGAGAATCGAACACGCAACCCTTTGCCTCGACAAATCTAGTTAACCTGACCACCTGTTCTGCCATTGAAATTCTTTGCCTAAAAGAATCTCCAACCTAAACCACATCAACCTCCATTTCTTTTTTCCCCAATCGATCAGTGTCAAAATTATTATTGATTCTACAAATTGTAATAGTCGTAATATTATCATAATTTTAATTTTTTATTAAACGAAGTGTGGTCAACCATTATTTTTTAATAGTTTTTATTTCAGATATCAGCTACTTTTCATTTGTAGCATGTCATTCCCGTCAAGAAATACCAGCCTTAACAGAATTTAATGTCAATAAGGAAAACCTTGTTTTGAGAAAAGTGGATCCGTGATAACCACAATACGTAATATGCTTTTCTTCAGGGATATCAAAATAGAGTTTGCACTCAGTGTTACATCAGAACATCAGAGAAAGCAGGTGTATCAGCGGGTTGAAATAGAAGGTAACTTCATAGCCACCAGGAACACATTCGTGCCTTTCAAAATGAGGATATGTGTACATATGGGACAATTGGGAGATATATAAGCTTCCCACGCTAGCGGAAAATGTCAACGCTCTCTCAAATGCTCACAAGAGGGAGATCAACGTTCGAAGAAAGCTCTCACGGCCACACACTCACTTGCAGATAATAAATAGTTGACGAAGTAATGAGATCAATAAAAAATAATCTAGTATATAATAGATTTACTTTCGTGTTCTTATTAATCTGTACACCGATAACATTTTGAGAGACACGTGATGTAAAAAGAAGGCTTGACGAATTTGACACTCACAAGATACACCTAAGAGAAAACTGAGAGAGAAGTGCACCGGATAAGCTGCATTATTTATATTATTTGGACTATTATTCTCATCTCCATTGCCATATTCGCAACGTTTCGGCCGTTATACGCTCCGACCTTCTTCAGGTGATTGGAATTTCAAACCGAATACTTTATTTCGTCCACCGAGGTAGATTGTTCTAGTTCCACGTGCTATGTCTCTTCCGGATGTCTGAACGGCGAAAACGTTGTGAATATAGCAATGAAGATGAGGGTTATAGTCCGAATAATATAAATAATGCAAGTAATCATAATACCTCATCCCAGAGATATAGAGGCCGAGACGTTGTGAATATGGCAATGAAGATGGGGATAAGAGTTCGAATAATGTAAATAATGCAAGTAATCATAATACCTTATCTCAAAGATATAGAAGCTGAAATGTTATGAATATGGCAATGAAGATGAGGATTACAGTCCTAATATAAATAATGCAAGTAATCATAATACCTCATCTCAGAGATATAGAGAGATACTGGATAACCTATATGAAAAAATTAAAAAATAGATGGAAGCCCAAGTAGTATAAAAACAAAGATGTGTTGTAAAGAAAGTGTAAGAGAGAGAAACAAAAGCTATAGAGGACCAGAATCATACACGTCCTAAAAATTCATTGAAAATTTTATAAGATTTGCATATTTGACATCACCGTATTTCCTCGATTAAAGCTATTCTCGATTTCTTTTGATTTTTTAACTTTGTTTTACTAAAATATATCGAATCTGGCGTCGGATTTAAATCTTACGAAACTATTTTTAATTGAAAGTAATGTTAACAATTTTCCTGAAGATTATCAAACAATACTTGACCTTTCCGGTCAATTAGTGCCGGAAGTAATTAATTCTTAATGTGTCTAGAGACAAAATCAAAACTGGTTGACCAACAATATTGAATGCTGCTCTCGTCTCTTTCGCCTCGAAAACATTTCATTGAATCGATTTGGTGTTTTAACACATGAGTGAAATGTGAGCAGGATTACATTTTTTTATTTAAATGCTTAGTTCTCATTGAAAAAACATAAATAACAATATTTTCTTACCCGATATATATATATATATATATATATATATATATATATATATATATATATATATATATCAACTGATTCTGGCTAAACTTGGTATATACATTGTACAATGTAAGAGATAGGTTCATGGCGTAAAAATCAACAATATTTAAAAAATCAGTAATCGATAAAGCCGATCAAAAATCGATAAATTCAACTTTTTCCCTCCGATTTCGTTCAGACTCGGTATGTAGGTTACTTACATCGGGACGAGCTCAATGATACCTCATATTTATTTCTACGCCACTGCGTTTTGCGAAAAACTGCGAAACGCAAAAATTTTATTTCAACACAAATTTTAAACTAAAAGCTCTCTCAACTTTCAAGCAATCTAATACAAACTTCACTTAATTGTAGCCAACAATAAGTTGATTATTTAAACGTCATTTAACTTGATAATTGAGTCCCCCCATATAGTGAAAACCCGCGTAAATAGCTACAAATGGCGATTTTTTTACTGGTTTCTTTCTTATTTTTCGTTGAACTTTCAACCAATTAACATTTTCTTTATAAATGCATCCCTCTTTTACATCCCCGGTTGCACAATGACAAATTGAATTTCAAAAACTCCAAAACAATTGGGGTCTGATATGGGTCTTCACGTTGCCTGTTTTACCCCATGAATGTCGCCAGCTAACTTCGATTAAATAGCGATTTTCCAAGCGTAGCTTAGATGTGGCACAAGGCCGAAAGTATAGGGACACCCAGTGAGGATCGAACTCACTAATCAGTCGTAATTGTTCTAGCAAGACAAGTTTGCTAAACATTACACCGCCTCTAGGTGCCCAACTTTGATTGAATAAATACAGATTACTTCTGCATTCAAAATTAACTGCATTAATTCAAAATGTTTTTTTAATGAAAGTACTTTAAAGTAATTCAAGAAGATAGACTCTGTTACATCTAAACATGATGTTGGTTTTGCTCCATTCTAATTGAACGCTTTTTCTGATCGACCAGCTGGGTATGGCTTCTAGTTACAGATATTTTGAATTGCCAAATAAAGACATCTAACTTAAAGAGTTTTAATCTATTTGCCTCATATAAGGATTAACACATAATCCTCTACGTCATTACTACAGTGTTGAGGCCGATTATCATAGAACGTCCTGATACCCCTCTGATTTTTTGCCGTATTTCGTTAAACTTGATGAACATCAAGATTTTACTGCTATTCTGCAAACATTTTCTTATTGGCATATTTTTATTCTTTTAATGCCATGTATCACCAGAACGGAGACGATAATGGTTCTCCGGAAATTTCTTTTTTTTTTTATCTGTGAATTGCTATGCCATCTTGGAAAAGACGGCCGAATTGTTGTTTAGTAACATTCTCTACAGTTTGAAATTCAAAGTTTTCCTTTCATATACTGGCTGCCAGCCAAGGCTAGAAACCTGGAGATTTAATTATTAGCTGTAGTGCGGAGTGGGGATAAGAGGGGCTCATTCCTTTCTTAAGGACATTTTCTGAAAGTGAAGGGAATACACATGTCTTAAAAATTACAGGAGGTGCGCTGAAAATTCTCGGCTTAACCAAGAAGAATTTTGATTGTTGTTCATATTTGGGGAGGGAAGCCTGGTCGAAAGTTGTTGGATGTAGCTGTTTCTTTCTTAAAGTGATTTGAAAGCTAGTTACCCAATTCTATCTATATTGCTTGGAAGCGATAACTTTCCTAATTACAGGGCATATTCTTTCAAAACCGATTTTCTTTTTCTGATAAAATCTTGTAAGGAATCTTGTAAAAATCAAAAGAAAATCTTAATGTTGATGCTTGTGTAATTCTTATAAAAATATTTATTCTCGGCCGAACAAAGTTTGGCATCATACAAGCCGGTTTCTTTACCTGCGTTTTTAAGGCTTGGCTAATTTCTGTCAGTCGCTGTAAGTTAGTGAGTAGAAGTATTGTATTTAAATCATTTCTTTTTGGGAAAATACACTGCTAACTGAGTTGGTTGAATGAATATCATCTTTGTGATAAATGTGCGTCGTCCAATTCCAGCATATTTTTTTCGCCTCGCTGCATCCGGACGCTATCGACGCTGGTCACGTCGAATTCTTCCATGGCCAGTGCAATCAGCTCCGCCTGATTCTGAGAAACAAGATTACTTTCTATATTATTATCATCATTATCATTACCTGTTTACGTAGGCTGGCAAAATGCGACGGCGTTTTTCTCTCGTGCTTTGCAGTTACATTGTATGAAATATTTAAAAATAATATGTTGTTCTGGGTTAAACTGGAACAAACATATTGACCATCGAATAAATATGACCTGATATGCATCAACTTTAACATAACATAAAATCCTATTTCTATTACGTCATCAAAAGTATTCACTACATAGAATGCGAGGATACATCACGATGACATTACAAAGCTGAAAGGGCTGTTCGATCACCATTATGTTAACAAACACATCTGGTGAAAAGAAAGTTACGCACACACATATACACACACACATATACATATATATATATATATATATATATATATATATATATATATATAAAGAAAATACACGCATACATATACTTATACACACATATGTATGTACATACATATATATATATATATATATATATATATATATATATATATATATATATATATATATATATATATATACACACACACACAGAAAAGATAAAATAAATTCTGTAGGTGCATAATCCAAGTGGATCCTAGTCATATAAAAATATTAAAATTGATCCACAAAAAGAGAGACCTATGTATTTTATTTATACAGAGCAATATAATCGATAATAAAATAAAAATTCTTTTTACCTCATGTGAGGAATAGGCTATTTCGGCAGACGATACTAATGATAACCTGACTTTTCAACCCCAATATGGATTCTGGGTTGAAAACATAATCGAGCATTTGTGTCGTCTGCCGAGATAGCCTATTCCCCACATGAGGTAAAAAATCAACAATTATTCATATATATATATATATATATATATATATATATATATATATATATAGGGTATCCCTAATGTCTGGACACATAGGCCAAAATGCATATTTTCAAGAAATGAGATTTTCAATAATTTTTTATTGAATTGGAATATTAACAAATAACATATTTAATATGATTTCCGTCATTTGTGAAGCAAAGGCTGATGTACTTTGCGAGATTCACGTGAACTCGATGCAATAATGTCACATTGCCGTCAATTTTAACACATTTACACTTTATGCTTTCAATCAAGTGTGTTGCATCTGTGATTTTCATAGAATACATCTTATCGTTTAGCGTACCGATGAAAAGAAGTCAATTCTTTCGACAAAACCCTGTTTAATCTGTGCTGGTGAAAAATAGAGTTAATGGAATTTCTTATGTGCCCAGATTTAGGGACACCCTGAATATATATATATATATATATATATATTTGGTTGGATTGATGTGAGTTTGTGACCCTGGGTTTCACGCTTTAGCGATCGTCAGACAAACTGATTAATGTTTTAAAAAATTTGGGTTTATGTAGATTGCGTGTATTGGTGTTATTGTGGAAGTGGTGGGGAAATTTCGTCGTTTTTCATTCATCGTACTAACGCAAACATCGATGTATGCAGACACATATACACTTGGTCGTCCGTCGGGACTCATACATATAAAACATATGTGGGCAGTTTCGGCTATGACACATGTATGTATACGGGTGGTGTTATATCTATACATACGCATTTGTATGTTGAAATGTTGAAATCTAAACATTGGAAGTGTGACGGAAATGTCTCGTTGATGATGTGTACATGTCATATGTATTTTCCATCTGGAAAATTTTCTCTCATGTATGTATATGCGTGTGGTGGGGTTTTTGTAAAATTATGATAGGTAAAGATTATTATTATTTATATTTATTTTAATTTTTTTTTTTTTTAATTTTTAAAAAAAGAAAAAATAGGGCTTTATTTGTTATATTTAAAGCTGGTTATTTGTTTGTTTTTTAAGTGACTGTGTATATGTAACAGGTAGAAATTTGTAATCCTTGTTGGTTAATTTATATGGTGATGTTTAGTTTAATATTCAATGTGCTGGGCGAGAGGGTAGTTCAATTTAATTTAATAATGGGTTTATATGGTATGATGTGATAGTAATGTTTCAAGGGATTGGAGACAGAAATTAAATTGTGATTGTTGGTGGTTTGTTTGTTTTATCCGTTTGGTATGAATTCGGATAATAGGTACTTGTTCTCATGCCTACATTTGGAGATTATCTCTGGTTTTTTGTTTAGTAAGTTCTTTTAGGGCTTTATTTGTTGAGCGCTTTCTAATAAGTACCACGCATATAATATATAAATAATTATACATATATATATTTGTTTATATTTATATACACTTTTCACATACATATATATATATATATATATATATATATATATATATATATATATATATAAAAAAATATAGTCTTAAGGTGTGCTATATTTATGGGATAAAGTGCTCAATATCAGAGATAGAGCGTGTGTAAATATAAAAGTGAACATAGAAGTCAACACTTAGAGGCGACAGTCTGTTTCATGCTATATGCAATCGTCAGGCCACATATGCTGTTATTTTTCTCGGCTATTTATATATATACGGGTTAGTGGTGCATTGTGGGTATTCTATTATGGCGGTTATTTTTTACCGGAAGTCGCTTTGTTTATTTATTTGGGTCAAATTATATTGCTCGTTTTTTTTTTTGTTTCTTATTTTATTTATTTATTTATTAACATAGTAAAAATTTGTTTATATCACGTATTTAACAGTTTTGTTTTGGTTTGAGAATTTGATTAAAGCTATTTGTTCAATTTTGGAGTTGGTTGTTGTATTTCATTCTAACTATTATTTTTTGGCGGGAACAGTTTTTAATTTGGGATTGGTTTGAATTTAGGTCAATTTATTTGTATATTTTTTCTTTTCGGTTTTCGGTTTTTAAGCAACATAGTATTTATTTTATTTTATTTTATTTTATTTTATTTTATTTTTATTAGTGTATTTGTTTGTTTTTATTTTTTCCGTTTTTCATTTTTTAGGTTACGTAGTAAAATTTATTTTCATGCCTGCATTTTGAGATGAGCTCGGATCTTTTATTTAATAATTTATTTTGGTCGGGGAAGGTAATGATAGCTATTTTTTCCTCAAGCAAAGTTTGCAAGTTTTTTGATTGGTTGTTGTAGGCTGATGACTTTTCCTTATCTTCCAAGATATTTTGGTGTGATGTGCGTTTTGTTTTTTATTTCCCAGATATACTTAGAAAGCATAGTACTGTTCGTATATTTACTATTTGTGAACGATGTTTTGTGTGTATAATTTCTTTGCTTCCAGGGTCCTTCAGTTACTCCTATGTATACTTTTTCTTCATTATCTGGTGATTTTATCGTGGCTTGGTATATTACGTTGTTTTGTAAACAATTTCCGTTTAAGGGACATTCGTTCTTTATTCTGCAGTTGCACGTGGGTTTAATTTGTTCGTGTGGTTTGTTGATAATTTTCCTATTGTGCTTTTTTATTATTTGTGCCATGCTCTCGGTGCAGCTGTAGCTGATTTTTACTGTGTTTTTGTTGAATATCTTGTGTAAGGTGCTTGATTCTGGGAAGTGTTTGTGTAAGAGTTTGAGGAATATTTTTCCTACGTTTGTTTTACGTTCTTGCTGTACGGTGGATTGAACCATATGATATTTCTTCTCCTGTTGGTCTTTTTTTTTGTATTCTGTGGTGAATATGTGAGTATTGCTGGGAATCCGCTATCTTTTAGGGCCGTTTCATAGTCTTTCTTGGCTTTGTTGAATAGGGATTCATTGGAGGAATTGTCGGAGAGCCTGCGGTTAATCGATTTTGGTATCTGTTTGATTATAGAAGGCGGATGGTTGGAAGATGTGTGTATGTAGAGTGGTTTATCGTTAGGTTTTTCTATATGGTTTATATGTGCCTTCTCTTAGGTTGAAGGTAACATCTAGGAAATCTACTTCGTTTAGATTAGTTTTTATATCTATGTCGAATCCGTTATTTTTAAAAATCTTTATTATTGCTTTTCTAGTTTTGTCTGTGTTTTGTTTATTACAGTTTCTTAAGATTATGAGACCGTCGTCCCTGTAGAGTCCTGTGTCATTTTTATCTATTATTTTGCTCAGTTCGTGTAGTAAGTAAATGCCTACGATTTCGCATGCCTCTGCACCGTCAAAGCTTCCCATTGTAGTGTCAAATATCCCATCTTTCTTTATCCATGCTTCTTCGTTGTGGAATAATAATGATTTACGGGAGTGCTTAATGATGTTGATTTCGCTTGGTTTTATTATTATTTGTTCCTGAGCTAAGTTGATGGCCTTATCTAGCATACGTTCTGTTATGGATGGGTAAAATTCTTTTATGTCTAATTGTAGGAATTGGCAATTTTGTTTGTTATTTATGTTGTGGAACCAGTCAATAGTTGCTTTCATATTTTTCCACTGGTTTACCCCTAATTTCTTCCTAAGTTCAGAATTAATTCTTTCTAGTATTGTTTTACTTATTTTACCTAGTTCGCTTTTGGCTGGGTTTATGAGTCTACATGCAGGATTAGTTTTGAAATTTTCTTTATGGTCTTTTAGTGTGATAAAGGCTCGTGCCTTGCTAATACAATTTATTCGGTCATCTAGGTCTAATTTTTGGGCGATTGTTTTAGCTTCCATATTGATATCGTGTTCTGTTGTTTGGGGTGCCTTTTTGTATGTTTTGGTTATGTTGTTCTTGAGTAATTTATTGTGTGTAGGAGGGCTTAGTTTGTATAAATTTCTCGTTTTGTCAGCAGCGATAAATACAAATATATATATATATTCAGTTTAGTTAGTGTTTCATTATGTTTGGTGGGTCGGATTCACCTCCGTGTCCGTTGTAGTACGACACTCATACGTACGCACACATATATAAGTACAGGTGTACGCGGTATATTTCACGTAAACACACACATATAAACAATGCTATCTACCGCGCATATATAATATATATAGATATTACACACACACACACACACACACATATATATATATATATATATATATATATATATATATATATATATATATATAATAAAATCTCCGTCGGTTTCGACGTATGAGGATCTGACAGCTTATTGATTCAGTTATGAAAGTTTGTGCGATAGTCTTATGTGGCATTTAAGACCCTCTAGTGATTTAAAAAGGAGGCCATATATAGAGTAAGTGTGAGGATTGTGAAATGAGATCGCTGTTAGATTGGATGACCTTTTAGATCTTGCTCTCGCTTCTTAAAGATGATTCAGACAAGCAGATTGAAAATTGCTGAGTCCACTAAAACACGTTGATCTCCATTCTACCCAGTCCAAGGCTAAGCGCTCAAAGGTGTTATGTGGTATATTAACTGCTGACAAGTTGCTTTTCAACTTGTCTTAGTATCTTAGTCATGGGCGTCCTACATTCCTGTAGCCCTGATCTAACTGGCTGTACATTAGGATATATATATATATATATATATATATATATATATATATATATATATAAAAAACATATTTTTGAAATTTCTATTTATTTAAAGATTTACCCATTATTTTAAATTAACCACATCCGTCTTTTTCCAATGAATAAATATTCAAGTGTCCCCAGGAATTATTTGCTATTATGTACTTCCATTTATATTTGTAAAGCTCAAAAGTTTGAGGGGAAAACTTCATTTCACTAGCGACCCCACTGAGAGGTGAGTGGCATTTATAGACAGCTCTAAGGTTCTATTCTGCAGGTTTTGGCAATTTGTCCTAAAGCTCCTCCATTCCATCAACAAAGAAGCGCTTTACAAATATAAAAGAAATTTTTCTTTTAAAAATGTATTTGAAATTAAATTGTATCTTAATTTTGCATTTTGAATCGTCGGGACTCGCTCGTATTATTCGTCTCCTCTCTCCTTATTACTATTCTTCCCTTTGGGGATGGTGACGAAGATGGCTGTGAATTGTCCAAGCTACCCCTGAAGAGTCGTGAGCAGGAGTCACGGAGAAGTGGTGGCCATGACTGGGCGTGGCGGGGCCTCCTGACAACACCCCGCAGATCCTCTTCATGTTGAGATCTGTAGTTTCAACCACAAGAATGGGTTACCTGTTGACCGCGGTTAGCGAGCCAGACGTATTCGCGATGACTGATAATTACCCCCACCATTTGAATAAAAAGTAGAAGATGAATTTCATTTAAAAATTAAATACGATTGAGTTAGTTGTCCTCTGCGTTATTTAAATAAGTAAATGTTGTTCACTTCGCACCGTTAATTTGAGCTGAAAAGTAGGTAATTGAATCATCTCAGAACACTAAATCAATATGGCCAGTTAGAAAATATAAAGCAAAAAATAAAAAGGTTAAAAATTATTAATATTTTAGAAGTATGCGAAACGTAGTGGACAAGCAGTGGAGGTTTCGTCAATGATAGAGACAGGGTCATATATGCAGACAGAAAGAAAAATAAGCGCAGAGTAGGATTTATATTTGGCCATGACATGAAAACTATGTCCTTGGAATATATCAATGATCTGATTAAAAGTATTGTTGTTCAACTGAAAGGGAAGCGTTTTAAAATATCCATTGTAGTTGTACATGCATCGACAGCACAAAACACGAAAGAAGAAAATTAAAAGTTCTATTGCACGCTAGACAACGCCAACGTTCAATGCAAATCGCAAGATATTACAGTCGTCATGGGAGACCTGAATACTAAAGTAGATAATGAGGGAGAATGGCAAATTAGTTGGCAAATGTGGACTTGAAGAGGGTCAAGACAGCACCCAAAGTGCAGTACAACAGACTCTTGAATAATCCAAATGAGAAAGAAAAATATATGAGCAGTGTTAAAAGCAGATACAATGAACAAAATGAGAATGGACATTCAAAGTGGGACACATTAAGAGAAGCTTTAGGAACATCAGTAATCGAGGTCATCTCAAAGTTTTGTAAGGGAGAATAGTTTCCAATAAGTTTGGACTCGGCCGTCAGATGAAAGACATAAAAATACTCCTACATCAAGAGGAGTAATAGGACGAGCAGTAGCAGCAGTAGACTCTACTGAAAACAGTCATTCGCGGCTAAACATTCTCTTCCCAAGTTCCTATTCTACATTATGTTTCCCTGCACCAAAATCAATACCGATTCTCTCCTGTTGTTTTTGAGAACTCGGTTACAACATTATTATTTTCTGTTGCCTTCGAACCGAGTACAAGACGTTTTACTGTCCTAACAGATTCTGACATTTAATGTGTCACAAATAGATATATGCCTAATTTGCGTATGCGTCAGCGGTTGCTTGCACACACTCGTACACATATATGTATGAATATACATATACAGGCTGGTGCAAATATAAATATTGAATTGTTGTGAGGGGGAATATTTCCCACAAGTTTAGACTCAGCCGTCGGACGGAAACCATAAAAATACACCTACATCAAGAGGAGTAGCAGTAGCAGCATAAACTTTTGCTGAAAACAGTTATTCACAGCTAAACATGCTCTTCCCAAGTTCCTATTCTACATTATGTTTCCCTGTACCAAAAGGTAATAAGCTTGTTATTAAACCATTTCCGGTTTTCTATTGTTGTTTTGATAACTCAATTACAACACAAATAAAACTAAAAGAAAAAGGAGTGAATGACAGAAGAAATTCTCGACATATTGAAAAGCAGACAAAAAAAAAACAATGCCAAGGCGTGATACAGAATATAGGACACTACACAAGGAAATTAAGAACAAATGCAACCAGGCTAAAAAGGAATGACTCAACGAAAACTGTCCAGACATAGAAAGAATGACTGATACAAAAAAATCAGATATGCGTAGAAAATAAGAAAACATCACAAATGACATGCTCAACAAGAAAATAACGGGACACTGGCGTGTTTCATCAGAGATGGAACGAATATATCCCAGAATTCTTCTACGACAGAAAAGAACAACCCTTAATTCGAAGAACGAGAAATATCAAAATCTGAAATGACATCATCACTGTTCAAATTGAATAGAAACAAAGCAAAAGATCAGGCGTCCATGATTTTGGCATTTTCAATATTTCAAACATAATAAATGAAATATACAATAGCGGCGATACACTGGAAGACTTAAATTACTAAATTTTCATAGCACTGCCTACGTCAGGTGTAAACGAATGTGAACTCATTTGGATAATCAGCTTAATGAGCCTTATAATGAAACTTATCATCCAGATTCTGATGAGTAAAGCACACAAAAGAATTATACCGGAAATAGGTCAAGAAAAGTGTGATTTCCTTAAAACATTGGAACAAGGATTGTGATATTTATGTCCAGAATAATATCAAAAAGAGAAATACAAATACAAAAAGATGTATAGCTAGGTTTTATAGATTTTGTAAAAGCGTTTGATAAAGTAAATTACAAATAAAAGTTCTAGGTAACCTTGACAGATTTGGGAAGGATATTCGAATAACCCAGAACCTATACTGGCAGCAAGCTGAAGACGGATAGAAAATGAATTCAATAAATATACAAAAATAGAAAGAGTGTAAGACAAGGACGTGTCTTCTCACCGGACTTATTCAACTTATACAGTGAGGTGATTCTGAGAGAATTAGAATTACTGTCAGGATTCATTATTGGCTAAATTTTGTTGAAAAAAAAATATTTCTAGTGTAAAATAAATACTGTTTTACATTTTACATTGATACCTATAACTGCGTACGTGTATACACCTACTTACATACACACCTACATACACACGTATATATATATATATATATATATATATATATATATATATATATATATATATATTTCGTTTCAACCATAGGAAGTAAAGTCTGATGATCCGCAGTCCTTTAAAAGGGCTGTGGTGAAATAATTTATTACATGGAACCTTAAAGTGGTCTGTTTTTATTTAAATGATTTGCTCTGGATTTACATTGAGCTCTCTGGATTTTATCCTACTTGGGTCTACCCATACGGATTACCTAGTTTTTCATAAACTATATATATATATATATATATATATATATATATATATATATATATATATATATATATATATATAGAGAGAGAGAGAGAGAGAGAGAGAGTAGGCACGGTGGAGTAGAGGATAGAGGCTCGGATTGAGGAATCGGTGATCCGAGTTCGAATTTCGGTCGAATCCGTTACTTACCTGCTAATATCCTTGGGAAAGGATTGAATCCTCTTCTTCTCCCCCCACCTAAGCTATTGGTAAATAGCAGAACAGACTGGGTTCTATAGCCTTGGATGGCAAGTGGCCTAGGAGAAGGACCACCTGAATTCAAAACCTGTCGTTTAGGGACCTTGTGGCACGTGGTGGACCAGATCTCTATTGGGCTCTTCAAAAAGTGTGGATGTTTCTGCATAAAGTCTTCACCACTATAATCAAATCACATGCGCAGGTATCTGGCTCCCGGTTCCCAGGAACTAAATTGCTTGACCTTCATACGTCGATAAACAACGGGAGAGTCCAGCATATATATATATATATATATATATATATATATATATATATATATTCGGTACCTCAAAAATTCGTTGAAATAAAGAGCATACCATGATGAAAACAGGCCCCAAACTTGATAAAAACAAATTTTACCGTCAAAATGTTTATGTTATTATTAAGAGAAAAGACCAAAGTATTTTTATTATTTTATTAGATTTTTAAATCCTTTCTAGCACGTTCGAAATTTTGGTTTAAAATCTTGCTTTTTTACGTCAGAGGTCGATATAATATTTACGATTAGTGTTTTTGCACCTTTTTTCAGGTGAAAACACAGTGATTTGGTAATTCTTTCAAAAATCAAATAATAGTCGGATATTAATGAAAATTTCAGAATTTATTCAAAAATCAATTAAAACTCTTTTGCACCAAGATTTTTTAAATAGTTTATAATTTTTCATTTATAAAGAATATTACGTAATGTGCCCCTGTTTGAAAGTATGGTGGATTATAAGTTAAATTTTTAGAAAATAAGAGAGATGACTCTAGTAAATTTAAAGTCAACTTTCTTAAAATTACATGACGGAGAATATTTTCCAACATTTTTAAGATTATTGAGTACTTAAAGATTATATAAAAAAGGGGCTTACCCGTTATTTTCTTAAATTATGTTTTAACATATAAAGTCTCTGTAGAACAACAATAAAACTATCAACATATTAATTAACACTTGTTACGTGATTGACGAGCGCTGACAAGTATGTAATCACCGCTAATGTTTGTTTCAAAAATCCATTTCTTTGTTATTTTAAACTTAAATTAAAAAAAATTTTCAAATCAGGGTAATTATACTTGAATTTAGTCAATATTCCTAAAATAAAGTTTCGGAAAAGAATATTTTATTTTTGGAAGATTTTTTAATACAGAGAATTACATTGTAATGAAAGACGAATACAAATGGTCGCAATTCAGCTATTTTAAAAAAAAAAAAACTTTTAAAAATCGATTCCAATCAATATAATTTCTGTTTGAAATACACCAAAGTATTTTGCTTAATGGAAATAGTAAATTCAATCCTTTAGCTTTAAATTAAAGCTAAAATGAATGCTTCAAGAAAGATTTTTCATTTATAAAAATTAGTTTTAAACCAAGGACCTATTTTCAGGACTTATTCACATAGGAATGAATATCTCTAAATTGTGTATATGTCTGTGTGTGCGCACGCATGCGCGTTTTTTTTTTTTTTTTTGTTGTTGTTTTTTTGTTTGTTTTTAAAATAGTGAAATTAATATCTACTGGCCTAGGGACAGAAAGTCTTATGAAAGAGACACATTTTTTTAATAAACCTTTCGATTTCGGTAGATAAATGCTGAAACACGCGCACCCACTATATATCGCGTTTATAGTAATCATATATATGTATGCGCGGGGTGGGGGCGTTGAGTATATTGATTGCCTTCATAATGACAGTAATTTTTTCTTTGAAAAGATTTTGTTGAAGATAACAGACAAACAATGTCTTTATTCGATTTTTTTTGTTGACGAATTCGTTTCCGTTTTTTTCGGATTGAAGCTGTAGAAGAAATTAAATGAAATTCAAAGTCTGTTTTGTGAGAGCTTGTATATATTTAGACATAAATTTGAACTAATTTAATAGTAGTAAATATTTATATATATATATATATATATATATATTATTACTTAAACTTTATTTTGTGGATACTCGTAATTGAGTTGATGTTTCGTTTATATATTAAACAGTATATTTAATTATTTCCATCTTCGAGAAATCTTAAAGAAAAATGTGCGCTCTCCGGCAAGATTCGAATTTGTGTCTCCTTTGGCAGGAAAAACCGTCATTATAAGTCAGTCTTCAACTTTGTGTCTGATCGGTGACGCCCTCCATTGCTGATTCAGTAGAAGTATGTCGAATATAACGAGAGTTTCTCAGACCAGGTGGGGGACGCAGGTTCGAATTCCGCATCTTGATTTATGGCACAACGTTTACAACAGAGAAACAAGATTTTTAACGAAATTTTCGAAGGTTCTAAAAAAATAATTTTTTTTTAATTTCGCATGAAAATTTTTTTTATATTTATATTTACATAGGCTCTATCTCTGATATTGAACACTTTATCCTATAAATGTAGCACACCTAAAAATATATTTCTTATATATATATATATATATATATATATATATATATATATATATATATATATATATATATTTATTTAAAAATTATAACATAAATATGTTTTTGTATTGATTTTATAAACATATTTATTTTATAATTTTTAAATAAATAATTATATCTGCTTTACTCTGTATCGAGCACTCTTTTAAGAATAGTAATTGTTGGTTATTGGAATTCATTCCGTATACACTAATCCTATACTTGGGTATATATATATATATATATATATATATATATATATATATATATATATATATATATATATATTGCCTTTGGTATTGGTTTGATTATTCGCAAATCACGACACCGAAGGTTTTCCGGACGAGTATAATTTCCTATACTTATAAGATTATTACTTGTGTGTATATATATATATATATATATATATATATATATATATATATATATATATATATATATATATATAAAAACGTAGGCTGAATAGCGGGGAGCGAGGTTTTTCTTGCAAAACATCAATATTTTAGTGGTTTTAGTTTCCACTGAGTTCTTCATCGTTGCAATCTTATGCCTTACGCTTCGTAATATGTGTGCATGGGTATGCTGATGTAAACTGACACATGCTCGTATATATCTTGATGTCCGTTTGCCTATTTGTGCACGTATGCCACACACACATACTTACATACATACATACATACATACATACTAGATATAATAATAATAATAATAATAATAATAATAATAATAATAATAGATAACACCAACACAAATGTGTGTGTGTGTACTTCATTTCTCTTTACAAGCCTAATGTTATATTCGTTATTAAAATTATTTTTCCGTCCAAATTTAGTTTGTGATATACATACAATGACTTTAATTCATATCTGACTTATTTACACATAATTGTCTCCGTGTGTGTGTGTGTGTGATAGAATGAGAGAATTCTTTGACACCTAGTCCCCCCACCCCCACCCAGTGTTATAAATCTGAGAAGCAGCGACATTCACTAATGAACGCCCAGATGTTTCTCAACTGAACCGTCGTTTCTTTGTTTTATAGAATTTATTCGACAAACAGACATCATTAATCAATCGTTTCGGGTTTTTCGTTGTTGTTGTTCTTTTCTTAAGTTTGATTTGAATTCTCCAACCCACACTCGCTTGATTAACGCTGATTAGAAAATGCTTCTCAAATAAGAAAAACAAAACGGAAATTTAGAAGCAGCAGTGGTCGAGGGCAATGGAAACTGTGTTTCGTTTTGCTGACCTAAAGAAAAATAAATTTGGGGGGTCTATTTCTGCAAACCGGTCTCATCACAAAGTTCCATAAGACTACAAACATGGGGAATTCTTTAAAAAATTAAATCTTTACTCAAATAAAAAATATCTTATGGTCTTGTCTTGTTAAAAAATATTAATTACAAATTTAAAAAGTTATTTCTTACGATTTATTTTAATTTCACGACAAACATATCAGCACAAATTTCCGCTTTTCAAAGAAAAAACATTTTTAATTAAGTCTGTCAAGTTGTGGCATAGAGAGTGGTTTCACACTCTCTCTAACTATGCAATGACTAGAAATTTCTTCTAAATTATCAAGTCCTTCTTAACGGCTAGGTCTCTGAAGCTAATTGCTATCAGTCAGTTCTCTGAAGTATAAGCGATCAACGCAGGCGTCCAACAAGACTTGTTTCCCAGTCAAGCCCTCGTTCTAGTTTACATAAATGATCTACTTAGGGTATACTGCAATTATTTGGGAATATTTATGCCGATGATACAACGGTATGTGGGTGCACCTCCAAAATTCTAGATGACCAGAGCCTAGAAGCCGATCTTTATGACCTAGTTCTAACAGCTCAATGGCAGGAAAACAGGCTTGTCACATTCAATGCTTCGAAAACTAGTGACGTTTAAACATCATTGAGCGAACTCTGAATTTTCGCCTATCACGATGAACGGGTGCTCTATCATGAGGGCCCCGCGTCTTGAGCGTCTATTCGGACTTAAACTCAGTGCAAACCTCAAGCGGAATTTGTACATATGGACGATGGTTGACAATGCTGGGAATATGGTCAGTTCTCCGTACTGCTCTAGTAAGTACCTGACACCACCTGCTATCCTCTACCATTAAAAGAGCTTGATCAGGCCTAAAATAGGGGTATTGCTGTCATATATGAACAGGAGTTGCCCAGTCTTCGCTTTCCAATCTCGATAACGTCCAAAATCTCATCCGTGTCCTTATGGGTGATAGATTATTTTCCACACTGCAACCACTTTTCTACAGACGAAAAGTCGCAAGCCTCTCACTGCTCTGTTGCTATTTCCATTGAAAGTGTTAAAACAAACTGCATTCCTTAATTCCACTAGTCCTACCCTTTACGGCTAAGACCCACCTAGCCACACCCATTGTAGCGAATCATGCCCATTCCCTTCATATTTCATATCGAACTGCTATTTTGTTGAACCGACTCCCAAGAGGGTGTTTTCCCAATCATTACAAGCTGTTCAAGTCTAAGCTTAACCGTTATCTTCTCCACATATCGCCATAAATGTGACTTTTACACTTTAAACTTCTACCTTGAGTGGCTCTTGGTGTGGCACCATTTACGAGGCAGAAAAGGAAAAGAAAGAAAAGAAAGGCGAGACGAATCGTGGGTGATAAGCAGACACACACACGGCTAAGAGACAATGAATATATTGATAAGTAACAAATGGCGAAATGGTGTCATTACAATGACAGGGAAATTCTGAGTAAAAAGAAAGGGAAAGAAAGAAAGAATCAGATGTGTTTTGATAACGGCTGTGTTATCTAGGGGTACGCAAACAAACGGCTGGTCGACTGGCCAAAGAAAAAATTCAAGTGAAAATGTTATTTCGATAAGTGACGAAAAACAGGGACTTTGAATAGATATGGAAAAATTAATCGCGACACACACGAAGTAACTACACTGACCGATTTTCTTGCCGCGGAACATCTTTATGCCTGCGATAATAAAATTATGTTATCAAGAAATGTTCGCCAAAGAAAAGTCCAATTGAAAACGTTAATTTTGATAATTGATAAAACACAGGTGTAACTACAGGGTTTTGGGTAGATATGAAAAAATTAATCGCGACACACACGAAGTAACTACACTGACCGATTTTCTTGCCGCACAACAACTTTGGCCTACGATAATAAAATTATGTTATCAGAAATATGTACCGAAAGAAATTGAATGGGGACCCAGAAGTGTTTTTTCTTCTTTCTTCGAAGCGACAGACTGACTGAAACTTTGGAGATGTTTCTTTTTTGAGGCCGTGTTAAGGAGACCACCCATTCTGATAATTAGCGATAAAATACCTGACAAAAACCACGTGTAGAACAAGAGTTATGACCGCCATTGTCATATTGTCCCTAGAAAAATGATAACGGCGATTAAGAGGAAGAAAAGGGAAAGAGAAGAGATAATTTTTTTTAGTTAAGCAAGATATTTTTTTTTCTTCCTGAAAAAAAGCCGCGGATTCGTCCACGCCCGACTAAGACATCATTGGTCAAGTGGTGATCACGTGACGCACGAAGGAGGTTGTCGACGACTCATCCAGAGTGTAGGTATGAGAAGCTGCTACGAAAAAGTGGGGAGGGCAGTTCACGCCCTCTGAAGTATGGTAAGAAGGTGGGGAGGAGTAAAGGTTCCCAAAATGGAAAAAGAGGAAAATCCCTAACCAGAAATAAAAGAGGTGGATATGTATTTAGAATTATCGAGGAACCCCCGACGCCGACTGACCCACCCCGGTTTTGGTCGGCGTCCATAAAAGCGAAGCCCCTACGAGCAGAAATCAGTTCGGGCTCCAGCAGTTCCAGAGTTGAGTTCCAGTGAGTTCAGCTGACCAAGATTCACGCAAATTCCGGACTCCTCTTCAACCCAATAACAATTATTTTGAAGAGCGACTTAGATCCAGACCACCGAAATAAGTTTTTTTTCGACTTTCGTCTAAAGACACACCGAAACACCAATTTCTTAGAGAACAAACAACTTGAAGCGTTAAAACTTGCCTAACGGAAAACGACGTGTCACAATCCACAGAACCGGTCGTGAGATAGATGCAGTCCTATGTATCGAACAACTAGACATAAAGTTTGTTACCTTTTTCTTTGATACTTTGAACTTTTTGAGTTTTCATTTTATTTTCCTTTATTCATATTTGTGTGGTATCACCCCGTTGAACTCAATTTGCATTACGGCCCCAACCACTGTTTGATCTCGTCTGCCTAAGATCAATTCACAACGTGGGTAGGCAGACTGGAGATCAATGCAGTTACGTTGGTAACCAGGCGTTGGAAGCGAGTTGGGAACGGCGAGGCTGATATCGAATCTAACCAGATTCCCACCCGAATCACCAAAAGGTTAGAACGTCACATTTGGGTGCCGCGACCGATACCAAGCCAGTTGGTCGTCACAGGACGAGACAACACGACTGACGCGACAGGCGGACGTCACGTTTGGAGCGGCGACACCCGAACGAAGCAGCGAGGAGCGAGCAAAGGCTGTGTTTAGGGACGTCACGCTAAGCAGTTCCAGATATATTTTTGAAGACGACTTGATTGTTATTACGATAAAAGTCCGATCGTCATTGTGTTCTAAAATTTCTGTGAGATGAGTGTAATTCAGATTCATCTAAGTCAAAGTGTTTGATATCAATTACAATTGCTTCCCTTTGGCACAAGACTCTGATTTTAAACATGTTGTTTTCAGAACTTCACCCAAGCAATGTTGATATTGTCTGTGGCTTCAGTAGCTCCATCACCTTGTTTTAACTTATGAAGGATCTTGACTCCAAAATCGCATTTATTCATCTTTGCTTCGATAGTCTATAAAAGATAAAAACAATGAAAAAATTTCAAGAGGAGTCAGAGATTTAAACAAGAGATGTAGACATAAACAGAAGGGAACGATATGAGAGCAAAAAAACGATCGCACTGATGCAAGATAAAAATAGTCATTTAGTTTGTTAATAACTGTGATAAAAAGGACATTTAAAAATAATTTTAAAAAAACAAAGAGAGTGTTAAAGGGAGATAACATGTCAGAACATTATCATTGATAACTCTCTCCTACAATTTACAGACCCTAGTTACGATATTTTTAATACTTGATATAATGCAGAAATATCACAATGATAAAATCGGTCAATAATTATTTATAATTATTAATACTACGACTCATGTATTCAATTACAAGTAATCCATAATATTTTAAATTTTGAAATCATATTTATTTTTGGCATATGAATTTTTTGAAGCTGTTTCTAAATATTTGACTGTCTTTCAATCATTACACCTCACCTTCTATCCTCCTCCGCCTCACCTACTATCCTCTTCCGCCTCACCTGCTATCCTCCTCCTCCTTCGCAACTATGAGGCACGCGGCCGGCACTCTTTAAGAACCACTGATCTAGAGTTATTTCTCTTGCAAGGGTTTATATATATATATATATATATATATATATATATATATATATATATATATATAGTACTGGAGCATCAATCCCGCTTTTATAAATGTTTCATTAAAGATAACCGACAATGTACTTCAATTAAGGTTTTTACTTTGATTTTTGTTGTATCTTTATAAGTGTTTTACTTTTCTGGACATAACGTGTGTAAATATTGCCCAAATGTTCTGAATATTCGAGCGCTTTCGGCTATTCTTTTAACCATTATCAAGGTGATCATTATTGTTATTTTTAACTGAATGTATAGATTTTTTTATGCATGTATCTATAGTTATAGGAAGATAATAGTCATCCACAATATATATATATATATATATATATATATATATATATATATATATATATATATATATATATAGTTACCCACAGACTGTTTCACTGTATCATCCGATTGCTTCAAGCCGGGATCGAAACCCGACTGATTTGGCAGAGATTTTACCCCAAGCTATTGTCACACGGCAAAGTGGAAGGGAAATTTTAACGTTTTTACTATGCAAAAGACGTCAGTAGCTAGGAGAGCATTGCATTGGCAGCAGTAGCAGCCACTGTTTATAAAGCCATCCTTCCTCTCCAAGAGATCAATCGAATTATTTCGAGAGCATAAATAGTCATCCATAGACACGCTGTTTCGCTGTATCACAGCTCATCAGTGTGCCTAGACATCCAATTGCTTCAAACCGGGATCGATATATAAAGATTCACATGCCATAACGACTTAATGGATTCGTCTGTCAAATTCCACAGCAAAATTACAGATGAAGCATTTTCATTATTATTCTTTTGAATAGTGTTATGATGTTGATTTGGGGTTAGTAGAGACAAACGCCAAGTAACACGTAACAATAAAAAGGGTTTTAATAGGTTGGTAAAAAGGTACAGAAATCGCCTGAGTAGTCAATAACTAGCTCAGCTAAGAACTTATCTGTCTATCTCTCTTCTTCATGTCAACTGACATGCCACTATTTAAAGTCTTTGTTCACAGACGCAGACAAGTTCATCTTCAAGAGGGGTGGTAGGTTTCCGACACAACAAATAGTAATGTAAATTCTTGAACAGAAAATTTCCAAAGATGTTTTCGCATCGAATTTAGCTTTTTTTTAAGCATTTCATTTCACTGTATACATGTTTTTTGCAGTATTGTACATATTTGTTTATATGCTTCGGCAAGTGAATTCAATGTGCCTTTTGTTTAATTCATGACTAAATTTCTTGTGGGCAAGTATACATAAGATTATAAATCACAAATTTTTGACACCTCGATTGATATATAATCGTTTTGGAATGTTTAAACACTATAGTTTAAATGATCGCCATCTTTCTCCTGTTCCATCATCCCTCCTTCTTGATGTGAAACAGAGCAAATGTAAGGAGAAAGGTTTATAATTAATAATATTTTGACTTAATATAAAGTTTATTCCGAGAAGACTCACAAACTTTGTAAACCTCCGAACGTCATTTCGACACACCAATGTGAACGCATCGGAAATGTCGTCTCATTTTGATTCAACATATTAATAGCACTGCAATCATCTACACTATTACACTGTTAAAGCGTGAACAACTCTTTTTGTATTAAAGGAAGGGGAAACTTGCCTTATCCACACACACAAACACACACACACACACACACACACACACATATATATATATATATATATATATATATATATATATATATATATATATATATAGTATGTGGCTTGTGCGCGTGTGAAGAGAGACAGTGAGCGAGAATGATATTTATATATTTGTTTCGGTGAGTGAATTAGATCGGATTGTGTTTTTGTAAGGCATTTGAAGCAATCGTAGTCCAGCAAGAGATGATTCAGAATTACCAGTGGCTAATTTGGACTTGGGCCACACATCGCTTCGTGTCCGGAATTTCTCATGACGCTCAGATGCTGAACAAATAATAAAAAAAAAAACGGACAAGCAAAACAAACAAACCTTGCGTTTCAATATTGGACTGAAGAGTTTTATTGCAAAGCGTGGCCCACAGGTGGCGTTGCAACCGAATTGTGGACGGCAAATTCATCTCAGAGGAATTTCACTACGGACTAATCATCCATCATACGACTTGCTCTCCGCTTTTTTTCCTTTCCCTCCATCTTATTTTTCATTTCTTTTCTTTTTTTTTAATTTTTGGACTCATTTGCCATCTTTTATTTGCCAGATCTTTGTATATTTTTATCCTTTTATTTTGTTTTCGTTATCATCCTTATTAGATTGTTTTTTTTTTTCATTCGGTTTTTCTCCTTAATTTTCCACAATTTCTGTCCCTACTTATTCAAATATTTTTTTTTTTATTTTATTCCATACTTGTCCGTTTTTCCGCGTCAATATTCCACAACTCCTCTTTCTACTCATTCAATGATTTTCTTTATTTTATTCCCCACACTTGTCCCTTTTTCTTTATTTTCCTTTCTTTCTTTATTTATTTATCGCATTCTTTTATTTTTTTTATTTTTAATCTTTCATTTTTTTCCCCGTCTTATCGTTTTCACGTTTCTTTCGGGGGGGGGGTGTACGTCTCTTTCTTTTTATTTTCCTGTCTTTTTCACTCTTTTTCATTTATCTTATTTGTTCCATTACTTTTTCTTTCCTCTCTAATTCCTTCTATCCTTCCTTCATTTAATTTTCTTTCTTTTAGATCTTCCATTTTCCTTTTTTCTTTCTCCGTTCGAACTTTTTACAAGTATGCTTTTACGAGAGGCATATGCCGCTTAGACAAACGTGTATAAATCTCCGTATTAGCCCATTTATAGGCACACAGACACACGTATATATATATATATATATATATATATATATATATATATATATATATATATATATATATATATATATATATATATATATTTAAACATATTGTTAAATATAACAAACAATGAATATCTATTATGTTTGATCAGGAGCCGTTCTAAATTTCGTATGGTTGCTTTAATTTCGGGTGAAAATAAAGACAAAAATTGTTCAACATTTGGATATTTTTTATTAAGTTGTTCCTTGATCTAAGCTTCCTGAAAGCTATTTTTTTATTGTGTACATATTAATTTCTCTGTAATAATAAGTACACTGAGCTCTATTTGCGGATTAGTTTTAGTATTTTATATTACTAGGATTATATACTAACGGATCTATATATATATATATATATATATATATATATATATATATATATATATATATATATATATATATATATATATATATATATATAGGGCCGACCAAGAAGGAGATTACGGCCACAATACGTAGAGACACTGATGCTCCCCGTACAAGTTAAGTAACGTCGAGACTAGATGGGTGACCGCTTGGGAATACCAGTTGTTGTAAGCTTGGATGTGCGGGTGGTGTAATGGATAATGGCTCAGAATTCTTAATCTAAGAGTTGTGTTCCAATTGATATATTTATTTACACACAAATACACTTGGGAACGGTATGAATCCACCATTTCTCCCTCAGCTATGGGTTAATTAGTGATACTTTTGTCAGTAAAATCGTTATTATATCCAAAAATATTTCTTACAATCTAAAAATATTTTCTGCCTTTAAATAACCTTTAAAAGATTGATTGGCTGTAAATAAACGAATCAGTCAAATCAAACCAGAAGAAATGCTGGTGTCTGACCATTTCTTTTGATTTTAGAAAGAAAGAAAGAAAGAAAGAAAGAAAGAAAGAAAGAGAAAGAAAGAAAGAAAGAAAAAAGAGGGAAAAGAAAGAAAGAAAAAGAGGGAAAAGAAAGAAAGAAAGAAAGAAAGAAAGAGGAAAAGAAAGAAAGAAAAAGAGGGGAAAGAAAGAAAGAAAGAAAGAAAGGACTGATGGATAGACAGATCTTCATACTATTGCAGTGATACGCATGAATATCACTAAATATGTAGCCTAATGTTGAAAATAGCATTTATTTTTGTGCAGCAAATATTTATGTCAGTATAAGTACTTTCATTGTTAATGCTCTTAATTCAATCGAAGTACCGTGTTAGTGATTATAATTAAACATGTATTATATAGTGATTGCTACCTAAATACACAAATGTAAGTGTGTGTGTGTGTGTGTGTGTGTGTGTGTGTGTGTGTGTGGAGACATTTATAGCTAATTATGTATAGTTCAAAATGCCTAACACTGCGCACAAAAATTCTATTATCTTCACATTTAACCCTATTTCCTCATGTTTTTGCATCTCGACTTCTTCGGAGAACAGAGAAGTTAATATTCCCTAACGAAAGCCGTCTTTTTTTTCTTTTCTTTTTTCTTTTTTGTCTTACCACCGCCAACCCATATTCAAGTCACAGAATGATGGCGTAAAGGTTCCCAAATAAATGTGGTTAAGTGCGTGCCTTCAACAGAGATCGATTAAGACTGCGAACAGCAGATTGTGATGGCTAAGATAACTACGTAATTCCTACTGCCACTAATATGAAAGCAAGATTTCGAACGATAATTTTCAGTGGAGCACATGAACACTTTTTTCCCTTTGACCTTGCGCCAAACTAAATTTGTATTAATAACCTTCCCGAACAAAAATAAAATATATATATCCAATGTAAAATGCGATGTCTGGAATGTATCCAGCCATTTTGAATATTTCGAGAACCGTTTGCGCGGGTTCGATCTACGTTAGCAATTCAAAGCTGAATTTACTGTACACCACATTAAAACACCGTTTCCCGTATGATCACCGAAGTTAAGCAACTTAAGTCGAAACCTGGTCAGTAACTAGATGGGTGACCACTTGGGAATACAAGGTGCAGTAAACTCGAATGTGCGGGTGGTGCAATGGATAATTGCTCGGAATTGTTAATTGGGGAGCCGAATTTCAATTCCAGTTGGGTTGTTTTATATTCACTTACGTGCAAATACGCTTGGGAAAGGTATCAATCTCTCTCGTCTCCCCCAGCTATGGGTTAATTAGTAAGATTTGTATCACTAGCACATTATTATCTAAAAATAAATAATATAAAATTGCGTAAAAAATATTTAGATTTCAGCATTAAATAATCCATAGAAGTGTTGATATGCAGCTAAAAAAACAACCAATCATCTTAGTGCGCGTGCATGAACAGAGATTCACTCGTGACACATGCCATTAAATGTGGTTCTGCACTTTGTGATCCTCGCATTCAAATGGCAATGTAACAAAACAACTGATCAAGTTTCCTAAACGGCAGAGGTTCTAAATCCCTTTTTTTTTACCCCCCCTGGATCACTTTTTCTTTTAATTTCTTTTTTCGTGGAACCCCATATCCATTCGATGAGAAAATAAAAAGCTTATTAATTTTAAGTTTAGTAATTGCATTATAGAAATATCAAATGCTTTGTTTTAAAGTAAAACTAATTTAATGAAAATAAATTTGTATTTAACAACTAAGACTTCTACATTTATTTATAGTAAAATAACCCATAATAAACCATTTTAAAATATGTGAGTAATTAATAAATTTTTAAAAGTACAGATTTATTCAATGAGATTCATTACTCTATGAATTTTTTTTATTTGTCTCCATCGATGTCACTGATAGTCGAAGATCACCCCTTTTCACAATGTCGAGTCTATTACAAGCTTTTGATAGTAAGTGAGACACACTACGAAAACACAATTCAATTATTTGCTAATTTTTGTATGGACCCAAGTATGGAGCCCCAAGGTTAAGAACCACTGCTATAGAGTATCTTGCAAACTGTTTTGACAGGGACACTGGAATAAGGATTTGAGGGGTTATAATGATTAACATGGCATTGTCCTGGTGGGGAAGGATTTTTTTGACAATATTAATAGCGTCACAATTTCAGAACAAATTTCGTCCATAATTACGTTTCGCATCAGGAAAATGCCTTAACACGTGCGTGACATTAATCTATATACAAGAATTAGTGCGGCTAATGTGGACAGGAATCCCTCGATTAATGCAGGTAATTTTGGATATTAAAAGATACCCACTAATCAAAAACGTATTAATCGAATCTAATAACTTATAGGAAATCGTGTATTTTGTACCTCAAATTTTAATCTCATTCGCAATTCATTTTTAATTTGCGTACGTATTAATTAAAATATAGGTACATATATTTTTTATTATCGGCTTATATTATAAAGTTTATTTATTTATAATCGTCCATTTTTAAACAGTAATATAATTAATTAGATAAATTGACAAACAAAATAGCTACCTATTTTGCATTTTTAAATTTTAGAAAATTTTTGATTAATCAGTAACTCTAAAAAAAATAAATTGTGAATTATTATGGTTAAAGTGAAGAAGCGTTTACTGCACTAATCGAGTATTATGGATACACTAATCGAATGTTGGTATATATAAATTTCACTGCATTAATCGAATGCGCATTAAATACAGTTTTCCAATTATTGTTCCTGTCTATATTTCTGAGATGAGGTATTATGTACACTATTTACATTATTCGGACGATTATCCTCATCTTTCTTGCCATATTTATTACAACGTTTCGGCCTTTCAGTATCTGTATATATTTCTGAGATGAGGTATTATGTACACTATATACATTATTCGGAATATTGTTCTCATCTTTGTCGCCATATTTATTACAACGTTTCGGCATTTCAGTTTCTCTCTATATTTCTGAGATGAGGTATTATGTACACTATTTACATTATTCGGACTATTGTCTTCATCTTTGTTACGATATTTATTACATGGGTCACATGGCACAGTGGATAAAGGCGTTGGTTAGATCCAGTGACAGGACCCAAAGAGTGTGAGTTTAAGGCAGTGGAGAACTTGCAGAGGGGAATAAACAGGAGATAACTGTTAACTGACATCCATTAAAACATGGCACTAAAAACAAAACAGTCTACCCCAGTGAGCAAAATAAAGGGTTCAGTTCGACATTTCAACCAACTGAAGATGGCCGGAGCATACAACGGCCGAAACGTTGTAATAATAAACATGACGACAAAGATGAGTACAATAGTCCGAATAATGTAAATAGTGTATTGTTCCTGTTGTTTTTAACAATAAGTTCCCGTTTACGGTTTTCGTAATATTTTTCTCAGATGAGATAATTCAATGAAAGTTTCTTGGCGTTGTAAAATTTAAAGATTACCGGATGCAAGATGTACTTGAGGAAGATTGGAAGACAGGATCAAAACAATAAAAATCAGGATATTCTCTCTCTTATCTCCACTTATGACTAATTTAACGCGCCCTTTCGACGGATCCTTGTAAAAACATTCTTTATTTGTAAAATTAAAATAAAACTATACGACCGTTCCTTTTGCATACAATCATTTGTTTTTGCTAAAAGTTAGAAATATCAATTATATTTTCATTTGTTTTTAATTAAAAAAAAACATGCTTAACCTTTTGAGCCCTGACCACCGCATTACCGGTGGTAGAAAAAAATGACGTAATGCCCAGTTGAATGCTGGGTAAACACTTGTATGTTTATTTTACCATTACATGATAATTATTTGCGAATTTTGACTCAGGAGCTCAGGCAGAAGAGTTAAAAATTGTTCCGGAACGCAAAACTCAAAAGGTTAAAAGGAAAAATTTGCATTGAGATATAAATAAATTTGTTTTTGCATAAATCATCAGTATAAACTATCGTATAAGAAAATCTTTTTATGCAAGTGTTATATTCCGTATTTAGATGCGTGGGCGATGTGAAAATAATGTAGGCGAAATACTGTGTTTGGTTGCAAACAATGAAATTCAGAATCGAAAGAACAAGACTGTAGATATATTTTATAGTCTTTTTAGTGAGGAAAATAAGAACAAGTAAAAAGGTTCGTATTTAAGAAGTTGAATGTCTATGGTAGTGGCAAGTAAAGTTCCTGGAGTTAACTTGACTTATGGAAGGGGAAAGGTACCCTTTGACAAAGCGTCGGACGAGAGTTCATTAGCAGCAGCGGTCACATGCTTCGTTTGATAGTGTGTCAGGAGCGAGTGACGTGGCCCTTCTGCCTCCGCCGTTGAATGGGACCGCTTTTTGACTTTCCCGTTTTGAACTTATACACGCCTATCGGCTCCAAATGGCAATTTTTTGAATGCGCGGGAGACGGTCCGATTGGTTGATTTAATTCTTTTCATTTTTTTTATAATTTATCCCAAAGGGAAGTATCTGCGTCGAGCCTATGCGTAGACGTGCAGTTTTCATTTCGAGTCGTGATGGTAACTTCCGTTTATCGAAGCAGGGCAAGATCTCATCTTGTAACACAAGTAAAACTTCATCTACAATTATTAAGTTTTTTAACTAATTTCCAACTAAGAATCCTTCACAAAATCCAACGTAGTCTTAAACGAATAAAAAAATGTCAGGACATTTACTGTACGGCTTTTAATTCCTCCACCACTTTTCTAATCATCCACATCCAAATGCTTAAAACGTACATGTTTTATTGCTTCATCCAAGACATTTTCGTTACATTACCTAGCCACCTGTCAAATATATCTTTTTGGAATTAAATAAAACATATTAATGTTTCTGTGTTAAAACTATTTGAAAAAGTTAATAAAATAACAAAAAAAATTATATCCCCAGTTCTCAATGTAGTTAAGATCCTATCAACAGTCGTATGTTTATTCCTTTCGATGTAAAACCTTGTGTGACAAGTTTCAGCGATGAAAATCATTTTACTAGCATAGCTTATTTGTCATTTAATTAGTTGTTCTTCGTTTTATGTTAAGAGCTAAAATTTGATTTATTTCTATTCTTAAAATTATTACATCTTTTCTTAGATGGCAATTCGTTTTTTTTTTTTTTTTTTTATATTCATCTAGAATATTTCTTTACGTTTTTCATTTATTTGATTTGGTTTGGTTTGGTTTGGTTTGGTTTACGGTATATCAACCTCAATGGGTCATTTAATGCCGACAACTTTTTTTTCCTGGTAATATTATTATAAAAAAATGTATTGTTGGTAATATTTATTTTTCAAAAACATATTGCTGGTAATAGTTTTTTTTTCTTCAAAAATTTTATTGCTGGCAATAATTTTTTACAAAGTACTTCTGCTATTAAAAACTATTTTTACACTTTCATAATGCTTTTTACCTCAGTTTCGGGGTTAACTATTTGGCCATAGCTGGAACCCTAACAGGTGCTACCCCCACCCCCGGGTCAGGATGGACCTGAGAACACCAACAATTAAGAGATGTTTCTACTCCTCAAAACCTCCTGATCAGAGGCCTTGCTGCTGGACGTAGTTTATCGTCTTACCCAGGACGGCGTTTTTTATTTATTGTGGGTAATATATATATATATATATATATATATATATATATATATATATATATATATATATATATATAAATTTAGAGTTATTTACTAAGCTTAGCTAAGTCTGGCACAAGTTTGCAGTAGTGAGGATCTGAGTAAACCTAATTAGACTAATGAACTGGTTTGCACAACCATTGACCTATGGCAGGCGCCCTTCTAATAACACATATGTGTAGATACATATAATCTGTTGGGATTTATGGATGCTCATCCATATCGTCTCTTCGTGTAGCTCGCTCATTCATATCGCCTCTTCACGTTATTTGCTCACCCATATCGCCTCTTCATGTGGGATGCTCGCTCAGATTTCCTCTTCATGTGGGATTCTCATCCATAACGTCTTATCATGTGGGATGATCGTTCATATTTTTTATCTTCATGTGGGATTCTCACGAATACTGCCTCTTCATGTGGGATTCTCATCCATATACCGTTCTTCATGTGGGATGCTCGCTCATATGACCTAAACAAAAATGTAGCATTTAACAACTGTGCTGCTTTTTTTTATTATTGTAGCCATTGATATTTTGAGAAGTGTCCAAATACGTTGCCTACAAAAAGTGCCTTAATGTTGAGTGGGTGCTTATGAATGACAAGTGGTATGTCAAAATATAGGATAGGGAGAAGAGCAGGCAGTGGTAGCGGTAACATCAAATGAGAAATCTGCCTTCCCATAACGACAATGGCGTTGACTGGCCTTAACTGTCTTTTTTTGAACGATTGATTTCACTACGCCACGCGGCTCCTTCGACATCTGACACTCTGTGCAAAAGGGGAAAAAAAGAATAGTGACCAGACATCATAGGTATGTTGAAGAATTAAATGCGGTTGTTAAGTGGATGGTCGCGCGCAAGGATGCCTGGGGAGGTAGGTGAAGCAGCGATAATCGCGTGTGTTTTTTTTTTTTTTACTTTGCTTGAAGCCTAAGGAAACAGCTTTTATAAGCTGTTTCGCTTCAGTTTAATAATTTATCTGTCTAAAGATTAAAAAACATAGAATAACTAACACATATTCTTGGGATATTTTCAAAAGTAATCACAATAATACCTACATGCAACAGCATTCACCCGAGGTGTTTCCAGTGCAGATATTGGTCCACTCTGCCATGCCGTGTTTTATATTCGATGTGTTCCAATACCGTGAAACCTGATACAAGTTGGTCGATTGTTTCTGGATATTTATCACAGAATCTGCATTTTAGAGTAACACAATTTTCAGGATGTGCTTTTGGTAATTTCTAGTGATTATTATTATTTTCTTGATATGGCTTATATCTCTTATTCTCTGTTTTGACCAAAAGAATTATTTCTCAAGGAAAATATTTTTCAAATCATCTGGCAAAAGTGCACATTTGTCGGTTTTTATTTACTCTGGTGTCTGTTAGAAATGGAACGAGAAAAAATAATCTCTTGGCGAAAATCAAATTCTATTAACACAAAATTGTGATAAAAAAGCGTTTATTTTAAAATTGCATTGGGTACTTCTTAAGTCTTCCCTTTTCAAAATTTGACTCCTGATAAATATATAATCATATTTATGATTATTAATATTATATACATGCGGACTATTGTCCTCGTCGTCTTATGGCCATATCACGTTGGAACACCGAAAGTTAAGCAACGTCGAGCCTGGTCAGTATTTAGATGAGATGGGAATACCAGGTGCTGTAAGCTTGGATGTGCAGTTGAAGTAAGGAATAACATCTCGGAATTGGAAATTGTAGAGCCAAGTTCCAATTCCAGTTGGGTTCGTTATATTCACTTACGCTCAAATTCCCTTCGGAAAGGTACAAATACCCTCTCCCCCGGCCGGTGATGGATTAATTGATGTAACTTGTATCAGTAAAAATCCTCATTATCTCCAAAATTTTCTCACAATTTGTTATGGTCCGGTTCCTTGTACCACGGTGATAGTCCAAGGTAGAACTAATAAAGAAGAACTCGAACACGTATATGGAATAACACAGATATATTACAAACAGGAATATATACAGAGAATTAGAAAGTGTTAGTATGAACAATCAGGTTTAGTAGCGAGAACAATGTAGTCTCGACCAGTATCACTATTCCAATGCCTTGCAGTAATTGTCTGAACGCGACTGTTTCGGACTGCCTCTGACTCGACTGACTGACTGACTGACTGACTCGCTCTCTCTGACTAACTGACAGACTCCTGACAGACTTCACTCCAGACTTCAGAGTGAATACCCTGCTTCCTCTTGAGGCGCAGTATTTATTACGTATGAAGTAGTCCATTACGTTATATGGATACGGTCCCATAACACAATTTAAAAATATTTTCTGGCTATAAACAACCTGCAAAACGTTGACAAGCCATAAAAAAACAATCAGTTAGTATTATCCTCATCTTTTTATTATTATTCAACGTAGTGCAGTTGAGATGCATGAAGGGAATGGTAAGAAAGAATTTTATTTCTTGGTTTGAAAAAAGATTGATTAGAATTATAAATATGTATAGCTAACCGATGTACGTAAGAGAATCTGTTGTGCCCAAACGGAAGCGTCTTTTACGTGCATGAGCAAAAGATCAAAAAAGACTTTGATGATATGAATTTGATGACACACTTTCTGTGTGTGTCCTCTCTCTTTCTTTCTCCCTCTCACTCACTCATAGCGTGTGTGTGTGTGTGTGTGTGAGAGTGTGATTGTGTGTGTGAAAGAGAGCGAGAGCTTATAGAGATTTATAGCTTATATGAGATTTTCACAAAATGGATGAAGAAGAAAGATATATTTGTATTTCAGGCTAGACTCATACAGCTTTGGTGAAACTATATGTTAAGTTGAGAAAAAGAATCTTTTCGTCAGTGTAAATGCCCAAGAATGAAAATGAGGACATTTCCAAAGAACGTCAACGAAAATTTGAAATTTAAAACAAGGAAATGACTTATTTATTGGACTTAATGTTCCTTCTGATTTTGTTTGCTTGCTTTTCACCAGAACGAGGTGACGCGTTCGCGTATAAATCAGCTTGTATTTCACTTTCTTTTAAAACATTCAACACCGTTATTACCTTTTATTATTTACTAACCTAGCAGCCGCTCTTCGGGTTTTTGGAGCCTTAGGCCTATTACTCTCAGCGCCCTATGTATGTGAACATTACAAGAATTTAGAAATATTAGAAATTCGGTATAATCTTTCTTCGTATACGATATCCTTAGTTTATTTACATTTATTTTGTACATGATTTTTTCTTTTCTTTTAAAATCACCATTCTTTATGATCCCTTCACATAAAGTCAATCTTAAAAGACATTAGGGAACCCAAAGTATATAATGTTTTGAATATGTCACAGTACGCGTCCTAGAAAAAAACCCATATGAGCAACGTACTGTGCCCTGCTAAAGTTTAAATTACGGTTTAATTAAACAATATCAATTGCAATGAAAAGCGAAATTAAAGTTAAACCTTTAATAAAGAATTGTTTTATTTAAACCTTTCACTCGGATATTTAAATTTAACTTAAAATGAGTAATTTATCTAATTTTTCATCGCGTATAACTACAGCAGTTACTATCTGTTGTGGCATAATTTAATTGCATTGAATTACAGGAGGGCGAAAGAAGAGAAGATGAAGTTTTTAATTGTTTGTTTTGACGTCCAATCGCGTAGAATTTAAAATCTCTCCTCTTCATTCATGCTCAATTTTTATAGCGAAGACACAAACCATTTCTTGGCAAGGGAGGTAACCGTAGATTACATCACATCGCCCATTTTTTTTTTAAAGTTCTTTAAATATAAAAATCTATCGGGAGGTCGAATTGATGGGCTAGTGATATTGACAATCAGCTTTTCAAGTTCAGTTATTTGGATTTCGTGTTGATCTCCCTGGCAATTCGACTGGATTCTGTTTCTCCGGGTAACTGACATCCGAAACATGTCTTGATTGACGCTGCAGTGTAGTGGAAGTTTGTGGGTTGATAACTTTTGTTGATGATGGCTCTTCGGTCCTTCCCCTTAGATGAAAGTTATTTTGTCGTTGAATGTCACTGTGTCTTACTTAGATCAGACCTTGGCGAAACAGGTTCTACGACAGCTGGTAAAATTTTTGTTTTTACCGGACGTATATTTTCTTTTTCTTTTTTAAATGCCGTCACTCTTCCTCGACATTTTTTCTTTATAGGAAGTGACAAGCGTCAAGGAGTTGAGATAGACATTGCTTGCGCAGACTCTTAAGCATATTTTATATATATTCTGGAGTCTACCAATGCCTGTGAAAATTTCTAAAAATTCTTTTCTATATTTGTGCTCTTCACTTTTTATAGACTTCACCCTCTACTGCAGGTTAAGAACTTTTATTGCTGATGCCTCCAGTAACAGTTCCCTCAAATCTTCAATAACAAACAAATCCTGTTTAGACCTTGCTTTTGGAGTTATCTGATAAAGCCTTCACATGACCGATAACTTTTATCTAGTAGTCACTTGGTCCATTCAGTTGTTTGTTACAGTTTTAAATAATTGGTGAGTTTGTTTTTTTTTTGGGGGGGGTTTGTTTTTTTTTTTTTTTTTTTTTTATAAAATAACTACTTGGGACTACCATTACATCTGCCTCAATATCCAATCTGAAATGAATTAGTTTACTACATAGCTTAGTAGTAACTATACCTTCAGCTTGCCAGGTTTCTTTCGTGGCCGCCTTACATCAATTAACTCGAGGTCATAGACCCAAAGACGTAGTGTGGTTCTTCGACCCTCACTTCTCGAATATTAGACCTGCCAGTCTTACACTTTTTGCGTAATTTCCTTTTCTTGAACACATTCGGCAAATTGCATTTTTAGCTAGACAGTCGTTTTGCGCGTGAGATGGAATATTGCCACAGAATATACATTTATTTGTACTGCTTTTATGGCGTACAGTATCATGATGCTTCTTTTTATATTTCTTTGGTGTTTGCTTTTATTACATTTATGCCTAAAGAAATATTCTGAGTTTGTTGCTTGCCTGTTTCATAGGCGCTGTCTATGTTTATACATTTGTCTAGGGTAAGACCTTTATCCTTTAAAAATGTTTCCCTAACTGTATCATCTTTAACCCTTACAACTATTTGGTCTCGAATTAGCCTGTCTTATATTTCCTCAAAATGGCAACCTTTTGCTAACTGCCGGAGTGCAGCGACATATGTCTCTATACTCTCTTGAGTTTTATGCTTTCAAATATGAAATTTGAAAGCTTTGTACGCTTCATCGGTTTTTCTAACAGAATATTCATCGAATTTCGCTATTACTACTTCCAAATTACCACCTCTGTACATTATCGAATTTCATTTCTTCCCAAATATCGTATGCGTCTTCTCCTATTATTGACAAAAAGATAGATGTTTGGTATGTAATATCAGGTTCTTTGTTGAGTCGACTAGATTTTGAATAATTTCAAAAGTTTTAAATAGACCTTTTCCAAAGTTAGTTGCCAAATTCCTTGATAAAAATATTTGCATTGGTTATCATGTTCTTATTCAGAATTTTGTTCAATGGCCAAGTCGTCAATTGGACTAAACATCTTTTATTAAACAAAGAAAACAAAATTTGTTTTTCTTTTTTAATGTTTAAACTGTTCGTAGTTTAACGGAGGCACAGTGGAGTAATGGATAGCGTCTCAGACTGAGGAATCGGAGAGTCGAGTTCGAATTCCATTCGAATCCATTACATTCACTTACTTAAAAAGGTATGAATCCTCCTCTGCTATGGATAAATAGCAGAACAGACCGGGTTCTATAGTCTTGGATGGCAACTGGTCTACCGCAGAAATAAAACGGCAACCTACTGCGGGAACAAATCTGCCTCGTCAGTCATGTATCGAAAGATACATGATCACCTAAGCTTGTATCACGCATAGCACATAACTGAGTTTAAAGGCAAAGAAAATTATTTTTTAAAAAACAAATGATTTTACTTAAAATTTCTTACATTATTTACATTATTCGGAATATTGTCCTCATTTTGTCGCCATATTTATTACAACGTTTCGACCGTTGTACGCTTCTTCAGGTGGTTGGAATTCGAAAACCCTTTATTTCGCTCACTGGAGTAAACTGTTCTAGTTCCACTTGTCTTGTTTAATGGATGTCAGTTATCAGTTATCTCTTGTTAATTTCCCTCTGAAAGTTCTCCACTGCCTTAACCGGGAATTGAACTCACATTCTTTGGGTCCTGTCACTGGATCTAACCAATGCCTTTATCCGCTTTATAAACGTTGTAGTAAATATGGCAACAAAGATGAGGACAATAGCCCGAATAATGTAAATAATGTACATAATACCTCATCTCAGAAATATAGACAGATACTGAAAGGCCGAAACGTTGTAATAAATATGGTGACAAATATGAAGTCAATAGTCCAAATAATGAAATAATATAAATAGTATACATAATACCTCATTTCAGAAATATAGACAGATACTGAAAGGACGATACCTTGTAATAAATATGGTGACAAATATGAGGTCAATAGTCCGAATAATGTAAATAGTGTACATAATACCTCATCTCAGAAATATAGACAGATATTAAAATTTCTCGTAATTTTAATTATTTTTTTTAGTCTATTTGTATATTCCAATGCGTTTTTTCTTCTTTCGGGCACTATGCGGCGTAAGTTCTTCCTGAAACAGTGTGGCGTAATTTAATTGTATTAAATTGCAGCAGAGGGAAAGAAAACAAGATGAAGTCTTTAACTGTTTGTTTGGACGTCCAAACTCGTTAAAGCGTAAATTTTAAAATCTTCCCTCCCCAATCATCCTCCGTTTCTATAGCGAAGGCAGATACCATTTCTTTACAAGGGAGATAACCGAAAATTACTCTACACCTGTTACTTCAGATTGTTTATGATTCGCCGAGCTCGAAAAATAAACGGACGGATACACGTACACTGCGCTGTATTATTATAGGGGAGATAGATAGATAGATAGATAGATAGATAGATAGATAGATAGATAGATAGATAGATAATCGACTCAACAAAGAACCTGATATTACATACCAAACATCTATCTTTTTGTCAATAATAGGAGAAGACGCATACGCAACACATCATCACTTCGGAAGTAAGTATTAGTCACAAGTGGGGAGAACAAAATGAAGCCTTAGCGCTAATTTACATAATAGGGACATGATGCAATTAACGTCGTTTGGCACTGGATGAGATAATCAGAGAAATCTTTCTTTTTTATTGTTCACTAGTTTTTCCTACGGAATTTTAAATTTGAGTTTTCCGTTTGAAATAAAAGTTCTTTAACGGGAACTTTAGTAGCACGTTATCGTTCTAATGTCGAATTTCATGTTACTTTTCAAAGATATTGGTAAAGTACAATTTATTGACAATATTGGAAAATTTATAACTGAACGAGTTATCTACATTTGAAATGTTAAAATTTTGGCCTATGTTACTGAACATCTTGTATTAAATTGTTTTATTTTCTATTCAAATTGTACTGAACTCGGATTAGTTATTTAGTCACGTGATTATTGGCATTTACTAATTAATTGTTATTTCTAATTCTTCGAGACTTGATCAATTTAATGATTACTGGTTGATATGAACAGAGTTCCGTTAACTATTGTCGAAATCTTTTCTTTCTTAGCAAACCTAATTTTATATTGTAACTGCGAACGTCGAAATCAAGCAACTACTGAAATTGAAATATTTGAAGATTATTTTACAGATACAGAAAAATGTGACACAAAAATCAGAAAGCGTGTTGGAATAGCAAAAGATGCCTTCCAAAAGCTAAACAAAGTATTAAGGAACAGGAAAATTTTGTTAAAAACAAGAGAGAACATTAGACGGCTATGTGATATCAATCTTCCTATATGACAGTGAAATCTGGATAAGTTACTCGTAAGGCAAGACTCAACACAACAGAAATGTCGTTATACAGAAGGATATTGAGAATACCATAGATGAACATGTGAGCAACGAGGAAGTTTTATGGAAAGCTGGAACAGAAAGAAACACTTACATCTAGTACCAGAAAGATTTTTTTTTTTAATTCTGGGAACACATTATGAAGAAAGAGGGTTGGACAATCTGACATTCTAAGGACAAAATGAAGACACGGAGAAACAGTGAATTACCTACCTGACGAATTGTGTAAATGGATAACAGAACAGCAACTGAGAGAATAGTAAGGAGATAACAATTACTTGAAGCTATGAAAGATAGGAAGTTGTGGAGAGACATGATTACCCATATCTTGAAGGGACACGGAAGATTTCTCCATAAATAACGATAATTCCTGTTTAATTCCGTAAGATTCGCCATTCGACTGTATTTATTTTGGATGTGAGGGGTACACCGAAAATAAATCTGACTATATAATTCAGCGGAAGCTAAAAAAGATACGGTGATCACATTCCAGTAGCATGTTAGATAGAGGATGTTTTCGGTTAAAAAAAAAACATTATTTTCTACCGAGTCACCACCAGTGGATATGCATTTTTGCCAGTAATGGACAAGAACCTGTATTCTACGCTCGTAAAAATCTGCAACATCTGAAACGATGTCATTTTTCATACACTTGCTCATATCCACTGTTTGGTCTCCATAAACGCTTAGCATGAATACCAATGAGTAGTTATCCACATGGAGGAATTCAATGACGGAACTCCTTTTCATGCGCACTTTCATGTCAGACGACATTCTGCAAGGCAACCTCACAGGCGCTAGAAAAAATGATGCTTTATTAATGGGAAGGTTCAACATCGACTGATATACTGCCGATATTCAATTCTAGCGTCGTGGGACAACATTATAGAATATAATAAGATAGGAGGCGTTACTTTTGGAGCGACCTCATATTTAGTGCAATTATTTGTAGAAGAACAGGATGTTTTCAATATTGATTTTTAAGGAAGGCTCTTCTTACTTGAAAGATTCTCCACCGTTATTTGGTGTCGTATTAAGCTAAGCTTAGTAAATTTCAATAATAATAATAATATGAGAATAGTGCCGTTTAAATCCATCCATATTTTTCTTATTTCTTGCTTAGCTTACAAATATTAAACTTTTGTTTGGATTATAAAAATAACGTAAGATTAAATAAATGATTATCTTAAATAAGATTATATAGTGCTCTGCGCATACATAAAATACAAAAATAATATATATATATATATATATATATATATATATATATATATATATATATATATTTATTTATTTACTGACAATAAAATATTCAGCTACTTTTACTATTTCGAAAATCGGTTGCGCGGCCTTGATGCAATTTGGCAACCAATTAAAAGGAATTTTATTATGCATTCATAAACATACACTCTACACTGCCAAGGGAGTACTCACTCGACAATGTAGAGCCATTGAGTTAGCTTCTTACTACATGTTTATCGTATTCACTGTGACCAAGGAATTAGATATTCAGAGTCCCTTACAATATCTTTTGAGAAAATAACGTTAACCCTAACCCTGCCAGAAGCACCTACAGTCTATATTAAGCTCGCTGTGACTCCTGTACTATCTTGAAACTAAAACTGTATTTGATAAACCTGAAAACGAGATTAAAGAGACCGAAACGTAGGAGATGATATCAATCTCAAAAGATGACCTTACAGATATCTGGCCTATTACGGAATAAATGTTGAGATCTCAATAGGAATAATTTGATGTAGAATAAGACGCCACTACCCTAGGTAGGTTTTTTTTTTCTTTAAGATTAAACAAATGAATATTTTTTTAAAAGACTTCATTTGATAATTTTCAAATTCTTATTTCATACATGCGTCGTTTATGTGGCGCTCTAAGAAAATGCATTTCCGGTTAGATGTATTTAAATATGAAAACGGGTAAAACCAGTGATAAACTGATTTAATATTTTACATAAACTTAATCATTTTAGTTTTGTCGTGACTTCTTTGCTGCAAGATTGTCCCCTTCCTTTGTGTTTCGTTGTCCTCTCACTTTCGATATACCTTCCGTCTCTCTTTTCTTGACCCCTTCTTTTGCCTTTTGTTGTCTCCTCTCTTTGTCTTTTGTTGTCCCCTATCTTTGTCTTCCGTTATCCCCTCCCTTTGCCTTTCCTTGTCCCCTATCTTTGTCTTTCCTTGTCTCGTTCCTTTGTCTTTTGTTCTCTTCTAACTTGCCTCCGATGTCCCCTCTATTTGTCTTTCGGTGTTCCGTTCCTTTGTCTTCCGTCTTCCATTATCCCCACCCTTTTGTCTTTCGTTGTCATGAAGTTACTTTAAGAATTTGTTTATATTTTTTTTATTATTGTTGTACTAAAATCTAAATTTTTTTTATTTTACAGGTGAGTACAACATTTTCGTCGTCATTGGATTTGAGAACCGCTACTAATTACAGTTCGTCTGAAGTTATTATGCAATTCACATCAAGCTCAATAATTCGAATTTGCTTTGAAAAATCTTTGCTAAATTTTAAATGATTAGTCAAAAGAATTCGATTTTTGGTTAGTTTCAATATGTTTTATTGAAGTTATTGGATGTATAATAAAAACTACAGACTGTAGTTATTATACAAACTCAACTAATATTAGTTTAAGGACTCTGAAATCTAATAAAACTATTTTTCTTTGTCTCCATAATATATGTTAATGGAAAGGATCTAAAAAATGCTTCAAAACTGAAAATAATTGAGTGAGAAAATGTCCACATTTGATATATAAAAAAACTTCGCAGTGATTATCAAACGATAAAGATGGTTTTTGAAAATATAACTAAATTGACAACTAGAAACAAATGAAAAGACTTTAAGAACTCAAGCGAATTATGAGTAAGGTCGTAAATGGTTGAACATAGGTGTAAAAAACTTCGTAAATTGAGATCTGTCACGAAATATCCTAGGCAAACTTGCCTCAGTAAAGCAAATATTTTAATGCGTCAAAATTAGTCCAAGAAATACATGGAAGTTAACTTTTCTAAATTAATTTTCAAGGACGAATATCGGGTGAGATTCGATTAACCTGATGAATGGGCCAAAGGATGGATTTTTCTTCATTCAGATGTGCCTGTGGCTAAAAGAAAGCTTCAAGGAGGTGTAAATGTGATAGTATCAGCTGGAATTGTCTACCAAACCATTACTGGATCATTTCAAAGTCGATGAAGGAGTGCTAACTATTGTGATTTCATGGACAAGACTTACTTTGAATGGTACAAGTCCCAACCTTGGAAGTTTTAAAGTGAAGGGTGTATTAATGCGCGACAATGATCTTTCTCATGATTAACTGTAAATAAAGCGTAAAATTTCTACAGGAAAGAAGATAATAGAATGATCACCATAAAGTCCAAATCTGAATCCGATCGAAAATCTATGGCTAATTGTGAAGATTAAATTACATTAAGGTGGCAAACTATATGAGAGCAAATCAAACCTATGGTAAGCAAAGCAAACCTATAGTAAGCAAAGCAAACCTTTGGTAAGCAATTAAAGGCATCAAGATGGAAACTGAACATGTTGAAATAAAAAAAGGAAAAATTCAATGGATTGATGACACTTATTGAGAAGAAGGTAGACTATATTAATATGTAAATGCCAAAAAGTTATATATGTTATAAATGTTGATGATTTTATTATCTTGTTATTGAAGTAAAAAATGATTTTCGGTTTTTGCGTAACATCAGATTGCAGTTTTTATACTAAATCTAATAAATTTAATGAAACATGTTGAAACTACTTAAGAATTTAATTCAATCTTTGTTTTAACGTCTAGATCAATCGTTTAAAATTTGACAAAAATTCTTCAAATCACCTTCGACTTATTGGGCTTTATGATTTGCATAATAAATTCAGACGGACTGTAAACAGAAATGGTACGGAATCAGGTGAGTTTCACTGAATTCTTTATTAATTCGACCTTTAAGGATCGCTATAACTGTGCCAAATTAAACATTAAACCAAAATTACAAGAAGAATTAGCTTATTTTTAGTTCTTTTATGAAATTAAATTATTCGATGTTCGAATTTCAATCAGAGTTCGTTATATTCACTTACGTGCGAACACCCATTGGAAAGTTTAAAAAAAAAGGCAAGACACACATAGTCCTATAGACTTGGGTGGCAACCAGTCTAGGAGACGAACTTCTTAACACCTAAACGCCTAGTGTACGGAGCGAGGGCGACAATGGTGCCCGGCTTTCGGACAAGAGCTTTAGCCAAGTTATGTGAAATTAGGAAGAAGTATCAATGTTCCCTTCGATAATTGAAACAGTCGAGTAACTGATGATGAAGAATGGAAGAGAACACATAATAAATTCCTCTTAATTCAGTTAGCCTTTTTTATTTTCATTGGCTCTAAGAAATATGCTTTCACGTATTTTTATTTGTTAGAATATGTTTTAGAACTGAAATTTTTGGAGGTGATAATCTTGCGCCTTTCCGGCGACATTCAATCGAATTGTGTAGATTTCAGACAATTTTGTCTGCTCCCCTGGTTGATGTGTCTTTCATTTATTGGAGGGGTAGGAGCTTTTCGAATTCGTATTTATCGAGATTCGAGATAACTTTCACTTGTATTCGTTGTCGATTTGTTTTTACGAATTTTCCGACTAATATTATCAAAGAAACTGTTGTAATGGAATGTTCCATTCTCACTATTATCTACTGTGGACTGACTATGACAGTAAATATATGTAGTGTGCACAGGACATACGAGATTCTGTCTGGCTGTCTGACTGGCTTCAGGAAGTGTTAGTCGACTTCCCGTCTTTCAGTAGTGTATTCTCTTTTACAATAAACCTCTCTTCCATCCATCTACGTCCGTGTTGCTGTTCCTTCCACTCGAGTACCACCTTTGTCTGTAACCTTTTAAGGATACAACAGAAACATACCTGATAAAAACAAAAGAGACATATATAGAACTGTCAAATGCATCGTCTAACGCTATTTTGCCTTTCCCTCAGTCTAAAATAAACACTTCAACTTCCCTCTATAATATCCCAATGCATTTGCATCGGAAAATGGTCATGATGCGTAAATTTGCTTATCCTCAAATATAACGATCAAGTTCGATTTTGCGTAACAGTTATCAACACGAGAAATATAACAGACGAAACGTGTTCAAATCTTGCTAAGGTTTGTTGCGCTTACATTCTACAAATGACCTTCATGAAGATATAAATCCACTTCTGTAATCTGTCTTACCGCTAGATATGATGGCAAAAAGGTCTCGTCACTGTCATACCACAACAGCTAGTGAAAAATAGAGCTCAGAGCTGTTCGAAATATGCAGCACAATTATATAAAACTTGTAATGACAATATGCATCACTAAAAGACGTGTATAAGAATTGATATCAAAATAATATCCAGGATCTGAGACCAAAAGTTTGTTTAGATGACATTTCTCAATTGAAAAATGCTGCACTCTCCAATACGTAGAAGCGTAGTGGTTAACGTCTCGGAAAGTGAGAGCGGCATGGCGAGTTCACATCCCAACCGAAGTCGTTGCGTTCACTTTCACGAGAATATCTTTGGGGACGGTATGAATACATTTATTCCCGGTCTAGATAAAAAAATTAAAAAAAACAGGACTCTCTGGATTCTCCAACCTTGGCTGGCAAACTGTTTAGGAAAAGGATAAATCTGAATTCAAATCTGGGTTTAGCGCCGTCGCGTTAATACTACCCCATAAAACCCCTAGTGCCTATGGCAAGCAAAGCATCAACACTACAAAGGGGGGAAATGCCTCTGTACTCATTATGAAGTGAGTACTCTTTTCTTCTTGCTATAATTTTTGTATTTCTTTCTACCGACATATAATATCAGTTATTTATTCTATTTAAAATATGACTGCAATTTCAAATTTTTTTCTTAGGCAAATACGAAGTTCATAAAATGTCTACATAAACTTACGCCATTTTTTTTGCGTTAACTTTATTTTAGAAGCGCTCGCCTTAATAAAAAAAGAACAATGCAGAAGCAATTGCGGAACACGGAAAATATTTGATTTGTGAAAATGCAGCATCAGAAATCCACAAGAACTTATTTCAAATGTAGCTATTTCGAAAAATTGCTTTAAGGAATATGATGAGAAACGAGTTACAGAATCTGGGAATACAAGACGTAAAGATTCCTTATTTTCCTTCTCAGGCCCCTAAAATAAAACTAAAAATGTAACTTTTTTTTCTTTAGCATCAGTTGCGGATAAGAATGAAACAAAACCATTCACGCTATTTTTCAATTTTATACCGATGTTGCATTCGTCACAGAATGTATATTTTGTCGATACATGTTTGGAACGTATAAACTAACGTCATCCAAGGTGGCTTCAAGTGAAAAAATTTCAGACCAAATTTTCTATTTCTTAATCCATAGCGTAAACAATTGACTTTGATGAATTTATGTTTCTTAAAATAAGCTTGCCATATTGACAAAGCAAATATCGCGTAGATCCTTCCCCTTTGTCACTTGCTGCTGCAGACACGTGTGTAGGTGCGTGTGCGCATGCGCCTGTATATCTTTGTCCATTGTTTAATCTGTCCGGTCAATTTTCACCAACAATCCTTGTTTGCATTGTACGTTACTGAATTCAGCGGGGCAATTGTTTTCTAAAAATACTTAATTGTACTGCTTGGATATTTTGGGATGCCTAAGTAAAAAAAAAAGTAAGCAGCCAAATGATGAAAACTTTGTACACGCCTAAAACAAGCACTTGTGCGCTAAATTTATATATGAGTGAATTTTTTGTGTGTTCTTTTATGTGTTTTGTTTTGTTTATTTTTGTAAGTCTGTGTGCATTTCTTTGTAAATGCACACGAGCGAAGAATAGACAACAGGCTTACTTAAAATATATCTAAACTGACGAAAGACAATCTTTCAGGAACACTTCGTAGAATGGCTTATATATTATTGCCGTGTTCAATATGTTTTTTTTTAATTGGATTGCAATCAAACAGTTATTCATACGCTGTAAAATCAATTGATTTACGTACGAGAACAAAAGAAAAAAATAAGGGACAACGAAAGACAAAGGAAGGGGACAACGAAAGACAAAGGAAGGCGACAACGAAAGACAAAGGAAGGAGACAACGAAAGACAAAGGAAGGGGACAACGAAAGACAAAAGGGTGGGGATAACGGAAGACAAAGGCACGGAACACCGAAAGACAAATAGAGGGGGCATCGAAGGCAAGTTAGAGGACAACAAAAAACAAAGGAAAGAGACAAGGAAAGGCAAAGAGGGGAGACAACAAAAGGCAAAAGGAGGAGTTAAGAAAAGAGAGACGGAAGGGATATTGAAAGCGAGAGGACAACGAAAGACAAAGAGACGGTGAAATGAAAGACAAAGATAGGGGAGAACGAAAGACAAAGACAGGGGACAACGAAAGACAACGGGACGGTGAAATGAAAGACAAAGGAAGAAATGAGAATTATGGTAGTTTTCTATTGATGTTTATATTTTTCTCAACTATCAGGTCGATTTCATTTTTATATATATTTTCTCGTGAGTTTTATAGAACATTTGTGACTGCCATTGACAATATTTCTTTCTGGAAATATCTAGCAATTACAATTCTATCTGGAAATATCTAGCAATTACAATTCTTGTAATTTACGACACGGATCGATCTAGTGAGAGCTTGTAAGATAAAACCACGGATAAATCCAGCATCTTATACAGTTTAAGACAAAGAGAAAGAAAGAAAGATTGATCCAAGAGAAACTGAATATCAATTATAAAGAACTAATTTTATTCCGTACTAGCAGTAGAGCCCGGCGTTGCCCGGGGATGTAACAGTAAGAGATAGATCAAGTATCGACCATCATAAAGACTGAAAAATAAAATTGACAAAGATTATTGTTTAAGGTTGACGGACACGCAAGTCTTAATTAGTTTTTTTTGTTGTATTTTTTTTCTTTTTTTTACGAATTGGTCAAACCCAAACTCAAACAAAAACATTGTTTTCAATCGTTATGAGTCTACCGATTGAATAGAATTTTATTATAAACAATTGTCTTGTAAATGGAATTTTTAAAGCATTCTGAATGTAAAAATAAAGAAAAAAGTGTGCAAGACAATAAGAAACACTACCTGCCAAAAAAAAAGTGAAGTTTTGTTAAAATCGGTTGAAAAATGTAGGAAATCCGATCCCATATATAAACGAACACACACACACACACACACACAAACAACCTGGATTTTATAAAAAGTATATTTCAATATGAGTTGTCCCCCTTTAATTCTCGCGACAGCGATGCCTCTTAATAATGTTTTCAAATTGATTTCGTGCAAAAACACTTGTGTTTTTCCAAATTTTGGCGCTGTCAGAACCACTGCAAGGTAATTTTACGTAGTCCTGTGAAGTTTTGTTGAAATCGGTTGAAAAATGTAGGAAATCCGATCCAATATATAAACGAACAGACACACACACACACACACACACACAACCTGAGTTTTATAATAAGTATGATGATGCATGAAAGTATAGAAGAGTTCAATATCAATGGCACTTATAAGAGGGAACCACATCGAATAATGATTCCAACTTGTTAAGTCAAAGCTGACCCGCTTACTGAATTGAAAACCTGAGTCTCTTGAAAAAAAAAAAAATAAAAATAACAACTTTTAAACAAAAATATATAATACCATTTTTAATTTATGGTTATTCCGTATCATAAATGTTGTTTTTTTCTGTCCTATTTATGTTACACTTGGATTAGAAGTTTTTTTTTTCTGTGGAATCATTAATGAACACAAGATCCTCTAGTTAATTACTTGCTGACAGAACAAATGTTTATTCTTGTACTGACAAACGTTAACGTGATTGAGACCGTGTGTCATTGTGCAAACAAAGTTAATTATCAAAGTCTACGTGAGTTGAACAAGTAAACCTTAATGAATTGTTTCATTTTACTGCTTTGTATACAAACTTCTTAATTGAAAATTTCGACAAACTATTGTTCGTACATGTCTAATCCATTCATTTTGAATAGGAAAATGTGTGTCAGATGCGTTTCACATTGGGTTTAGAAACTATGATAGCAGAGCCATTCTCACAGATAATCGATATTAAGTGATTTATATTAACTAAATCGGATAGTCAGATATATATGATCGAAAATGTAATCCCTGAACACCCATGGTGTAGACATCCTTCACACTGTACACAAAGTGTAGCAATATGAATCAAGTGTTTGCACATCAACCGAGATTTAGTTTGTAAATATAAGCTTTGTACTCATAAAATGAGAGGCTTCAAAGATTTACAACGGCAGAATTACTATAATCTTTTTTCTTACATTCTCTCTACTTTTCTATTCCCTCACTCTCCTCTCTCTCTCTCTCTCTCTCTCACACTCTTACTCTCTCTCTCTCTCTCTCTCTCTCTCCTCTTACTCTCCTCTCTCTCTCTCACTCATCTCGCGCTCTCTCTCTCTCCTCCTCTCTCTCCCTCACTCTTACTCTCCTCTCTCTCTCTCACTCTCTCTCTCCCTCTTACTCTCCTCTCTCACCTCTCTCTCTCACACTCCTCTCTCTCTCACACTTACTCTCCTCTCTCGCACTCTCTCTCTCTCCTCTCTCCTCTCCTCTCTCCTCTCCTCTCTCTCTCTCTCTCTCTTAGTCTCCTCTCTCTCTCCTCTCCTCTCTCCTCTCTCTCCTCTTAGTCTCCTCTCTCTCTCCTCTCCTCTCTCTCTCTCTCTCTCTCTCTCCTCTTCTCTCCTCTCTCTCCTCTCTCTCTCTCTCCTCTCTCTCCTCTTACTCTCCTCTCTCCCTCTCTCTCCTCTCTCCTCTCTCTCCTCTTACTCTCCTCTCTCTCCTCTCTCTCCTCTCTCTCCTCTCTCCTCTCTCTCTCTCTCCTCTTACTCTCCTCTCTCTCCTCTCCTCTCCTCTCTCTCCTCTCCTCTATCCTCTCTCTCCTCTTACTCTACTCTCTCTCTCTCACTCTTACTCTCCTCTCGCTCTCTCTCTCACACTCCTCTCTCTCTCACTCTTACTCTCCTCTCTCGCTCTCTCTATCACACACTCTCCTCTCTCTCTCTCACTCTTACTCTTCTCTCTCTCTCTCTCTTTCTTACTCTTACTCTCCTCACTCTTACTCTCCTCTCTCTCTCTCTCCTCTCTCTTTCTCACTCTTACTCTCCTCTCTCGCTCTCTCTCTCGATCACCTTCACGATCTATCGGTCTCTCCGCTTTTTTTTGCTCCTTTTATCTCTCTATTAACGCTCTCGCCATTTAAATATATTTTCTCGCTCCACAGTCTTTCTTTCCTTTTCTCTTCAACTCTCTCTTTCTTACCTATCGCTCCCTCTGTCTCTCTATTTCGCTCTCTCTTTATTATCTCTCACTTTTACATCATATTTTATCAGTTCCCAGGCAGACTGTCTCTCTCTCTCTCTCTCTCTCTCTCGCTCGCTCGCAACCCTCCCTTGCACGAATAACAAACGTTTCCAATTACGTCATCTATGTCGACCAATGTTCTCAAATGAAGGCTTCAATGTGAAAGCGTACATATTTTTATTAACTCTTTAGAGTTAAAGTTAATTTTATGCAATTCTTTTTTTTTATCCCGTGACCCCTCAGGGTCGTAGGGACACAATGTGTACAGCAGCCGCAGCAGAAGTGTTGGGAATGATAGCCTGACAGAGCCCAACTCTCTTGAGGCCGGTTTTAATTCAGAAGTTTTTTTCTCCTACGGTGGTTGCCACCCAAGGTTATAGAAGCCAACTTGTCCTGTTATTTACTCATAGCTAGCAGGAGAAGAAAAGGTTTCATACCTTTCCAAAGGGTATTAGCTCGTAAGTGAATGTAATGGATTCGATTGGATTTCGAACTCGGCTCTCCGATTCCTCAATCCGAGCCGCTATCCATCAGTCTACCGGGCATCCTCCTATGGTCTCTATAGCATGCATTTAAAATCAGGAAGAAAGGGATTGTCAGTGGTCAGGAATTAATGCAAAAATTAGTGCTAGAATAGGGCTGTTATATGTATAATGTATTGCTAATGGCTTTATTATAAAAATGCATTGCAAATGAGGAAGAAAGACATTGTCATTGGTCAGGAAAGAATATAAGCATTATTGCTAGAATAGGGATATTAGGTGTATAATGTAAATGCATTGCTAATGTTTTTACTATAGGAATGCATTGAAAATCAGGAAGAAATATTGTCAGTGGTCAAGAATGAATGCAAGTGTTACTGATAGAATAGGACTATTAGATGTATGGTTTAAATGCATTACTAATGATTTTATAACAGAAAGGCAAAGAAAATCAATGTCAATGATCAGGAATAAGTGCAAGCATTATTAAGAGAATAGTATCATATGGTCTGTATCCTTTTTTTTTATCCCATAACCCATCAGGGCCGTGGGGCCATCATGAGTACTGCAACCACAGTATAAGTGGTGTTTCTTGAGCAAAATAGCCTGATGAAGCCAAACCCTCTCCACAACGGTTTTGAATTCAGATTTTTTCCTTCTCCTAGACCGGTTTCTACTCAAGGCTATAGAACCCAGTCTATCCTGCTATTTATCCATAGCTGTGGGGAGAAAAAAGGATTCATACCTTTTCCAAAGTTATTACCACATAAGTGAATGTAATCGATCCGACTGGAATTCGAACTCGACTCTCCGATTCCTGAATTCGAGCCGTTATCCTTTACTTCACCATACTGCAATACTTTCAATTTTATCACAAAGTTAATCATGTAGTTTTCTCTCGTGATGATCTGTTCCAATTCGTTATATTCTTAGAAAGACTTCAACCTCCTTCTGTTCTCCTCACACCTATTCCTTTGATCTTCTAACCCCACCCTTATTTCCCCAGCAAAAATCCGAATCAACTTCATTCACATTATTTTAGACAGACCTCACTTTTTTTTTCCGAAAACTCTTTTCATTTGTTTTCATTTTTCATTTTTTTAAACTTCATGACGGCAGCCATTTTTCTTCTCAACAATTACTTCCTGTTTTCAGACCGATAGTTTTTTAAATTCTTACTGGAATTAAAATTTTATTAGCTGGTAGAAGAACCTGACATTCAGCTATTAAATTAGGCATTTTTCCTTATTTCTTAATACTTTATTTTTTGTTTAGAAATACCAGGAACACGTGGAATTATTCGTCCAATGGTAATTATGCCTATATGAATTATGTGGCCAGAACAGATAACATATGTACCTTATAATGTGCAACAAAATGCTTAGAGAAAAGTTGCTGTCAATCTTTTCGATTAAAATGGCTGATATAAAATAATCTTAGTAATCAGTTCGTTATTCGTATTTTTCTTTAATAAGAATTCTCGAATCTTCAGGCCAGTATAGGAAAATAAATCTACTGCTTAATAAATAGACAGAACGTCTACTCAAATATGAGTATCCACTAAAAATAACGTTTAAAGTAATAAAAATCTGTCGAATTAATAAATAAATTCATTTTTCCTTGGATTACTTACATTATTTACAGTCTGAATAATGTAAATAACACAAGTAATCAGAAAACCTCATCTCAGAGCTATAGAGGCCGAAACGTTGTGAATATGGCAATTAAGATGAGGATAATAGTCCGAATAATTTAAATGATCCAAGTAATCATAATACCTCATCTCAGAGATATAGACAGATATACCTTAGATTATTTATATACCTTTAAAATCTGTAAAGCTCTTATTATGTTATTGTTTTCCGTGAATCAGCGATTTGTCATTAAATTATTTGAATATCCACGATACTAAAAGTTTCCTTTGTTGCAAAGATTATTTGAGTGGAAAGTCTGGACATTTTTTGAAAACAAAATCATTCTGCTTTACGAATTACCTTAGGATTTTACGCAGATATATATATATATATATATATATATATATATATATATATATATAGTCATCCACAGACAGGCTGTTTTCGGTTGCCTCTAGCTAGGATCGAAGCCCGACTGAATTGGCGTCAGTCGGTGATTCTACCACTAAATCGTTGGCGCACAACAGGGATGGAGGTGAATTTAAGCGTATTTACTTTTAGATAAACACACAGTGACTGAGGGAACTCGATTCGATTTACCGAAGAGTCTTGCATTATTAGCAGTAATAGTCACTGTTTACAAACCCACACTTCCTTCCCAGAGAGCTCAATAGAAATATTGAATAAAAACAGTTATATTTAGACAGCAAGTATGCAAGTATTCATCCAAATAAGTTTGCTTAATAAGAAGAGACAAGGCCTGTCTGATAATTTTTTTATTATAAAAAACTAAACAGACACAACTTGTCGGTCCTTTTTAATCAAAATTGTTTATGTAAAAAGAGAGACAGACAGACAGATAGATTTTGGCGAATAAAAGTTTTCGGCTACTTTACAAGATCTGACCAGTTGACGAAATATCAGATTTCTTTTACACAGGCATTTTCATGTATCCGATTACTTTTCAGTCCACTCTCTCTTTCTCTCTCACACACTCTCTCTATATCTCTCATACACACACACACACACACACATATATATATATATATATATATATATATATATATATATATATATATATATATATATATGTATGTATACAGAAATGTACAAATGTACTAACACAAACAAATGCATACAGGCACGCATGATTACCACATAACATAAATATATAGAGAAAAAGAGAGTGATATGTTCTATTCCGTGCTAATAGGAATATATACTTGAAGAACAAACTGGGTAAAATAAGTAAAGGTTTATTGTACAAAACCAGTACAATAAGAATAAAAGTAAGAGTTGTGCACAAGGTCGCGCAAGTCAATCCAGTATTGTGCGCTCCTATTGGAAGGTCGGTAGTTCTTCTGGAAGTCTGGGTCGTACTCAACAGATCCCGGCTAGTCAACTAGCCCCCTGCCCCACCCCACGAGGGTAGATGTGGCACAAGGCCGAGTTTAACATGGGTCTTCCGAGCCCGTAGACTCGGCCAAAAAAAATGCCCATAGAACCTGCATAAACGGAATCGGGTTGGTCAACTTCCCCGAAGGAAACTGCCCTTAGGCAGAGCCTCGTCCGGCTTCCTATCTGCCCGAAGGCAGAGAGTTCGACCGTCTAGCTGGAACACATCCAAGCTAGTATATTTAGCCACCCCCACCACGTTTAACGTGGGTTCTCCGAGCCCGTAGGCTCGGCTAAAAATATTACCTTTTTGAACACGCATAAACGGGTTCCGGGTCAGTCTACCTCCCCGAACGAGACTCTGCCCTTCGACGGAGCCTCGTCAGGGTTCCTCTCTGCTCAGAGGCGGGGAGTTCGACTGTATAGCTGGAAAAGGTCACAGCTAGCATATTTAGCTACCCCCCACGAGAGTTGCATGTGGCACAAGGCCAGTTTAACGTGGGTTCTCCGAGCCCGTAGGCTCTGCCAAACATATTACCTTTTGAACCCGTATAAACGGGTTCAGGGGCAGTCTACCTCCCCGAAAGAGACTCTGCCCTTCAGCCGAGCCTCATCCGGGTTCCTCTATGCTCAGAGGCAGGGAGTTCGACTGTATAGCTGGAACAGGTCACAGCTAATCTCCGTAGTACGTTGACTTACAGATACTTATAGGTAGTTACTACCTATAGTGTAGTTACTCATGGGGATAACAGGGTATTCCATTACATCACGATGAGAAAAGACAATAGGAGATTCTAATATTCTAAGATAATTCTGAACAGATGCAAAAGTGGATAAAGTGTCTAGCTTGGTGCGCGCTCAAACCGTAGATTAAATGTGCGAAAATGAACATGAATAGGGAAAAAGCGCGGTAGTTTCTAACAAAGGATTTTTATGAGTATCAAAAAAATGTGTTAGGAGATCGCGAGTTCCTGGCTAGGACATCCGTTTCAAAAATCCGCCATCCATAACTTTATTTCCCATCTATAGCTCACTATTATTTTTGGCTTTTCCAAAATTGAAAAATACCATGATTTGCTAATATCTCAAAAAGTTATTCCAGAAATATAAAAAAAGGAATTCCAGAAAAATAGTTCCAAGAATAATTTCACCTATACCAATGCAAGTTCATAGTTTCACAAAGAGAGTGAAAGTGAAAGTGAAAGTAGATAATGGTGATTAGATGAGAAAACCTTGTTTTCACAGGTCCATTCCAGAAATTAAATTGTCACATCTTATATATATATATATATATGTGTGTGTGTGTGTATGTGTGTGTGTGTGTGTATATATATATATATATCATTCTGTCGGATTCCGAAACATATTTGATGTATTTCATCCCATATTATATATATATATATATATATATATATATATATATATATATGAATTGGAATCAAATATGTTTCGATGTATTCAAACGTTTTTGATTTATATTTCATCCCAGTTCATATATATATATATATATATATATATATATATATATATATATATATGAATTGGGATCAAATATATATCAAATATGTTTCGGAATCCGACAGAATGATAAAACAAAGGACAAATCGTTTATCAATCTAACCTGCTTCACTTTTTACTAAAGCTTCAACAAAGAACAAAATGTTGAGAAAAAGAAAACAGAAATTCTGGAATTTTTACTTTTGCTTTTCATTTAATTAATCATGTTTCATGTGCATTCGACTTGTTAAACACACGTTAGTAAATTTGTTGCGTTCCCAATTCAAGGAAACATGACGCTCGTCTATGTGAAATTTCAACAAATCAATGAATTCTGAACCTAACTGAAAAACCGCAAATATTTATGTATGTAAGTTCATAATAATTCTATTTTGTCTATGTGAGAGTCAGGTGATAATGTATATTCGTAAGCGTGTGTGGTGCGTGTGTCTGTGTGTGTAGTAGACATTATGTTTGTTTGTTTTTCGCATGTTGACTTGGGAATGTTTGTTACGTAAATACTATGTATTTTAGATAAACATACATTAGATTCTTTATGAATGGATTCAATAAAATTGGTGATATAAAATGATTTTTTCGCCTTTTTAAAGAGTTTGTAATATCGTTATTAGTAGGATTTAGAAGTACTTTCAGTGCTATATATAGAGTTATATTCTTTTTTAACTAGGATAGCATTTATTAAAAAAACAAACATAATTCTTTAGTGTCTTCGTGTTAAAGCTGCTGTACACAAAATGCAAATCTTAGACCAGTGGTCTCTAAGGCTATGGACGCGTTTTCTCTTCACAGAACGCGCAGTTTGCTAGGTTTTCTACTTGACGAGCTACGCTTAGTAAATTTTTCACACAAAATACAAGCATAGATGGAATATTAAGTTTCAATATATATATATATATATATATATATATATAGTGTTATGGATAAATTGTCGTATAAATGAAAATAACACTGACATCTTATTTTAATAGATATATTTACCAATATTCCACAAAAATATATTGAAAAACGGAAGAGTAAATTTATTCAATAAAATCGCCATCGTCTTCAATCACGGCCTCTAGACGACTTCGGAATCTCCTGCAACTCTTCTGGACGTTCTCCTTGTTTAAGTAGTTGAATGCTGCCATAATCCCTACCTTCACTTCATCTTTAGTATTACAAGGAGATTTGTTGGTCTCTCGCTCAACTGCACCCCGAAACATAATAATCAAGGGGTTGAAATCTGGGGAGTTATGTGGACAGATGTAAGATTGTGATGTGATCGCAGAAATTGTTTGAAACCATGACTGGGATTTCCTGCTTTTGTAACATGTTGCCGAGTCTTGTTGCCGGACATAGGGTCTTCTAACAGCTACCCTCTTGAATCATGGCAGCACTACCTCCCACAAAACACTTCATGTAGGCCTTCGTGTTGTGTTTGGGGCTCTCACCAACAAATTAGGGATTTTTTTTTTTTATCAGAACGATCAGATTGAGTTTTCCGACCTGCCGTACATTCGTAATTACAATTAGACCTTCCTAATCCTCTGCACTGTTCTCAGATTGATATTCAAACCTTCTGAAATATTTATATTGGATCTTCTGGCGAATACCAAGCAGTAAAGAATGCCGTTTCCAAATTTCTGGCTCTTGGAATTGCGCCATGTTGTCCTTTTTTCTTACATACAGTGTACCCATCTGACCCTACTCTACTGTGCAAATAACGAAATTAAAAAAAAATAAAATGGGGACAATTTAACCATTGTCCCCTGTCTTGTTGCTATGAAACAATATTTCATAAGTGCGTTTAACAGACTTTTACTTCTTTAACGATTTTAATCTTCCTGAGTGAATCATTATTAAGGCCTTGTGCCATACTCCTAATATATATGTGAATGTATATAGATGTTAACATGCAAATACATGCAAGTACATTCAATGACATTCAGAAATACTGCTTGTGAACAAAACAATTAAATCAACAAGCACGTTTGAGGACATCGAAGCATCAACAGAAAGACTACAAAAGCAGAGTGCATTTGCGTATACATGCACACATACTTATACGCAGACAAATACATGTGAACATGATCGTGTGTGCATACATAAAAACACCAACAAGTGTTTCTTAACATATGTGCTAAAAAGCAATTTAGTGTACTCGTCGATATTTTTCAATAGATGACGCCGGTTGAAAATAACAAAAAAAAATCGAAGCTCCGCCAATCAAATTGTATTACTAACGAGAGAGAGAGAATGGGAGAGGTAAAGGAGGGTGGGAGAGAGAACAAGATAGAGAAAGAAGGGGAGGGAAAGAGGGGGGTAGAGTAGTTTTTCTTCTATGAGAAACGAAGTAAAACTACTTGCTTGTAGGACAATAGCATTTTCGGCTTCATTGACAAATGACAGTCAGTTCGCCGCCTCACGTTCCTAAAGGTTCCACCAGATGGCGTTCGACTAAGCCAGATCGTGGTATCATTCTTATTTTATGCGGCTGTCGTCACGATCGACGTCATAATTTTACATAGCGCATGCGCAGTTGGCCATGAGTGGTTGGGGGGAGAGTGATCGACGAGACAGGCGGGAAAGTAGTCGACAATGAAGACAAGAATCAATAGTTGGCTTTTACGATTTGTGGGTGCCAATTGAAAGCCCAGAAGACGACAGAGAAGAAAGAAAATGGGCGCTAAGGAATTCGCAAGGCATCTAAAGAAGAATCTCTCGCTATACTTGGCATATTGTTGGTTCGCTTTTGAAATTTCCTTTAGGATTAGCAAAATACACATTCATATTTGCTCCTTCCATATTGTTATCGTTCGCATTTGTTGCCTGAATTCGCCCAACGCTTCAATTCATATGTTATTTTCTTTTCTTCCATTTTCTTTCTCCTTCCACACACGCTGCTTTCCTTTGATAATCTCTCGATTACATTATTCCCATTGTTATTATTATTATTATTATTATTATTATAATTTTATCCCTGCCACCCTTAGTCAGTACGACCATTACGCCCTGTCAATACCTCATGAATAATGGACTATTCCATTTTGATCGCGTGTAAAAACGGAAAAGACATACCAGAGACGTTATTTGGTTTTAATCAGAAAGAAAGGAAAAAGAAAGAAAAAGGGGTTTAACGTCTCCTGTCAATACCTCATAAATAATAGGCTATTAGATTCAGTTTTGATCAGGTGCAAAAGCAAAATACCTATCAAAGACGCTACTTGGTTTCAGTGAGAAAATGAAAGAAAGAAAGAAAGAATGTTTTAACATCTGTGTCAGTAAAATGGAAAAAGTTGTTAATTTCAATTTTTTTCATTTGTATCCCCTTACTTCTTTAAATTTAGTTAAATTTGTTAAGCTCAAATATTTAACCATCCGATAGGGGGATTTTCTATATATTATCACAAAATACGCCATGCGCTTATTCAATCATTAACTTAAGAATTAAGTTTCATTAGAAAATTCAAAATTGAAAACTGTTGAGTTGTTGAGTGTTTCCGCGTGCGTGTATTGAAATAAGGACAAAGACATACGTAGGGAAAAATACTAGTATATCTGAAGAGGTATTTACAACAGAGAGATTAGTAGTCAAACGAACGCAGGTTAGTCAGTAACAATCAGAAAGAGTATAAAGTCCAACTGTATCTTCCGGTAGAGAGACGGAAGTGTGGTGGTCACCTGATCTCCCCAGAACTCTATAGAACTGTCCTATTAGTAGTAGAGAGATCAGTTCATTCTGATGAGAAGGGGGGTGCGTCCCAACAAATACCGTGAAATTTTCACGTGACCGTCTAGTTGTTGTTGTCATTATTATTTTATTTTCTTTGATTTCTGGCGTGTACACATTTCTTTCCGACCTAAAGGTTAGAAATGGCATCACGACACTTTCCACTGACAAAAAAAAACAAAAAAAACACATATTTTACATAGATAAAGCCCTTTGTAAAGTGTGGGCTGTACTTGTCAGAACAATTATTTGTATCTCTTTGAGGCATGGATTTCCAGGAATCCCTTCAATTAGTCTACTGGAATCTTTTCCAACCAATCCTAGGGCTGCAACTACAACAGTGATTGTTGATGTTCCCATATGCCACATTTTTGAGATTTTGATTTCAAGGTCCTTGTATTTTGATAGCTTTTTGAATATCTTCAAAGATACATTGCAGTCTGCAGGGACTGCCATATCAATAAGGAGGCACCTTTTTGTGTGCGATCTCTAATAACAATGTCTGGGCGGTTAGCTTTGGTTTGTTTTATTATTATTATTATTATTATTATTATTATTATTATTTGTCCATTTTCTTTTCAGTTTTAATATTGGTGGATTTCAATGAAGATTAAGTGATAGTATTATCCCCCATCTTCATTATTCTAGCTGATCCCGTTAGTGTAGTTTCTATTTCTTGTCCAGTCTTTTGGCTTGACTTTTCGAGACCGTTCGTACTTTACCCCACAAACGATTGGTGCAGCTGTCACTCCCATGTTTCACAATTTCGTCAGATCTCTGTCACGGTCCAGCTGCTTATCTGTGTCTACTTTTCTGCTAATTCCATCTGACACGTTTTATTTTATGCATCTGAACGTTCACACGAGAGATGGTCACCGGTCGATATTATGTGACAGACAACAACGCCGTGGTTTCAATCTTCCAGTCTCCAATTAACCTAATCTCACATCTAGTGTTTTTGCCACTGCTCCGAGTACTCTAACTATTTTAGGTACAACCTTGTCTTTTATGTTCCTCATATCATTATTATAATTGTGTGATTTCACAAATAATAGCAGTCACTTAATTATCTTTTCATCATTATCAGAGTCGTTAAAATTCATTTAAGTTTGTTTTTTTCCTGTCTGGATTTCTATCATTATTTACATTTGAACTATTGTCCTCATCTTTGTTGTTGTTATCACAACGTTTCGGCTGGAATGCACGACAGCTAAAATAATGTGATAACAACGGACTTTGGATGTAACGGACAAAATCTGCAGACAAAATTTTAAAAAATGCGGAAAAATTTACAAATCGTCAGCGATGTATTTCAAAGTTTGCGGGCTTAGCGGAACGTGTTGTATTAGTTGTCAAAGTGACTGCTTGGTGGCGGCAGTGGTGGCCCTTTCAACTGTAAACAACAGGGTGCTCCACATTTTCGGTCTTGTACCACATCTACGCTACGCTCCAGGCGGTGTAATGGTTAACAATTATGAACAATTACGACTGTGTAATGAGTTCTATCCTCACTGAGTGCCCCCTGCTTCCGGCCTTGTGCCACATCGAAGCAACAGTTGGAAAATCACTATATGATCACTGAAAAAAAAAACCTCCATTTTCCACTATATACACAAGGAAAATAAACTTTAATGAATTGTAGTGTACTTTTTAATATTTATAATAAATATAATGCTATTGTATTTTTTAACAGTATATATTAATATTATTCCCTGTGAGAGAGAGTGTTATCAATAATATTCTTCGTAAATGTGTCATGTAGTATTTTTATTTCTCTATATACAGTATATAATATATATATATATATATATATATATATATATATATATATATTATTTCTCTATATACAGTATTTAATATATAAACGGCATACATATACTGTTTTCAAATATATACAATGCGTGTATATATATATATATATATATATACATATGTGTGCATATGTGTATGCGTGTGTATACGGTATATATATGTATATATGATTATATATATGCTGTATATATACAGTACAGTATATATTTATTTATGGCATATATACATGTTTATAGTATTTACATGAGGATCATGACTACTGGTAGTTACTATACTGGTTTTATAACTCAAAAATAATCCCCTCATCTACGGACAATCGGCTTTTAACGGACCACCCAACTCCCTCCCGTATTAGTCCGTTGATGAGGCGTTTATCTGTATATATATATATATATATATATATATATATATATATATATATATATATATATATAAAGAAAGAAAGAACAGTAAGATATGTAATCCGGTGTTGTTATTGATATTTTATTTTTTACAAAATAGTGCTCAATATAAATTTACAGAGCATTAATATTATAAATTAACTGATTTAATATATATATATATATATATATATATATATATATATATATATATATACGTAAATATGTATGTGGTATATGCATGAAAAACAGTATTTTTTTTTACTATTACCTTCAAATCTTACTCCATCTTGATTTGAAACCTAAACTTTAATTAAGAAATATTATCCATCTAAAAATATGTACAAATTAAATTCATCGATTAGACACTAACTGATAAATATTTTACCTTAATAGTCATTCGCAATATTAAAATATTACTATGAGTAAACTTTTATATTTTTTATTATTGTTGTTTATTGATATAGTATTCTACTTATATTAAATCCCTAATTTATTTGTAGAGAAGTTGAATATTTAACTTGCTAACAA
>CAHIKZ030000263.1:580000-582500 GCA_903632075.3 Acanthosepion pharaonis | reverse complement strand
TCTTTCGCTCTCTCTGAAGTTCTCTCTCTCCTTTTCTCTCTCTCTCTAAAGTTTTCTCTAAATTTAATCTTCAAAAATGAAACCCCTTAAAGAAATTGAACTAACAGGAAGTAAAAAGAGATCTTCCTAGATGCATGCTCATTGACTGAAACAGATGCATTTTACAGATGCCACGGTCACTATTTGAACCCAGAGAAAAGTCACGCCTTCGGCTTATGATTTTCAAGACAAACGTTTTCAAGACTGATGCAATACAATCTTCCTAATTTATTTTGACTTTCTTTTAACATTGTACTAATCTGAACTAAATAAGGTCTGTGGTAAGGTCTTAGTGGTAAGGTCTGTGGTAATGTCTTAGTGGTAAGATTTTAGTGGTAAGGTCTGTGGTAAGGTCTTAGTGGTAAGGTCTTACTAGTAAGATCTATGGTAAGATCTTAGTGGCAAAGTCTTAGTGGTAAGGTCTTAGTGGTAAGATCTTAGTGGTAAGGTCTTACTAGTAAGATCTATGGTAAGATCTTAGTGGCAAAGTCTTAGTGGCAAGGCCTGTGTTCGGATTCAAGTTGACACAAAACTTTCAATTTTTCATTTTAAAAGTAGGCATAAACGGACACTCAAGGAAGAGAGAGTTGAAATTGTTAAGGCACATAATGAGGAAAGTGTGCTTAGAAAGTTTGACACTCGCAGGGCAGATTGAAGACAAGAGGAAAAGCTTACAACGTCCTTAGCGAATTTGTGTAAATATATGTCAGAACAGGGTTTAGAAGAGATAACGAAAATACAAAACTGACCGAGAGCCAAAAAAGGACAGGTGAATATGGAGAACCATGATCGCCAATGTCCTTAAGGGACACGGCACAAAGAAGAATAAGTAACAGCGATAAGATTTTACTATGGAAGTTGTAGATTGTATTAGTACTAGTAACAGTAGTAGATTTTACGATATTTATAGAAGAAACCAGAGACGATGAAGATAGATGGTGCATAAGCTACCCAACGGATTTGTGTAAATGGTTGGAGGAACATAGCCATTAAGAGAGATAGCATGTAGGCGAACTTAGTATTTCTAATTTTCACCCATTTAAATGTTTCAGATTAAATGGGACCCTAAAATCGTTAAAATCTACTTAGCATAAGTATCGTAAGTGAATATTATCGTGTTAACCCCTCCTAATTTTAGAAGCCACTACTAGGTGACGCTCTCCGGACTATAAATATTCTGCGATAATTTCCTCGTTCTCTTCTCACCATATCTGCTTATTTGTCAACATGTAACCTCTCGCGGAGAACGCTTTCCCTTTGGGAAACGCATGAACAATAGATACACACACAAGCACACGCACACACGCACACAAACACGTACGTACATTCACTCACTATACATACATTGCGCACAAAAAGGTTTTCACATCCAATTGACACACACATCTTAGTTACTTGTAACCCTTTATTGTTAATACATTATCATTTGTTAGTACATATATATTGGTTCTTGTCGTTTCTTTACACTTCTTTACGTGGACTCACATTCCGAGTCCGCCATGTTTGTTGTGGATATTTCAGGAGACATCATGTTATTCTCAATTTCAAACACCGACGTTCACTAAGGCCCGATATAAGTTGTGAAGCGCGCTCAACCAACCACAACAATATAAAACTGAATATTAATACTAATATCCCGTAAAATATTCGCCATTTAATCAAATCAAGGTGAGTTACTTCCCCTACACCCTAAATTCTCATCATCATTTTATTTGATAAGCTCTAATCTGAATTTATAATTGTGTCAGTAAGAAGAAAAAATAAAATCATCAACACTTTCATCAGGAAATTGATGAAAAGTCGATTCAAATTCAATTCAGACTATCTGTCTATCTATTTATTTATCTATTTATTGTCTATCTATCTATCTATCTATCTATCTATCTATCAGACATAACCTACTCGCTATCCATGCTGGGATTAATGTATTATTTCTTCCTCTCCTAAACTTCAGACTGGAAGCATAGAAACACGAGGTTGAACCTAGTCCCTTAGATTACAAATCCACGGTAACATCAACTTCATTGTAAGAAAGAGGGATAAAATGTGTATATTCTAACGCCTGAGTGGCTCTGGTTGCAAGAACTAGCAAATTCCTAACTTAACACACCGGCACTCATGTAGCCCCCACCTCAGCTAAATCAGTCATGCCGCGAATTTCCCATTTTCCTGGGGTGAGGATGAAGACTTCGGATCATGCTGAGATTAACGTAGAATCACGTCCTCTCTTCAGCCGTGTATTGTTTTCGAGCAGGACAGAGAATGGCACGAGGCAAGCTTTGCCCCAGGGATTCCAATTCTGTAAGCAGCACCACTCCTATTATATTTAGGGAATAGAGTCAGAGGATTCTGACACATTTACTGAAACTTTATCATTGCCCACACCGCGTACACATGCGTAGCCCCTACGGTAAATTGTTTATGTGTCGCTTTCTACCTTCGCGTATTGCAGCATCTGTGT
>CAHIKZ030000263.1:542500-575000 GCA_903632075.3 Acanthosepion pharaonis | reverse complement strand
CACCGCCGACTCGACACCGCCTGAGCTCCGGGACAGCTTAGCACGGAGATAACTCAGGACCGAGACTAAACAGTACAAAAAAAACATAAGTTTTTTTTTTAACAGGTTAAAAGGGTAAAACTTTAATTAGTGAATATTTTTACTTTATTAAAAAAATAAATTTCTTTACGATTTATATTATTAATAATAATTTAAAAAATATTCATTAATTAAGGTTTTAATTCTTAATAAATTACTTTTATTCGGTTATTAAAAAATATTTCTGGTGTGTCCAAATGTAAACAAATTATGTCACACATTATGAAATGGACAAAGTCCAACAATTATTTTAAGACATTTTTTATGTTTATACATTCTATGAACAGATATGAATGTACGTGAGAGAATCATGGAAGATTGTAGTTTAAAGACAGTAAAATCGACCTTGCTAACTGAACGCTCCTCTGTGGCCAAATCGGTTAAAGGCATGTCAGGCTATATGACGGTTCCGTATAGGATACAGGTTCGATTCCAGTCTGAGGACGAATATTTTCTATGAGAATTTCTCGGACATTCAGGCCGGTAAATGTTGTTTAATACTGTTTATTATAAACAGAGCATTTACTTAAATATTTGTATCTATAAAAAGAATGTATAAACATAAAAATGACTTGATTTAGCTTTTGAAAATATATCTTCAATTGAGCACTGTTGAGGAGACAGGCTAATTCTATAAACAAGAGCCACCTGCGTTAATGCAAAGCTCTTCAGTAAAATGAATTGGAGCACCCCGGCTGATTGGCATTTGTTTACATTCGTAAAATCAATACGCTAGATTTAGCTACTTCTTCCTGTCGAGTGAAGATAGCTCATTGGTAGCAAATCTGACAGACGCCAAAACGGTTGGGTTTTGATCCGATGTCTATTCTTCGAATTATATATATATATATATATGTGTGTGTGTGTGTACGTTTATATGATTTGCATATATTCTTGTGTGCATATGAGTACTTTATTTTTAATACTTTCAAAAGTGCTTTTTAATACTCATAAAAGTAACATTTTTTGATAAAATCAAAAGATGTTATATATCTATATTTGTGTGTGTGTGAATTTGGCCTGACGATTGCATTTTGACTTCAATATCCACTTTTATATTTACATACGTTCTAGCCCTGATATTGAACACTTTGACCAATAAATATAGGTTAACTTCAAACTATATTTTTATCATTCATTCATTCATTCATTCATAGATAGATAGATAGATAGATAGATAGATAGATAGATAGATAGATAGATAGATGAGGCACGGTGGAGTAATGGATAGTGGCTTGGATTGAGGAATCGGAGAGCCAAGTTCGAATTCCAGTCGAATCCATTGCATTCACTTACGTGCTAATACCTTTGGGAAAGGTGTGAAAGGTGTGAATCCTCTTCTTCTCCCTCTAGCTATGGGTAAATAGCAGGACAGACTGGGTTCTATAGCCTTGGATGGCAACTGGTCTAGGAGAAGGATAATTCTGAATTCAAATCCGGAGTGGAGCCCCTAAAGCGGTGGACGGCACTTTATGCTACCTTCCGGCAACTTCTGCAGCCGCGCTGGTACCAAACTGTATTGGTTTCTCCTCTCCTTTGGACTCTGCTAACAAGGCCGAGAGGGGGAACTAGACGTCCGGGCAGCCGTAGTTCTCCATATATCCCACCCAGGCTCGTATCGCACCGCGCTACTCCATCGTCTCTCGGGACGGATGGATGCCGGCAACAACAATATATATAAGATAAAATGAGAATTATTCTGTTGATAGAAAGCCAGCATCCTATATTTAGGATACTTCTTGATTTTGTTTTAAGGATCGGAGACTTTTTGACTTTAAAACGACCGAACGTATTAAGGCGAAATCACAGCCAGTATTGGAAACAATCTTGTTGACTTGCGTCTGCTTTTTTCTTTATTGACTTTTAAAAATTGTAATGATCATCAGTCGCAAGAAACCTTCTTTGTTGTTTTCCGTCTGTTAACTTTCTCGGCTATAACTTCTACTAATTCTGTGTTTCAGCCTCGTGTACGTCGCATCTTCTTATCACTTACTCTTAATTAAGATCTCTTGTCTGACAATACGATTTGAGAATTCTACTTAAAATAATCAGATGGTTGCTTTTTGGTAAAAGACTTCTACACATAGTGACAAGCGCGCATACAGATATTCGTCTATGCATTCACATATATAACTCTGTATATACGCATATATACACGATAAGTGAAATCAGCAAACACGATTAACATATTCAAGACTTGAAAAGAAGAAAAGAAATGGAAGTAGATAAGTAAGATATTTTTGAGAAGCAAATAATCCTAAAAAAATACACGAATTCGAATTAGAAGCATCAAATCAACTGGAGACATTTACTGTTAGTGTCGTCATGGAAATACAAATGCATTCTAAAAAATAACGAGGGAAAAGACAAAAGATAAAAAAAACAACAGAGAGAACAACTTTAAAGTTAAAATAGATAACATTTCAAGAATTTGTGATGGACGAAGTTATTTTTACTCTTTAAATACGTTCGCCAGAAACCACATTGAAATGATTTGTGTTTTATTTCAGGCAACTGAATATCGTTTTAAAAATATTTAGTTGCCGACTAATTCGAGTCAATGACACAGACAGATATGTGTAAACTTTGTTTGCAATTCAATAATCTAATAATTTCTGTAGCGATAGAAAATGTTTTTTATAGTTTTTTTTTCAGAATTAAAATAGACAGTGATCTTAAAAATTATCTATACATTTGAAAATCTAGAAATATTTATCTAAATATTAAACGTACATTTTTAAAATATAAGCAGATGTAGTTCAATGTTTTCCAAATAAAACTGATACAAACTAACCAATGTTACTCAACTTTCCAGGATATATTTATAAACAAAAATGTACGTGTGATTTTTCAACTTACCTGTTTTTTATTAGAAATATCTACAATAATTTATTTTCTGGCATGGACTTTTATTATACAACATGAGAGTTGTTCTGTCAATTAGAAACCTTTTTTTATATAGACACAAATATGTAAGTAAATGCTTTGTTTATAATAAACAGTATTAACAACATTTACCGGCCTGGACGTAGTGTGTGACGTCATTTGCTTACGTTAAGATACGCTTCGAGCAGATATGGACGTTCAAGGGAAATCATGGGAAGTTTTTTTTTTTTTGTTTAAAAGCAGTAAAATCGACCAGACGCTCCTTCGTAGCTAAACTGGTATAGCACGTCAAGCTACATGACGGTTCTGTGTAAGATACAGTTTCGATTCCTGTCGGAGGAGGCATATTTTCTATTAAATTTATTGGTCGTTCAGTCCGGTAAACGTTGTTAATACCGTTTATTATAAACATAGCATTTTCTTAAATATTTGTGTATATATAAATAAGGTATAATATTAAAATAATTGTCGGACTTAGTCCATTTTATATATATAGTTGCTGATTTTTTTAAATTTCATATATGTAAAAACTGTCATTAAATTTCAGATATATAAAAACTATCATTAAATTTCATATATATATAAGATCGTTAAAGAGATAAAAGCAATAAAAAATGCAAAATATTTTAAAAAAAGCTACACATAAAAGAAATCAACTACATTTAAGGGAATATCACAAAGAGAAATGTATATTGATTTGGTTTGCTTTACGCTATATCAACCTCAATGAGTTATTTAATGCCGATAAAATTTTTATTGCTGGTAATATTTTTTCTTCCAAAATGTATTGTTGGTAATAATGTATTGCTGGTAATAATTTTTCCTCAAAAAATGTATTACTTTCATAGTGTTTTGATCCCAGTTTGAGGGTTAACTAATTCACCATAGGTGGGACCCTGACAGATGCTATCACTCCAGGTCAGGGTGGACCTGGAAATATCAGCAATTAAGAGGTGGTTCCACGCTCTTCAAAAACCTCCTGATCAGACGCCTTGCTGTTGGACGTAATTTATCGTCTTGCACAGGACGGAGAAATGTATAAATAGAACAAAAATTAACAGGAAAAAGGATTTATGTTAACTTATGTTAATAAATGACTTTTCATGTTAATTTTTATAATTGTAATGATGAATATAGAATTATATTGGATGGTTGAGTTCGTGTTTGAGTCCTTGGAATGTATCTCATTCCAAGGACTCAAACACGACGAAGATAACAGGAGATATAGGTTTTTTTTTCTCTGTGAAATATTAGAAGTAATGGATACAGCTGGTACTGTACACCGTAAAATCATAGATCCATTTAAATTCGATGATAGTATCATACCAAATGCAAATGATTATAAGTTCTTGGAGAAGACATTTTTGGAATGGTACAGCTTACAACCGAGACATATTTATGCAAGACAATGTTTCTTCAGACTCTGGAAAATTGACTATTTTTCACATTAAAAAATCTTTTAAAGACATCAAATAGACGGAATTATCTTCAGCAGCTTCAGATTTTAGTCCAGTATAAAACTTGTGATAATATTTAAAAGTTTGTTTTGTTTTACCGTATATCAATCTCAATGGGTGATTTAATGCCGACAAGATTTTTATTGCTGGTAATATTTTTTATCTATCTATCTATCTATCTATCTATCTATCTATCTCAGTCTGTTAATATCTATCTATCTATCTATCTATCTATCTATCTATCTATCTATCTATCTATCTCAGTCTGTTAATATCATCTATCTATCTATCTATATCTATCTCTATCTCAGTCTGTTAATATCTATCTATCTATCTATCTATCTATCTATCTCAGTATAAATTGGTTTGGTTTGTTTTTGTTTTACGGCATATCAACCTCAATGGGTTATTTAATGCCGACAAGATTTTTATTGTTGGTAATATTTTTATCTATTCATCTATCTATCTATCTATCTATCTATCTATCTATCTATCTATCTCAGTCTGTTAATATCTATCTATCTATCTATCTATCTATCTATCTATCTATCTATCTATCTCAGTCTGTTAATATCTATCTATCTATCTATCTATCTATCTATCTATCTATCTATCTATCTATCTCAGTATAAATTGGTTTGGTTTGTTTTGTTTTACGGCATATCAACCTCAATGGGTTATTTAATGCCGACAAGATTTTTATTGCTGGTAATATTTTTTATCTATCTATCTATCTATCTATCTATCTATCTATCTATCTATCTCAGTCTGTTAATATCTATCTATCTATCTATCTATCTATCTATCTATCTATCTATCTATCTCAGTATAAATTGGTTTGGTTTGTTTTGTTTTACGGCATATCAACCTCAATGGGTTATTTAATGCCGACAAGATTTTTATTGCTTCTAATATTTTTTACATATCTATCAATCTATCTATCTCAGTATGTATTTGTTTGGTTTGTTTTGTTTTACGGTATATCAACCTAAATGGGTTATTTAATGTCGACAAGATTTTTGTTGCGGGTAATATTTTTTATCTATCTATCTATCTATCTATCTATCTATCTATCTATCTATCTATCTATCTCAGTATATATTGGTTTGGTTTGTTTTATGGCATATCAATCTCAATGGGTTATTTAATGCCGATAAAATTTTCATTGTTGGTAATATTGTTTTCCAAAAATCTATTTCTGGTAATATTTTTTCCTTCGAAAATCTATTTCTAGTAATATTTTTTCCTTCTAAAATCTATTTCTGGTAATATTTTTTCCTTCGAAAATCTATTTCTGGTAAGAATTTTCCTTCACTTGTAATATTTTTTTTTAAAATATATGGCTGATAATATTTGTTTTTCAAAAATATATTGTTGGTAATAATTTTATACAAAGTATTTCTGGTATTAAAACCTATTTGTACACTTTCATAGTGTTTGGACCCTATTTTGGGGGGGTTAACTATTTACCCCTAGCTGGGACCCTAACAGGTGCTACCACCCCAGGTCAGGGTGGACCTGGAAATATCAGCAATTAAGAGGTGGTTCCACGCTCCTCAAAACCTCCTGATCAGAGTCCTTGCTGTTGGATGTAGTTTATCGTCATACCCAGGCTGCTCAGAGGTCTTGTACCCAGGATGCCGGGTGTAGCTTATCGTCATACCCAGGACGGTATACTTAAAAGAAATGTATGTGAAAATGGAAAATAATATCATTGCAAGGAAGATATATGGGAATTCATAGAAACAGCTGCTGTTAATGTTAAAATCGAAATAGTAGACAATTTAAGAAAATCAATGGGAAAAAACTAAGTTCATAGACAGTCAAGGAATCGATATTAACATGTGAAAATATAATAATTTATTCATGTTATGGGATATTGGGTTAATCAAATAGCTTTCTGTAGCTTCTAGCTTTTAGATTTATTTATAAATAAGAATGGACTTTTCCTGTTAATTCACCTCAAATAATGTAAAGTTACTTATCTCAAATATTTATTCACCTTCCATAATTATAAATAAAGTTTATTTTTTATTAAAATTTTGGCCCTTTTTTGAATTTATAAATTTTAAATTGAAATTTGTTTAGCTTGCCTCGCAACAACTCCTGCCCTCAGAATAAAAAGTTACCAAAAATCAGGTAGTTATTCACATTTCGTAACTGAAGATGATATCCTATGCACTTACAAGGAATATTTACAATTAAAAAAAAAGAAAAGATACTGTTTTAGATTGTTTATCGGGGTGAGCATGAATAGCGCACCCGAGTCGCCCATATTTGGGGCGATCTCAAAGGTCAACTGAAGTGCAATGAAAGAGAGAATTTGGTGTGAATTTTAGTAAATATAAAATCCTTTTAATTTGGTGTGAATTAACAGAAATGATCCATAAAAATGTATATGTCCCTTTACATAATACATCTAGATTGTCGCAAAAAAACTGATTATTCTTATTTAAATAAGTAAAATATAATCTGAAACTTCCATGAAATGCTGATTATAAGATTATAAGAGATTATTCTGATAATTATACTGATATCACTTATTATAATTTTTATGAGGAAGACCCTGATTTTCAGAATCGAATCTGATATAATTCATAGATAAACTGTTAACAGAAACTATTGTCACGGTCTGTTTTAATTTGGTGCCAGTAATTACAAAGAAAATTAAGGCCGAAATATTTTTTGAAAAACAGTTACAAATATGAGGTAAGTAAATACATAAATATATTTTATATTTAATTTTGAAAAGATGTAAACAAAAAAAATTAATTGTATACACCAACTTCATGGCTAAACAAAATTGATAATCATTTATACATTCTTTTTAGGCGATAACATTTATCTTTCTCTTGCTTTTTTGTTGAACTTTACAAAATTATCGTTGCAAAGGAATTTTATCACACACCATGTAATTTTACCGTGCTATTAATTTGGGGCATATCATTATTTTTTATTTTGTTATGAATTGATAAATACACAATGTAGAAATCTATTCTTCTATCTACAGCTGACAAACACTTATAAATTTTCACGCCTAAAACGAAGATACAACAGATTTAAAATTTCACACACACATATTTATATATATATATATATATATATATATATATATATATATATATATATATATATATATAGAGAGAGAGAGAGAGAGAGAGAAGAAAGAGAGAGAGAGAGTTTCCTTCTGTCGAATGAAGATAACTCAGTGGCAGAAACTTTGACTGAAACTCGGTTGGGTTTCAATCTTGGCTTCAGGCATTCGGATGTCTCTACCCCTCTCTCTCTCTCTCTCTCTCTCTATATATATATATATATATATATATATATATATAAACATTAATAAGCTTCATTTATTCACATGGGTATGTTATTATTTCAAAAATTTTATTGTACTTCTAAATGTCACTAAGTAAAAAATATACTAAAACATTTATCCAATTTATATTATAAATATATAATATAATAAAATATTATTTAAAAAGTTACTCCAAAATTCGCTTGAGGATGAAATGGAACTAATGTCTTTAATTTAATTACAAAATTAAATTCAGTGCTTTTAGCTTCCATTTTTGAAACATGGTTAGAACTGTGTAGCGAAAAAAACATATTTTAAATCAATTAATTTATAATATAATAAAATATTATTTATTTAGATAGATAGATAGATAGATAGATAGATAGATAGATAGATAGATATGAGCCATCAATGTGGATACACAGGCGAGATATCTACACATTTTTCATGGAACTTCAAACTAAGTTGATGGCTAAATTTAAACTCTTAGCCTCGATCAATTCTGAGCTGTATTCTTTGTCGATAATTGTTGCTACCATTATTTTTTTTTAAATTAATCATAAAATTTTATTTCATTTAACTACTTATTTTTTCCGAAATATTAGTTTCTAAAAACATCTATATGAGTCTTTTATGTGGTAAAATATATCGGTGTCATCCAATGAAAAAGTTAGAAACGAAAGAAATTAGTGTATTTGAAATGAGATACACGTTTATAGTCGGATAATAGATCTGTGATTTATTAATTTTATTATAGGATCATTTAAAATGGAATATCAGGAAACTTTACATCGAATCTACATCTGATCTAAGCAGCCTCTTTTAACATCTGATTTAACCAGCCTCTTTTAACATCTGATTTAACCACCCATTTTAATATCTGATTTAACCGTCCTGTTTTACTATGTGATATAACCACGTTCTTTTAACATCTGATTTAACCAGCTTCTTTTAATATCTGATCTAAACAGCCTCTTTTAACATCTGATTTAACCACCCATTTTAACTTCTGATTTAACCGCCCTCTTTTAACATCTAATTTGACCGCCCTCTTTTAACATCTGACTTAACCGTCCTCTTTTACCATGTGATATAACCACGTTCTTTTAACATCTGATTTAAGCGTCCTCTTTTAACATCTGATTTAACCGCACTCTTTTAACATCCGATTTAACCGCCCTCTTTTGACATCTGATTTAACGGCCCTATTACTACATCAGATTTAACCACCCTGTTTTAACATTTGACTTTATCGCCCTCTTTTAACATCCGATGCTAAATCGGACCCTAAAACTTTTAGCATCTGATATCACCCCTTTTTATTTGTGATGCCCTACTTGGAACAGACTGGCATAGATAGAGATATATAGATACATATGAAAAGACGTGGCAAAATAGATAAACAAACAGACAGATAGATAGATAGATAGATAGATAGATAGATAGATAGATAGATAGATAGATAGATAGATAGATAGATAGATAGAATTTATTTGTTGAGCCTTCACTTATCTTCTGGTTGAAACTGAGCAAATACTTATATTGCTGTTGAAAATATCAAGACTATAAGTTCATCTATGAATATGCCTTTTCTTTAAGAAAAGCAATTGCGAAAGTTCATCTACAGGAGAGTTATAGAAAGGCGAAGTGATATTTAATAATATCGTCTTCTCTCTGGACGCCTCTGCTGCTTTCCTCTACCCACTGATTGTGATTGTCTTTTTTTTTTATACGTTCAATTATTTCTTTCGAAGAATAAAAAAAAAGCAGAGATTTTCGAGATGAAGAAATCTGTCGATAAATAAAGAAAAGGAAACATTGATAATGCCGCGTTTAAGTATTGACAAATAACAATTGTCTAATAACAAATGCAAAAATGATTTGCTGAATTGTATTATTAATAATCATTTTTTTTATATACACACGTCGTTTTTTTTTCTGTCTACACGAATTACGTTTACACACAAAAGATACATATTTAGCTAGCATTTGTGCGTCTTCAGCTTCAATTCACGTAATTGGCTTGCCAATTTGTCTATCTTTCTCAGTCTTTCCTTTCTATTTCTCTGGATATTGAATTTGAGCGTAAAGCTATGTATAGATATAAGACATTCTTAATCAGTGAAGAAATCTCTTCCGAATTCGTCTGCTACGATTCATTCTTGTTGCGCGTGGATTCAATTTTGTATTTCATTTGTGATATTCATGAAAAATTGACAGATTCTGCTGGAAAAAAAAACAAAGTAATGGGCGAGAATATATACTGTTTGCCCGATTTATTACGAGCCGAAAAGTAACTACTAAGTTGGAAGTATTAAATCAAACCCGAATAAAAAAGCAAGCAGTTGAAATCAAAAAGAAAACCTTTCACCAATACTAAAAGAAATCAACATAAAAAAAATAAGTTTTTTGTTCTCTTCACAGGTTCGATTACAACTGTATTGTTAAACATGAGGCTACTGATGTTAAAACCTGTGTCGCATGATTTAATGAAAACTAGTCATAATTTACACGTTAACGTAAATTACTAGCAAAAAGTATATTCAGTTTTAGACTATTCCACTAATTCTACTGATACCTGGCATATATATATAAACAGACAATCAGAGAAATTATATAATTATGCAAAAGATTTCACCCACGCTCCAGAAATACTACTCGCTGTGTGCAAAATCTCATGCGACTACAAACTGTTCGAAAAAAAACATTTCATTCATTTCTTTGCTTAACTTTTTAGGTTCTTTACTCGGATTACCTTAGCAACGAATAAGTCGAAATATCAGTTAAGAAATTGTTTTACGCTATTCTTCCAAGTTTTCAAACCTTTCCTACTTGAAAATGAGTCTTAATAATATGAGTTTTGTCTGTAATTTATGTCGGATTACATTTATTTACTTATTCATTTTTGAAATGTGCAATGTTCTTCGTTATATGCCTCGTTATTCGAAACAGCATCCACATCTTGGCTGTTCTACAAACAACGTTTCGACACTTACACCCTCGGTTATTCTCGATAAACTTCTCGGAAGTTTTAACCGAATCCTTGAAATTTAAAATCTTCAGAATTGCACCACTAGATTATCCAAGAGACATCTATCTCTACTTGAACATTATTCTTCAATACCAAATATAGCAACCTCTATAGTTTACCTTGATTTTCATAGTCTGAAAAATGTTCATGAGCGATTTTAAATTAAAAAATTTTGAAAACCTAAGGACTTTTTTTACCTATGTTTATAAATACTTCTTGCAAAATAAAATCCTAACATTTGCCTTGATAAAGTTCACCAGAGGAGGAAACGAGTCGGTAAAGAAAACTTTTCCTTATGCCTTTATTTATATTGTCTTTTACAGATAGATTTTTAATTGTAGTTTGATTTTTACACGCATACAGAAATTTAAAGAACTGATAATAGCGCTGAAGAGTGAATGCATTACTACAATGTGTTTACGAAACTACCGTCGGTATGACTGAAATAACACCACTCAGTTAAGTGATAAGTTTCTCCACATTAATGATATATATATATATATATATATATATATATATATATATATATTCCGGGTGTAACAGCAAAAGTGTTCAAACCGTGTTGTAACATAATTGTTCGTCCCACAAAATGTTTAATATCTAAAAAGCATATATATATATATAGTGCTGCGCAAAAGTAAGCGAATCCCTAAGATGTTTTAGGAAAATGTTACTTTTTTCCAGATAAACTATATATTCATTAAGAAAAACCTTCATCAAACGAATTACAACCATTTTCGAAGTTTTTTATTAAGCTGGAATAAAAATATTAATTAAATTTAAGATATGCAAATTTAAGTGAACACTTATATTTAATATTTGATGTCGCCTACTTTTGTTTAATATTATCTTAGCGGTTCATTTACTTCTGTGCAGCACTATCTCTTTCTTTCTTTCTCTCTCTCTCTCTCTCTCTCTCTCTCTATCTATCTATCTATCTCTCTCTCTCTCTCTCTCTCTCTCTATATATATATATATATATATATATATATATATATACTGTAAATCTATTTAAACACGGTGTGTTAAAAAAAAACGGATAACGCAATTTTCAAATAAGTTGGCATCCGAGGAAAAAAAAACCTCCAAACACGTCGAAAGAAATCGACCAGTACCTTAAATTTATGGTAATTTATTTTTTAATACCAATTGTTGATAATAATTTTCCTTATCATCATCTCTGTTTTATTTTGCCTACGATTCTGTTTCTGAAGAAGTGTTGAACAAAAGGCGCCTAAAATCTTTTTTCTTAAACGAGATACTTTTGTATCTATTTTAATAATAAAAAATATGATGTGTGTGTGTGCACTTAAAAATAATAAAAAATAAATGAAATTAAGTGCTTTAAAAATAACGAAGTAAATTATCAGTAATATTACAATATTAATATATTCGTGTCTAATATTCTGCTTCATGTGACAGTTTTGGAAATTTTCCGGGTTCAAAAGATATTTTACAAGAATACATTTTATGATTGCGAAATTCTACACAAAATCATATAACGCTTTTAGATATTTAAATATTGTCGAATAGTGAACAGACATTAGCATATTACTAATTTGGAATTTATTTGTTGTCTATGATTACCAGTTGTTATGTAAAATACAAATGAGATATTGAATTTTTTGACCCTGGTGAGTAGTATGTCCGCGAATCTTTGAACTTAATCGAAAGATAAGCCGTTTAATGCTTTATATATATATATATATATATATATATATATATATATATATATATATATATATATGCGCGCGTGTGTGTGTGTGTTTTCTATGCTGCATTATTTCAAAGCTCCTCTTGAGTCGTTTTTTCCCAGACCCTAAATGAAGTCCATTTCCAAGCCAAACCGCATTTTCCTAATGCATAACACATGATGTATGACTAACGCTGTGATATATACTTTTATTCTGCATCTATATCAGCTTAAAGACTGACTCTGTGAAGAAGCAATATCTTCCCAAATATATTTTCAGAAGCAGAAAAAAGATTACATTACTCAGAAGAGCATAAAAGCACTCCGAGGCTAACAAATAGTCCCGGCCAATTCTGCATATCACTGCGCGTTCCACTGCAGATGGAGAAAAAGAGAAAGATGAATAACGCTTCATTGACGAAACATTTATTTTATTTTTCATTCTTTTTTCTTTGTCTCATCGAAACTTTTACCTCTCCTTCTCGTTTCTTTTCTTTCATTTTTCTACATCTTTCTATCTTCCCTCTCCCTCTCATGTTTTGTAAGATATTGATCAAGTCTTAGTGATGCGGTCAGAAGGTGACAATTTGATGAATGGACAAAGCGTTCTTATAAATACGCTACGATACTGATTTTTTCTTCTTTTTTTTTGATATTTTTTTGTTTTTCAGTTACAAAAAAAACAATTCGAAGAATCTATGTCAAAATTGCCAGCTTTTAAAAATCCAATCCCAAAAGCTGAAAAATTGTGAAATTGGTTTTGAAAAAGAGTTATTAAGAAAACTAGCCGACTTTGAAAGTCAAAGTTTGGAGGATAAAAACAGATACACATATACATGAAATAACTTCTTTTTTTTATTGAAAGACGTACGCCCGTTATTTCTGGTGTATTTTATACAGCATAAGATAATGACACGAATTAAAAATGATTCCTGAATTATAAGGGAAACATCGATAAGTTCAATTTTTAGGCTTGGGACAAACACTTGTAGTTTCTGGATGTTATTGCTTCTGAAATTAGTCCTGGAAAAACAAAAGCCGCTTAAGATCCGTTAAATGCTATTGCATATTTAAGTTAACCGTCAGATTAAAACTTCAGTCCACAGCAATGCAGACATAGGAAAAAAAAACTACTCTAAGGAAGATTATCATGTTCACAATTCAATCGTTGATATCAAGAAATCTGTTAGATTGTAGATCATTGGACAGGATACCTAGAGATCGAGTGTTTAACCTTTAGAATCATGTAATTGGTAATATACTAATCGGCGAGCAGAATTCAAATTATGGGGTTGTCTGTTGCGCCCGCTTTCTCACAAATGCCTTTTGAAAAGGCATGAATCTGTTTCTTTCCCCCCAGTTATGGGCTAAATAGCAGCTCTTAAACCTGGCTCGCAACCAGTCTAACAGATGAAAAATTCTGAATTTCAAAGCATTTCTCTATCTTTCAAAAAAGTGTATGGCAATTCACACAAAAAAGAAAGTAAATATGTCTACAGTCATAACTGCTATTAGTATTATTTATCGGCCAGACATATCTTACCGACTATTTTGTGTTAGGAAGAATAATGTGTTTTAGTCTTCCAGTAGTATACTGAGTACTAAAATTAGCATTAGCGTAGCCATTGATTCACTAACATTGAATACGAATATAGAAAGACGAAATACGCGAGCGTAACAAACAAAACATTTAATAAGGCCAACAACTTACATATATATATATTAAAATGATTTACATATGTCCCAAAACAAATGATTGTTCATATTGTCCCATAAAGGAACGAGGAGGTTTACAAAACGAGAACAAAGAAATAAAATAGCAACTTTACGGCCTTTGATCGTCCGTAGATAAGAGAATAGAAATTACTTTTTTTTTCTTTCGCTAAGCCATGCACGCGTTGACCACGTGTGTTGACGCCCTGGTGGCCAGGAAGATAAAGAGGCCATTCCTAAAATAACAAAAACGGAAGCAAAAACTAAAAGGGACAGAAGATTTCTCCTCTCTAAAGGGGCCGAACTCCCCATGAACTCAACCCAAGGAAAAACAACTGTGATCTCCCTACATTGCCAACAACTTCATGCAAATAGAATTTTCTAATTATGTTTTGTTTTTGTTTTTTTAAGCGATTCACCCCAAGTAAGGCGGGAAGCCACTAGGACGCAAGGGGTTACAGAAGATTTGGAGCAAGATCAGATAGATAGAGGATAGGATGAGGAGAAGGATAGTGGATAGATCAAGGCAACTGGAGATGTCGATTGACATTACATTTGAATAGTTGGAGATTATAGCTCTCAGGGAAACTGGAATAGGGAAGGGAGTTCCACAGGCGAGAGGTGCGAGATATCAAGCTATTAGAGTAGAAGAGACGGCTACATTTAACAGTTTCGACAGTGAAAGGGTGAGAGTGGGGTGCCAGCCTCGTAGGGCGCTTGAACTCATGAAGTCTGGGAACTAGCGAATGCAGCTCTTCGGAGCAATTGCCATGAAAGTATTTGGAAAAAAGACAGAGAGAGGCGACGGCGCGTCTGTGAGAGAGCGACTGTAGACGAGATGCCAGAACAGGGCCAATTATTTTGCATATCTGCCTCTGGAGCTTATCAAGAACCCCGAGGCAAACAGAAGGGAATCCAGACCACAATACTCCATGCAAGGGCGAATTATTAATTTGTATATCTGAAGGATCGATTCCAATGCAGTTTGAAACTTAGAAATGAATAGTTGCCGGATTTAATCCTCAGGAATTTCTTAAAGAAGATTCCGACTTAGGATGCTAAATTCTTCATTTCAATTCATCGCAATATAATTAAGAAACAATATATTAAAATCAGTGTTGATGTATGTTGCTTTGTTTAAATTGAATTTTAACTATGAAAAATATCTTAAAATCTAGAAGTTAATGTATAAATTGTAAACCTTATCACTATGGTTAAATAAGTAGATAGCCTTGACTAAAACTTACTGGTCACTATTTATGGGGAATTCGATTGACTGACAGTATTTTATACATGTATTCAGATCTAAAAAATTGATTTATTTAACCTGAAGATTAGAATTAATATTTTTAATCTATAAATTGTAAACCTTATCACTATGATTAAATAAGTGGATGGCCTTCACTAAAACTTAGTGGCCACTATTTATCGGGAGTCCGATTGACTGAAAAAAATTAATCTAAAAAATTGATTCATTTAACCTGAAGATTAAAATTAATATTTTTTTAAATGTATTATAAATGAACAAAATACCGATCAGTTTTTTATTATTCAAAACCTGATACAAATGTTAATTTTTTTACTTGTTTTGAGTATGATCGTATAGAAAAAAAAGAGCACAACCAAAATTACTTTGATTACTTAGTTTTTTATGATTTATCAACCCTTTGTGGCTTATTTAACGACAAAACCTAATTTGGATTGTTAGAATAACTCTTTTTTAGGAGTGAATATTGTATTAAAATGTTTTTGAGAATAATGTTTTTTGTAGACACAGATACAAGTCCTACTATTTAACCCATAGATGGGGGAATGGGAAATATTTGCGCGTGAGTGAATTTAATGAACCCGACTGAAAATTGCTTTTCTAATTTCTTATTCTGAGCTGTTATCCATTAAACCAGCCACACGACCAGAAGAAAAAAAACAAAAAAGTTTAGAAATCGAAATTGTTTTCAAAAGATTCAATTTACATATTTTTATGAATATGAAAATATCTGTATCAGTAATAATTCTATTCAGATATACTTGAAGTTACATGTCTACATGAATCCAAAATTCAATTTTCTCAAATTTTATTCTCTTCCCATGTTTTTTTTTTTTTGTCAAGAAATGCGCCTCGATTTGATTCTTTTTAAATATTGAAAGGCGCTCATTCGTCATAGGTTTATAATCTTGAATTGCCCTGATCGTTGGCTGTCTTCAGCAAAGGCTTGTTACGATAATCAAGATTCATGACAAGAGTCTAATCAGCCAGCAAGATAGATGATGACATTGCTGGCATTAAATGCTTCTTAAATTGGGCACTTTCAACTCGCAACAACGATTAACGACGTCGGATTAGAAATTCGCCAATAGCTAATCAGGAAACACGCGAGGAATCTCAGATGCATTCGTGCACGTTTCCCCAAGCCTAATTCATCATTAGGATACGTTCAATGGTTCGCTTCGGGATTTCTATGTTCATTATCAGGTATTTTAATGTGCTTTCGAAAACAATAGTGTTCTATATACATATAAGAGCTAGAAGGCTTATGTAGGCACACCAACTGAGAATCTGACCTTTTGGTTAATAATCACAGTTCAGAGACAAAATTATTATTACTCTTTTTAGGATGGCAGCAGAGAAAATTAACCTAAACATAATAAATACATTTTGACTACCATCAATCTGGTATCATTAACTAGATTATTGATGGTCGATAATTTTTCTCTCTGTTATTTCATAAACTGTGTTGTATAAGAAGCTCTGAAAAAAAACGCCGTTTACAATACTTCAGAAATTCTAAATTATCTGTTACGGACAATATATGACGTTTGTACTTCACTCTTTGAGAATCACTTCTTATATTTACTGAAGCCATGACTGGGGATAAATATCAACAGGTTGTAATGAAAATGAACAAAAAGCAAGTAGAAATGTCTAACCAGTGTCTGGGAGAGCTTTTTCTTTTTTCTTTAATAATAATAATAATAAGAAGAAGAAGAGAAGAAGGAGGAGCAGAAGAAGAAGAAGAAGAAGAAGGACCTATTTTATAATATAAAATGCAATGTACCTATACATGTGATTGTTACCGATATGCAGGAATGTGTCTATTGTGACATAATCAGTATAGAACCCAGCATTAAAACACATTATCAGTGCGTATTATAGGTACATCAACATATAACTATTGAAAAGGGATATGCGTTTAATAAATAGAGATTACATTATGAACTTTTGGTGAGAACAAAAGATAAATCTTTCCATAGAATTTTATTTTATATTTTCTCCTCTCCATTATTAAATTTCTCTTTTTTCTGCGTTACCAACTCGCCACCGTGACTGATGCTTACCATCTCGAGCCAAGAAAATCTCCTGCACTTGTTCAGCAAAAGATTTCGTAATTTTTTACAATGGGGAATAGAATATTATTTACTGGATTTTAGATTCACGAAGTAATGATTCACAAGGTAATGATTCGCGAAGTAATGATCCACGAAGTAATGATTCGCAAAGTAATGATTCACGAAGTAATGATTCGCAAAGTAATGATTCACGAAGTAATGATTCGTAAAGTAATGATTCGCGAAGTAATGATTTGCGAAGTAATGATTTGCGAATTAATGATCATAAGAAATAAAATTCAGAGCAACATGAATTTTTGGTAATTTATGAACACAGTGCAATTGAAAAATAATTTAAATTTTTAACACGCATTTAATGTATTTATTTGTACACTAAATATCCATCAAAAGGACGAGATTATTGATATGGATTAATTATCAGATATCATAATTAAAGTCAGTCTTTCTCGTATAATTAATATTAAATCTTCCAGAATATACTTCAATTTATATGAACAATATATCAAGTTTATAAGATCTAACTTTATTAGAAATATTGACAATAACATGCACTGAAGGAGCCAGGTTATATTACACAAGCTCATTGTCATAAATGTTTATTTATAAATCCTCCACAACGATATAAGCCACAGAAAAAAGAAAAAAAAATAGAGCTATATTGGATGGACATGCTGAGCCTCCATGTCTATCTAATATAGCTCTATATTGTTCACCATAACGTAATCAGTTTTCATAGATATTTTTTAAAAAAACACACATTTTAGAAAGTAAAATAGTAACGATAAAACATTTGATGAAGGACACAATAACAGGAACAGTAATGAATGGCACGTTCAAAAATAAATACAGTAATGAAAAAGAGAAAAAAAATAGACGCAAATTTATTTTGCTTCCAATACGATCGTGCGTCTGGAAAAAAAAACATTCGTTAAGTTTGAACGGCATTTCTTGAACCTAAAATAGATATTTTCTTAATGAAGTACACTTTTATTCAAAAACTGATCAGTCACTAAGAATGACGTTAACATTAATACTTCTAAAAATGGAATTCTTAATTAAATGTACTTCTTTGCTAAATTTAAACGATTCTCGTTGGTTGGTTGATTGCTTTCATGTTTAAAGCCAATGTTCTTAATATTCTGCATCTTTTTCTCTTTTTGTGCATTTGCTGCATCCGTTTCTTCAAATATTTTCTTGTATTCGATACATTTTCATTGCTTAACACAAGTTAAATTTTTCTCAGCTTCTCTTTCGATGACATCATTACAGTTATTTTCTCATTCTTACCAATGATCTCAACTTCTTTTTAATATTTTCCCATGATTTCAAATTTTTACCAATTCCGAAGCTTGTATTTCCATCACTCGAGAACTTACAATATTCTGTTTCTCTCAAGTAATAGCAATATTTTTAATATCTGAAATTAAAAAGTAATTGACATTAATAATACTAATATGTGCATTTATTTATAATATTTATTTACAATATAATGAACAACGCTCCAGGTGCATAATAAAATCTTCCACTACTAAATAATCCATAGTATTTATTTCTAATTTAAAACAGACATTATAAGGTGGAATTAATATAAAATACTAGTGTGTCCTGAAAATATAACAAACATCTGTTGTTTAATACCAATTTTCTTGTAATGAAATTAACTTTTATAAAAACTTAACAAAACGCGTCAGTAAGGATTAAGTATTTATTCATATATATATATATATATTTTTACACACACACACACACACACATATATATATATATATATATATATGTCGACAACAATACATACGTACATATAGAGAGGGTGCGATGGGCAATTTGTCGCCATTTTATGTTTTTAATTTCGCGCATGCGTGTTGCTTGTTTTTGACTTCCAGTCAGAGACTCTTACCTCTAGGCTCTATTGGCGCACGGATAAAGGGAACTTTTACCCCATTATATACGTGACATTTATCAACGCTATACCGCATTATATACGTGATATATATATAAACGCTATATATATATATATATATATATATATATATATATATATATATATATATATATATATAAAGTGTGTGTATGCCTGTTTGTATTTGTGCAACAATCCCACTTTTATACAAGTTTCATTAAAAACGACTGACAAGTGATTAAGTTTTTTTAAAAACATTTTTTCTGTACGTTTTAGTCTACTTTCCTTGTAATGTAAATATATAAATATATGAAATGCTGTTGGTATTATTGAAACAGAGATATAAAGTATATATATTAATAAATATTCATATAATCCCACACTGTTTGCATGACTCGAGGTTTCATGCCAAACGCAATCATCAGGTGCTGAGGGTGCACTGACAGTTACTTATATATAATTTGAAAATATATCAGTTTGTCATAATTCTGGCGTAGGATAGAGTTTTTTTTTCTGGCGTGAGATAGAGTTTTTTCAAAAACTTTTTTTAATTATATTTTGCATCTAAATACTCACCATATACTACAATACAATTGGCATTTTTATTTTTTTTATTTTCTTATTTTATAAAATACATTGGGATTTTCTCAAAGAAAGAAATTTGCATAATTATATATCTATTATTTGATCAAAAATAAGTAAGAAAATGCGTAAATAAATATTAAATTCTAATATTTTGATTTTATAATACCGTATATAGTTTATTAATAAATATAATAAATATAGTATTTTAGATCTTTAAAAATAAAAAAATGAATATAAAAAATATGACTTAATCATATTAGAAAGTCCCTTTAAGAAAATCCCAATGCATTTTATAAAATAAGAAAATAAATAAAAAAAAAAATAAATAATGCCAATTGTAATGTAGTGCATCTTAAAAAAACAAATAGTGATGACACGTTCTCATATAAGGAAGCCAGTATCAACAGACAGAAAAACCCACACCTAACCTTTAACCGCTATTTACTTTGCCACCTTAATTTTCAGTTATCCTAATTCATCAACAAATCAACACCCCTTAAAAAATTTTATAATTTCATTCCCCCACGAACATAAACTGTATATATATATTTAGCTTATAAAAAAGAGTAAATCATTTTTGGAAGAAATTGGAAAAAAAAATTAAAATTTAAGTTTAATTTAAGATTTAGGTTTTGGTTTCGAAAACATATTTATAATTATAAAATTATGCTATACTGTGTATCGAACACAAAAAAAATGCTAAAGAACTCTGGATTATAAATCTGACTATTTTTTCCTTCTATTCATATATATATATATATATATATATATATATATATATAGTGCAACGCAAAAGTTTACAACACATTATTACAAAACTTTCTTTTAGGAATTTGTAATAGAGTTACATTAATTAACTTATACTGCTCGTAGAGCATATATTTAGGTATTCAGTCATAGAATCAGTTTTTTTAAAGAACTTCAGGGAGGACGAGGAGTAAGTGGATTAAAAGTGGATAAGATACAAGTAGTCGTTCACTTCGTCGATATGACATCTTTAAAAACGTTCTTGCTAAACTGGATTTTGCAAACGAGCATTGAATTAAAACTGCAGCATCTTGGGAAAATGTATTTTTGTTAGACGAAACGAAAATTGAAGTTTTTGGCAGAAATTCTGTGGAAAAGATCTGGAGAAAGAAGGGAACTGAATATTCACCGAAGAATACTATCCCAAAATTAAAGTTTGGAGGCGGATCAATCATGATCTGGGGTTGCTTTAGTGTCCAAGGTGTAGGGAACATTGAAATAATAGAAGGGAGGATGAATTAAGCATATTATGGGGATATTTTGGATATAAATTTACGTCAGAGTGAACATTAACTGTGCTTGAAACCAGGTTGTGTCTTTCAACAAGACAACGATCCTAAACAATACTGCAAAGCTTACAAAATCATGGGTAAGTTCAAAAAGAATAGATGTTCTAAAATGACAAAGTCAATCTCCAGATCTCAATCCGACTGAAAATTTATGGAGAGATGCATGAACTAAAGGGATTTTGTCGTGAAGAATGGAAAGATATTAGCCAAGAAACATGCAAGAAATTTGTAGGGGACTAAATACCTACATGCTGTAATTAGCAATAACGGTTACACTACGAAATATTAATAGATGATTTAATAAATGTATTGTAAACTTTTGAGTTATTAAATATTGGTTTTTCTTCGTGGGATATTTTTATTGATTATTTTTTAAAATCTGACTGTTTGACTAAAGGCTTAAACATATGTATGTAAAAGTTTCATTAATCTGACTACGTTAAAAATACCTAAACAAACATTTTTTTGTATTGTGTTGTAAACTTTTTGCGTGGCACTGTATATATATATATATATATATATATATATATATATATATATATATATATATATATATATATATATATATATGAGGGGATGATTATAACAATTTTTACAGTAGGTACAAATACTAATTCGATCCTTGGCAGTGCATGTCGATATTTTAATCCTAGGCCAAAGTTTAGTCATTTTACGGGTATTATGCAAATAATAATGATAATAATAATTATCAAAATGTAAGTCCTTTCACTAGTACTTGCAGAATAATCAGTAGATGTTAAATGGTGAGCGTAATGAAAAATTCAGTATTGAAAGAGAAACGTTAGCCTGTCATGGGAAAAAGATCATTTATGAGGAGATTGCCGATGGATAGAAGGGGAAAAATCCAGACCATTTGCACATAGAAAACGAAGAGGTGGAAGATCAGGAATCGTAGAGTTGGGATCTGAAAGGATGATCTTTGCAGCGCAAGAGAAGATTTTAAGAACAAAGTCTATCTCGTACTCTCTTAAAATACAAATACAAGTGATCCACTCTTGTGACGATTGTGCAAGAAAGCCTCAGAAAGTGCGCAACCCAACGTTAGCGGCTGAACTCAACTGGCACCCAAAGAGTACAGCCAACACCCTGACAAAGTATCACAGCACCTCATAATACATTGGAACTATGCATTGGATATATGACCTCTTGAGCGTATGGAAGTGGTACCAACATATATCACCGCCAGTAACTGAGAATGATAGCAAAAATGAAGCTCATATGGGAATACGGTCATCTTGAGATGACAAGCGCTTGGAGAGCAATCGCGCTAATATCACCCGTGTGCAGAGGAGCAGACAGCAATGCATACTGATAGACGTTAAAGACATTGGTGAATCTAACAAATATACAAAACAGCAGTTTTTGTTGTATTATTTCTGTTGAAATCTTTCTGCTATTCAAATCGCATTCTGAGATCATTGGGTGTGCGCAGGTGGCAGCACTGCTTGAAACAGTTCATGTGCCGAGGAAAGTTTTGGGTCTCTAAACTACGACTAAGATTTGAGGTATGCTCATCATTACATCATTACCGGGTTGAAACATCTAAGAGTCGGAGAGAATGGTAAATAATGATTATTATTATTATTATTATTATTATTATTATTATTATTGGACTTTACAATACTCACAGACAGAAAGACCAAAGCTAATCGCCCTGACATCGTGATCAGATCCCGCAAATACAAAATGTGCCTCTTTATTGATATGGCACTTCATTCGGACAGCAATGTATCTTTGAAAATCTTTAAAAAAAAAAAAACTATCAAAATACAAGGTCCTTGAAATCGAAATCTCAAAAATGGGGCACATGAGGACATTAATAATTCCAGTTGTATTTGGAGCACTCGGATTGATTGGAAAAGATTCTAATAGACTTATTGAAGCAATCCCTGGTAGCCTATGCTTTAAAGAAATACAAAACAAAAATTGTAATTCTAAGTAGAGCCCACACTTTATCTATGTAAAATATATGCGATATTTTTTTCAAAAATGCTCAGTGGAAAATGTGATGATACCATTTCTGAACTTAGGTCTCTGGTCGGGGCCCGGAAAGAAATGAATATACACCGGAAAACAAAGGAAATAAAACAATAATAATAATAATGGATAACACATAAAGCAGAAAAGAAACATTTCTGCAATGGAAATGCAAAGAGAATTTGAAAATTAAAACTGAAATAATTTTAAGAAGCTCAAACTAACTGAACTAAAACTGAACTGCATTAAACTATGTAAATAATGATTAAAATAAATTAAGAAATATTTCTTAAAAATCAATGGGGAGCGGCCATTGGTTATTCATATTTAAGGAAAAAAGAAGCTTATTATTTTATTGTACAGTTCTGTTTTTATTTTTATTTTCAATATTTGTCTCACTTTTTTTCTTTTTTTTTTTTACTATTACTCCCTCTTTGCGTTTGATACAAATTTTCCTTCGATATACTTTGGGATTTCCTTGAGTGTTTGTAGTATCGATTGGTACGCCGAAAACGATTCTTGATTTTTTGACTGTGCGAGAAAGTGACAAAAATGTATTTTTAATTCGAAACTCGCAACGCGAAAAAAAAGTTACAAAATGAATCGCTTAATTCTTGCAAAATCACAAAACTAAATATTGAACATTGACAAAGTCACAAAACTGATTGCTCCAACACTTGTGCAGACGTTACGCCCAGCATGTTAAATCTACTAAGAGAATAAAATTCTGATCATATATATATATATATATATATATATATATATATATATATATATATATATATATATATATATAAATTAACTGAATATATATATATATATATATATATATATATATATATATATATATATATATATATATTCAGTTGAATTTCCGGATTCAAAGAACCTTTTGATCCAGAAACTGAAGTCCTCAATCCTTGCATACAGATTAAAAGAATTCCTCTTAAGAACATATGAGGCTGGATAAAAATAATGTAGATTTCAATTAAAGCCCCACTGGTACTTTTATAATATCCTTGTTTTTCTTCTCTTCCCCCTTCTTCTTCTTCGTCTTCTTCTTCTTCACATCCTCCTGCTCCCTTTCTATTACACCCAACGTCGTGCGTTTGTTCATTTATTAAAAAAAATAATAATAATATACCGTACATTAGGGGTTTTTTTTTAAAATAAAGTGTTAAGGGGTAATGACCTCTTAACGCTTTATTGCCTGAGGATACCGAAAGATTGAAACAAAGGTAGCGGATTCAATTGACCTCCTGATTTTTAAAATTAAAACCTCTACATGTTATTTTTTACTTTTATTTTTTTCACACGTGTATTGAGTACCGTTTTCTGGTCTGATTTAACTCTGACCATTAACCTATATATATATATATATATATATATATATATATATATATATATATATATATATATATATATTTTTTTTCTCGTTAATTTTCCTTTTTTTTTCCTTTACTTTCTTTTCTTTCTTTTTACTTTCGTTCTATTATTTCATCCTTCCGTTCTTTTCTTGCATTTCTTTTCATTCTTTTCTTTTTTTCCTTTCGTTTTTTTTTTTTCTTTCCCTTCTTTTTCCTTTCAGTCTTTTCTTTTTTTTTTTTCCTTTTCCTTTCGTTGTTTTTCCTTTCTTTTGTTTCCGTTCTTTTCTTTCTTTGCCTTTCGTTCTTTTCCTTTTGTGCTTTTCTTTCTTTTCCTTTCTTTCTTTCTTTTTTTTTTGCTTTCCTTTTCCTTCTTTTCTTTTTTCCTCCTTCTTTCTTTTCTTTCTCTTCCTTTCGTTCTTTTCTTTCTTTTCCTTTCGTTTCTTTCTTTTTTTCCTTTCCCTTTCGTTGATTTTCCTTTCTTTTCTTTCTTTTCCTTTCGTTCTTTTCTTTCTTTTCCTTTCGTTTCTTTCTTGCTTTTTCTTTCTTTCTTTTTTCTTTCCCTTTCTTTCTTTTTTTGCTTTTCTTTTCGTTCTTTTCTTTTTTTCCTCCTTCTTTCTTTTCTTTCTTTTCCTTTTGTTCTTTTCTTTCTTTTCCTTTCGTTCTTTTCTTTTTGGCTTTCTTTCTTTTCTTTTTTCTTTCGTTCTTTTTCTTTCCTTTCGTTCTTTTCTTTCTTTTCCTTTCGTTCTTTTCCTGTTTTTCCTCTCTTTCTTTGCCCACTTGTTTTTTCTTCATAAATTTATTCTTTTGTATATCTGTGCATATTACCAACGGTATTTCCTCATTTTTCTCGAACTTATTCATCTAGAAATATTTTTTTTTATTTGCTTGGCCTTTCCATTCGTCTTGTAATATTCTTTTTTCTTATTTTTAATTTTTTTTCCTTTCTACTTTTGCGTTTGTCTTTTCTCGTTTCTTTTCCTCTTTTTGCGCTATTGTCTTTCGGCTTTTTTCCTCTCTCAAATCCCTAATGAGACAATAAATATACGCGGCACTCTTTTTCCCGCCTTCCCAAGATGGTTGCTAGCAGATAAAAATGTCGGATATAAAAAAGCAACTTACCTACCATGCAAAATAAGAAAACAAATAAAATCACACGTTTTCTTTGATTGCAAACATCTAAAGTTACTTGCTATCAGTGGGAAGAGGTCAACGCTGACATCAAACCGGCCCGTCGGCAAAGACTACACCGAGTTTGTAGAGAGAAGGAACATGGCGGAGTTGATCGCTTAAAGGAAAGAAAGCATAAAAAGGCAAAAGACTTTACTCAATCGATTTTTTCGGCATGACTGTGGAAAGTGGGCAGACAATGCCTATAATAAATTAACGGGACAAAAAGTCACTAAAACGTAGTGAGAATTTAGTTATTCAGATGCTAACCATAAGAAAATAATACTAGCAGAAAGAATTTTCTAGATGCGAAACATTGAGTGTTTCTTTTTCTTTTATGTTCTTTTATTCTTTTATCCCCACAGCATGTGGGCGACCGTGGCCCACCACAACTTCCAAAGCTTTGTAGATCTAAAACCACGTTTTTCACATTAATCTCTCTCCCAGACCCAGTTCTTTTATCCATTAACACAAGTTCGTTGGGTTGGTTACTCAATGTTTCCCGCATCTCTCATGTATTCACTATGTTGCCTGTTTCAAATTCTCTACGCATTCTTTCCTCATCATGTGTTCCAGAAATGACTTCAATCTATATTTTAGTGGATTCCCGACAGTAATTGTTTCAGTATCTGTCTATATTTCTGAGATGAGGTATTATGTACACTCATTAGATTATTCTGACTATTGTGCTCATCATTGTTACCATATTTATTACAACGTTTCGGACTTTCAGTATCTGTCTATATTTCTGAGATGAGGTATTATGTACACTATTTACATTATTCGGACTATTGTCCTCATCTTTGTCGCCATATTTATTACAACGTTTCGGCCTTTCAGTATCTGACTATATTTCTGAGATGAGGTATTATGTACACTATTTACATTATTCGGACTTTTGTCCTCATTTTTTTTTTTTTGCCATATTTATTACAACGTTTCGGCCTTTCAGTATCTCTCTATATTTCTGAGATGAGGTATTATGTACACTATTTACATTATTCGGACCATTGTCCTCATCCTTGTCGCCATATTTATTGCAACGCTTCGTAATAAGGCGTGCCAGAGAAAAAGCGATAATAACAACAAAAATTGCAATATAAGCTTTGGTAAAAACATGAAATGATAACTGCAAAAATTGCAATATGAGTACTGGTAAAAACGGTTACAGAAGACATTAGGTTTATAATACCCAGAAATTCATGCACAAATCCTCAAGAACACATGGCATAATAGATAAAGCCGTTAGTTAGATCCAGTGGCTGGAACCAAAGAGTGTGAGTTCAATACCTGGTTAAAGCGGTGGAGAACTTGGAGAGGGGAATTAACAGGAGATAACTGACATCCATTAGACATGGCAGGTGGAACTAGAACAGTCTACCCCAGTGAACGAAATAAAGGATTCTGTTCGACATTCCAACCAACTGAAGAATGCTGGAGCGTACAACGGTCGCAACGTTGTGATAAATATGGCGACAAAGATGATAATAGTTCGAATAATGTAAATAGAATAATTGTTTAGTTTATGTAAGTTTAGTGAAAGCATTTGAACATAAATTATGCAATGTCTTTTGAGTGCTTTCAACTTTCATAAGCTGTCATCACACGCTTAAATAAGCTTTGATAACGGCTAATGAAAGCAAAAAGAACTCACAAGATTGGGGTCATTTTTCCCAGGAATCCATGAAAAAAAAATTCCTCAACGTAGGAAGATTGGTTTATTTGTTTTTGTTTTTTTTTTTTTTTTGTGGGGGGGGTTATGGCATATCAATCTCAATGGGTTATTTAGTACCGACAATTTTTTTTTTATTGCTGGTAATATTTTGTTTTATCAAAAATCTGTTTCTAGTAATATTTTTCCTTCAAAATTGTATTGCTGGTAATATTTTTTCAAAACGTATTGCTGGTAATAGTTAACTATTTGTCCATAGCTGGGACCCTAACAGGTGCTACCACCCCGGGTCAGGGTGGACCTGGGAACACCAGCAATTAAGAAGTGGTTCCACGCTCCTCAAAACCTTCTGATGAGAGACCTTGCTGCTGGATGTAGTTTATCGTCTTACCCAGGACGCGGATGTAGTTTAACGTCTTACCCAGGACAGAACGTAGGAAGAGATCTCAAACAAAATATTTCCTTTGTTTTCACTCTCAAAAACACATGCAAAGATTTTAAATGGATTTTTTTATTCGACATTATTTTTTTATCATTATAAACATTATTTTTAGTTTTGCTTTGCATATTTGAGTTGCTCTCTTTTCGTTTTTTTAATTTTCTTAGACAGAGAAATTAATAAGAACTGGTCTGTATTGAGAAGTGCTACTTAAAATTCGAACCTGTATCCATAAATGAAATCGCTTCTGGAGACGATATTTCATAGCAACTCAAATACGTGTCGCCACAAAAAAACAACGTTTATAATAATAATAATAAATAAATGTCGGGGGAAAAAATCAACTCAAAAAGTAAATTTTGTTTACGTTTCATATAGAAATAGTTTCTGAATATTAATTTGAAAATGGGTTTTTAATCCGAAATTATTTTTTAACATTATTTTCGAGTTTAAAAAAATCCTTTTAAAAATAACTGAAGCTAGTCTATGTTTCCAACGATAAGTTTTCGCTCCTTAAATAAGTCAATTAAAATTTGCTCTGATAATGCGGCCTCCGTGACCAAAGTGGTAAAGGCACGTTTCGGCTACAGACGCTGTTTTCACCGGTGGGTACAGGTTCGATTCCTGTTGAGGGAATAGTCTTTATTTTTTAACAGATTTTTTATATTCAACACTATTTCTTTATTTCTATGTTTTGTTTTGTTTTGTTTTGTGTTTTATTTTGTTTTGTTTTTTCTGTTTTATTTTGTGTTTTGTTTTTGTTTTTGTTTTTTCTTAAACAGTGAAATTAATAAAATTGTCTCTAGTATTTCGGGCTTAAATACCTGCCAAAAATCCAATTTACGAAAATTCTGATGCTTCACGACAATATCGTTCATAAAGAAATCGGCCATAATGCAACGAAGGTGTGATAGATCGATGTTAGAATTTGATTTCTTTTACTTAAAATGTTTGTTGTTTTTTTGCTTGTTTGTTTTTGTTGTTTTTTTTGTTTTGGCGCGAAACTTAAAAACAAACGGATGAAAGGAAAAATCGTTAAGCAGACTAACTGATGTAGAACTCTAAGTATTTCTAAATTTATCTCAATGAGTAAAAATGTCAAACGGAGATTAGAAGATTGTGCAGCACTAATGTCTCATGTCAGGAGACCTGCAAAATTTTAACATCTGCATTCTAGCTGCTGATTTTTGCCAAGGCTCAAAAAGCAATCAATTGAAACGATGGGAAAATCTGCAATGACCTCAACTACTGAGAGACAAAATGGATGAACAAATATGAAGAAGGGAGAATAAAAATGAAAGAGATAATTAAAGATGCTAAGCAAAAAGGAAAAAAAAATGGAAAGAAAAGACAAGACGAAATATAAAACTGGGGGAAATTTTTTAAAAATAGGAAAGGAAAGAGAGAAGAAAAAAAGGAAGAAAAATGTGAGCAAATAAAAAGAAAAAAAGTTTGGCACCACAATCAGATTTTATACGCTCCGTTTTATCCTTTCTGAATTAGTTTGGTGAAGTTATCGACAGCTTTATTAATCTGCCATCACTAATCTCTGATTGGGGATTTGGAGATTAACTGGGAAGTCTGATAAATGGAAATTCCTCGCTCAAAAACACACGAAAAAAAGACACATACACAAAAATACAACGTTATTCTCTGACGCAACATATAACCAGAGAAAATATTCTAATGTTTCTATCCAAATTCCATTTAGAGCATTGAAACGCTACACACCCTTATCCAGTACCCAGACACTCGCCACACGTAATTAAATTTTTCACGTGGTTTCCACAAAATTACTGTAAAAAATGAAAAATTGTCTTTTTTTTATGATTTTCAGAACTTAACATTTTTGCAATTATATGACTAACAACTGAGGTCTGGATTAAACTTTTGCAAGATAGACAGATACACGTGTTTGAGTAGACGTCCTGTTTTTTGTTTACTTTTTTTAAATGGTGTAATTGACATCGACCGACCTGAGCAAACGAAAGTTTTAATAAACAAAGTGTGTGTCCAGGCAGGAATCGAAACTAAATCTCCCCGACATAGGGAAAACCACTTTTAATGTATGAAAACTTTAAACCGCGTAGCCATGGAAGGCCTCACTTCAAAGCAAGTCTCAATTAGCCTTTTTAAGATATATATATATATATATATATATTAAGACTCTGATATTTGAAAAAGGCTCCTACTAAAATAGAAAAAATGGTATTTTTCTCTAAATTTTTATTTATCTTTCATGTGACTCTACCTACTCCACATACTTTTTCATATATATATATATATATATATATATATGTATAGTGGACACTCCTGTCGTATTCAACGTATGAGGGTCAAGCAGCTGAGTTCCTAGGAACCGACAGCCAGACACCAGCATTGTAGTGGTGAAGGCTTTATGCAGAGCCAATCACACTTTTTGATGGACCGAATACAGAGATGTGGTGCACTGTCACAATATCTCAAACGACCCTCCGCAGGCCTTGAATTCAGAGTTGTCCTTCTCCTACATCAGTTGCTATCCAAGGCTGATATTTATCCATAGTTGAAGCCAGCTGATGTTTTCCTATGATCGTGAATCGTATGCGTTCAGCATTTTAGGGGTTGGTGTTCGTTGAGGCACTTTAGAAATTGGGTTGCATTCTTGGCCAATTTTGAAGCGTCAGTGCGAAAACGTTATCCCAGACATCACTCACTGAATCTGAAGATTCATAGGAAAACCTACTTAATCATTGCAGTAGGTTCTACACATTAAGCGCCAAATTTCAAGCAAAAACAATGGTCATATATATATATATATATATATATATATATATATATATTTATATATATATGGCCATATATATATATAGTCATATATATATATATATATATATATATATATATATATATATATATATATATATATATATATATATATATATATATATATATATAATATTAGTGGTAAATATACACATACATATGCAAAATATATAAATATATATACATACATGCATACACATACATATATATTTTGCATAAAAAATTCCAAGAGGATAGAATCCAGGTAGAACTCAATGTCCAGGACAGAGTAAGGCTATAATAAAAGGCTTAAACACTAATATTCCATGGTCATAATTTATTCCATTGGAATCGTAAATACGATCCAATTCATCAGACCTACAATCTGATGAATTGGATCGTTTTTACGAGAATCTGACAGCTTAATTGATTCAGTTATGAAATTTTGTGCGATAATCTTAAGTGGCATTTAAGACCCGCTAGTGATTTATAAAGGCGGCCACATATGGAGCAAGAGTGAGGATTGTGAGATGAGATCACTGTTAGATTAATACATATATGTATACGTTGAGTCGTCTCAATAATTCTTGCTTTTATATAGATACGACTCTTATGCACACACACACACACACACACACACACACACACACACACACACACATATATATATATATATATATATATATATATATAGGAATCCTCCATTTCCAGGAGGACTTCTCTAATTTTAGAAGGATTATCGATCTCCAGAAAGACTTCTCAATTTCTAGAAGGACTTCTTATTTTCTAGAACTCGATTTCTAGAAGGATTTCTCGATCTCTAGATTTTTAGAAGGACTTCTCAATTTCTAGAAAGAATTCTTGATTTCTAGAAGTCTTTTTTACAACGTTTCGGCCGTTGTAGGCTCCGGCCTTCTTCAGGTGGTTGGAATGTCAAACCGAACCCTTTATTTCGCTCATTTGCGTAGACTGTTCTAGTTCTGCGAGCCATGTTTAATGGATGTCAGTTAATCCTGTTAATTCCCCCTGTTCTCCACTGCCTTAACTGGGTATTGAACTCACACTGTTTGGGTCCTATCACTATGGCGACAAAGATGAAGACAATCGTCCAAATGATGTAAATAGTGTACATAATACCTCATCTAAGAAATATAAACATATACTGAAAGGCTGAAACGTTGTAATAAATATGGTGACAAAGATGAGGACAATAGTCCGAATAATGTATTATAGTGTACATAATACCTCATCTCAGAAATATAGACAGATACTGAAAGGCCGAAACGTTGTAATAAATATGGTAACAAAGATGAGGTCAATAGTTTGAATAATGTAAATAGTGTACACAATACCTCATCTCAGAAATATAGACAGATACTGAAGGGCCGAAACATTGTAATAAATATAGTAACAAAGATGAGGACAATAGTCCGAATAATATAAATAGTGTACATAATACCCCGTCTCAGAAATATAGACAGATACTGAAAGCCCGAAACATTGTAATAAATTAAATATGGCGACAAAGTAGAGGACAATAGTCCGAATAATGTAAATAGTGTAGCAAGATTTTGTCTAAAACATTAACTTGCTTTTCATGTAATCAAAATTGGATGTGTAAAAGTTTGGAATATTGAAGTAACGCCTGCTAGCCACATATTCATCTCTTTATTAGTTATGGGGGTAGGGGACTCAAGTGTACATGAGATTAAATATTTCAGAAAGCTGTTGCTTCTTTTCCCAACATGGTCGCTAAAAGCAGATCTAA
>CAHIKZ030000263.1:532500-540000 GCA_903632075.3 Acanthosepion pharaonis | reverse complement strand
AATGCGAAATATATGAATTCCTTACAACTCATTTAAGCAAATTAATTGCATCTTTTGTATTTTTTAAAGAATACTTCGACCAATTTATTTTCGATGTTGCCGTTCTCTACTGAAAAGTACTTCGTTGTTGAAGATTTTGTTTCGTATTTAATGCCAAAACCTCTTTTTTTTCAGTGCCTTACTCACAACAAATAGAAATATTTTTTTTATTTGGATTAAATAAAATCGTCATGTATAGTCTCTTGTCGCCAATGTAATAATGGCTGAAAGATTTCGCTCAATTTCCAACGTCTGTAAAAACGTACCAGGTTCGATTCTCGTGACGGGATTAGTCTTAATATAATTGATATTTATTTATAAAAATAAATAAATAAATGTTCATATACGAGGGGATTTTCATTTTATTTCTAAGGGATGAGCACGTACATCAGGTGGCTGACACCGAGTGATTGTAAAACAAAACAGAAAAAAAGTAACTCTCTCAGCTACGAGTTTGATCTTTAATGATTGGTATCTGTTCACTGTAGTGAAAAGTAATCGATAAAAAAATGCAAATTTGAATTCCTTTTAAGGGAAGAAATTCTACTGTCATCGAATAAATAATACAAAATAACAAAACTCGAAATCATTTTGAGATAGGAACCAAAATCGGTGGCTTTAAGATCGTCCTGTTGAGAAATTCTTCATTGATAGTTTATTATTTAATCAGTCCTTTCGTTTTTGGTTTAAAGCTGAAGAGAACAGATAAATCAATCAGTAATGAAAGTTATTGATCGATTTTTTTGCAAAAATGAAAGACTTAATAAAGACGATAAAATTTCATTGCTGTCGAGAACAAGAAAGAAGAAACATATTGATTATCAAAAGGCTGAAACATATGCACTACGACAATTTCAATTATATCAGGCATGAATACAAAATTCCCTGCATTAGCATCTCGAATATCGTCAATGAACTCAAACTTTTGATTACAAGATATTATAGAGTTGATTTCACAGGGGAATGCTTGTAGTTGTACTAAGTCGGTCCTAAAACAGGTTCGACGTACAAAACGTTAGGAACTTCATATAATAGGTATGACGCAGTAATCTAGTTGTGGTGGCTGATACTTTAATATCCGACTAACGGTCGTCCGGCATCGACTGACTGACCAACTCACTGAGCGACTTAGCGACTCCCTCGTTACTCTTACTACTCCTACTTATTATAGTTGGGAGAGTCTATTAACTATAGAATAGGTGTCTTTCACTATACAAGAAGAGGAAGAAATTAACAGCTATACTTTCTCATAATTATCCTGCATTATAATCTAAAGACACTTTGGATTTTTTTTTTTACATTCGCTTAAAAATGTCTGGAATTTTGAATTCGAAATATAAAAAGCTAGTTTCTATTCACAAATATTGGTTGGATTTGTTGCTCTGAATTCTTTAAGATTCTACAGATTTCTTACAACACGCTGCTATTTCATTTCTGATGAGAATCCTGAAGAATCTCGAAGAAAAAAGAAAAAAAAAGCAAGATTTCTTATAAATAGAATTAAAGTTAGTTTACAGCAAAACTTTGAATAAAATTCCTTTGGTTTGCTTATTAACAAAAATCATGATTAATTTTAATGTTAATCCAGACAGAAAGGGAAGGATTAAAAGAAATTCAATTTAATCGAATTTATTAAATGTGCCTAATTTTGCACTGTTCTGTGTGGGTGAGGAAAGGCTAAATCTGTAAAACACCTTCCTTCGAGTCGAGTAAAAGTTTTCCATCACAAATGCATCTTAATATTTTTTGAATAAACTATGTTTTTGTTGGAAACCTTTAGATCATCATGGATCCTTAATAAACATTCAAATTAGAAAATAGCAACGCGAGAAAAGAAAACTAGAAATATTTCTTTCTTTTTATGAAGACTTCCAATAAAAAATGATGTTTGTGTTGATTGAAACGAAAGTGAATTCCAGCATTTCTCCCAGTTTACAAATGTACCCCTAATTAGCTCACCTAAATTCGGAGTAAAAACAAAGTATTGGATTTCTTTGTCTTTAATTAGATACTCGGTTAAAAGTAATGCAATATTCGGCCTTGAAGTGCAGGGTCAGTTTTCAAGAATTTACAGGAAAAATCCAGGAAACATTAACTCGAGCGTTCCACACAGCTTCTTTGTCAGACCTTTTATATCTTTCAGAAATTAATGCTGGGAATTACAAAAAATTATTTCGAACTCACACCTTGTATCAGATGGTTTTGTTATATCATGTAACACTGCTTATATTAATCAATTAAACCCGTTGTAGCCAAACGTTGTTGAAATATTACTTGTGGTGGTAACATTACTAGTGATGCTTGATTTATGTGATTTTTTTAGACGAAGTAGTTTTTTTTGTTTCATGCATTATTCAAACTCATAAGTACATATTTATTATATTTAGGCTTATATATATTTCACTTTTCCCTATTTCCTGATGTTATAACATCAAACATTTTATTAAGCTAGGCGTTTTATATTGTCTCTTTATCCTTTTATTGTTTTTATTATTTTATAAAATATATGACTTCCTACAAATTCTTCGCCATCTAGATTTGTAGAGGTGGTCTTTCATGAAATAGCGAGAATTTTTTATTCAGATAATTTAGTATCTGTCTATATTTCAGAGGTGAGGTGTTATGTACCCCAGCGATCGAAATAAAGGGTTCACTTCGACATTCCAACCACCTGAAGAAGACCGGAGCGTACAACGGCTGAGACGTTGTGATAAATATGGCAGATGAGGAAAATAGTCTGAATAATGTAAATAGTGTACATAATACAGAAATATAGACAGATACTGAAAGGCTGAAACGTTGTAATAAATATGGCGACACAGATGAGCAAAATAGTCCGAATAATGTAAATAGTGTACATAATACCTCATCTCAGAAATATAGACAGATACTGAAAGGCCGAAACGTTGTAATAAATATGGCAAAAAAAATGAGGACAAAAGTCCGAATAATGTAAATAGTGTACATAATACCTCATCTCAGTAATATAGACAGATACTGAAAAGCCAAAACGTTGTGATAAATATGGCAGATGAAGACAATAGTCTGAATAATTTAAATAGTGTACATAATACCCCGTCTCAGAAATATAGACAGATACTGAAAGACCGAAACGTTGTAATAAATATGACCACAAAGATGAGGACAATAGTCTGAATAATGTAAATATTGTCAGATAATTTAATTTCATCAAAGATGATCCAACGATTTCCTGGCGAATTGAGATTTTTTTCAATGTAAAAAATACAATTGATCAAAAGCAACATAACATCTATATTTAACTGATTATTCTTTATTAAAAACATGGACTAAATCTAGCGAAGAAAATATTAGTTTATTTAGTGACAGAAAATCGTTTAAAAATAGGTTTGTTATTTTTTATCTTTCAGCGGTTTTATCATTTGTACTTTAGTTATTGAGGCTTGATGTGCCATGTTGGATATTTTGGCAGGAGTCATGCTAAATACGCTACAGAAACTACGATTAAGTTTCAGAACGAGATAAATGAGGGAGCAATATATTTGTAGGTGTATCCCTGCGTAAGCACTAACGGAAGTGCTTTCATTTTTACTACGGTGTGAGCATGTGTGAAACGGTGAAGAACTCGCTTCTATTATCAGACGCGCTTTTGCTGATAAATCATTTCCTTCCATGCTACGAGCTTGTGCACATTGGTTTCAGTGAATTGGGGAATAAACAAAAAAGTTACAAAAAAAAAGGAAATTGAAATAAGGAATTACTAATGAAAACCCATTCCTCTTCGGTGTCGTTTCGGAAGGAAGAATCAAAGAAATCGAAGTGGGAATTGAGGAATAGGGAGAAAGAAAAAGAAAATGAAGACTAGTGGGAAGTATAAAGAAATAAAAAATAAAAGGAATTTTGAAAAATAAAGAATATTTTTGTGAGGAAAAAGAAGGGAGAATTGGAAAGAAAATAGTAACGCAAACAAAAAACTGATTGAGAAAGGGAAACGCAATGAGATTGGCTCATGGAATAAAACATAAACATCAAGCGGACAGAATTGATGGATATTTTGCAAGTATTCGATTTTATTGAATACAGCTAAGAATAATTAACTACAAATTATAGATACTAGATATTAACTGGGTACAAAGAGAGGTAGAGCCAGACTTTTAATCACATTTCTAGGATAACAGATAGATAGATAGATAGATAGATAGATAGATAGATAGATAGATAGATGAATAGATATGAACAGAATGGCATAGAAAGATAGAGAGAGAGATGAACAGAACGGCATTGATAGATAGATAGATAGATAGATAGATAGATAGATAGATAGATAGATAGATAGATTAGGAGAAATTGAGATAGATAGATAGATAGATAGATAGATAGATAGATAGATAGATAGATAGATAGATAGATAGATATGAATAGAATGTCATAGATAGCGAGAGAGAGATGAACAGAACGGCATAGATAGATAGATAGATAGATAGATAGATAGATAGATAGATAGATAGATTAGGAGAAATTGAGATAGATAGATAGATAGATAGATAGATAGATAGATAGATAGATAGATAGATAGATATGAACAGAATGGCATAGATAGATAGATAGAGAGAGAGAGAGAGAGATATCAGCGGATTTGCACAGACATATACCAAGAGATAACTTTGATCTTCAAAACGTTAAATACAATGTTAATTGTTATCTTCTGTTTTAACCACTGTTCATTTATTTATCACTTTCCTTAATGTTTATTTTTCGCATATTCTCTCACACTCAGTAATCCCTTGCATCTTAGTGGCTTTATTGCCTTGTTCTTCAATCGTTATTATAATGGATACTCTTATTTGAAATAGACGCCCATTTTTATTTTTACTTTAAACTGCGTATTATGTCTATCGGACTGCGTATTTGAGAAATCACATTTTTTATCAAGACTTTTCGAAAACGCACGATTCTTAATTACTGGCATTCTTTCCAATAATTTTTGAAAAATATAGATGGCAGACCTTCCCAAGCATTCTTCAAATACTGAAAAAGCTCACTCTCACTCTTTGGGTATTCTCTTCAAATTCACCTGTCCAATTCATCCCATACTAATTCAATCGGAAAGATCTCAGGCTATTATGACGGCCAGGTCATAATTGCCAAAATTTTGTTCCTTTTTTTGACTTGAGGTAATTTTAACATAATTTAGAAAAGTGTTTTGAATCGTTTTTTGTTTCCAATTTTGCATAAACTACAGATGGTATAACATGTCTTTGCAAAATCGAATAATATTTTCTTTCTTTCATGATTCCCTTGATATTAAATCTTCAGCTCTCTTACCCGAAAACACTCACAGAATCCCATAACGGACCCACCAACATGCTTAACTGTTGGAATCACACATTCATCATTCAGTCTCTCTCCTGACTTTCTTCTCACGTACTCTCTCCTCAATCCACCATATGTTCAATTTTAGACTCGTCTGTCCACAATACATTTTGCCAGTCTTTCAATGTCGAATTTTAGGTTTGTTTTTTTTTACCTATAAAAGTTTTTTTTTTTTTACCTATAAGAAGGTTTCTTGATGGCTATGCACCCCTCTGGGGCCCGTTGACCTAAATCGATTTTTCCAAGTTGGGATCGAAACTGTTTGCTGTCGAGAAGCAGTTTTCATTCTCTTTCTTTTTCTCTCAATAATCAAGTGTTTATCTTTATCAGCAGTTGTTACTTTTGGTGCTCAAGTTCTTTTTCTGTCAAGATTTGTACGAGTTTCTGTCTTTGTAACGAAATATTGCACCCCGTGTCTACGAATCGTCAAATTCTTGACAATTTTTCTTTGAGAGTAGCCTTCTTTAAATACTTTTAATTTGTTGTCCTCATCGTAATGCTTAGAAAATACTGTCGTAATGGTACAATATTTTATTTCTTCAGAGACAGCGATATATATTGTTTTTGTTGACATTAGTCATTGCCGAGTCAATATATAGAACCTGTTTAACAATTAAGTTTTTTTTAAAAAAAGTCTACTGGGGGGGTTAATGGTGAAAAACAAAATATAATGTTTCTCAAACAAAATATTCAAAATTTAGCAAAATATATTGTAGACAGACAAATCTAGATTTTAATCTTTGGTAGTAAGATAAGCCTGGAGAAAAGACTGAAAAATAAAAGCAAATACATTATAGCTACTGAAGCTTTATTCATTACTTTAAAAAAAAGAATAGAAAATGTCTCATTTGAAGGTGTTTTTTAATGAAATGCGGGATTTCCCCATATTTTTTTCTGTAGTATAATGGAGAGTTAGTTCACAACGCAATTTGAATGTGTATATGCACTCATGAAGATAACGACATCATTAAAAAGATATATATATATATATATATATGTGTGTGTGTGTGTGTTTGTGTGTGTGTGTGCATACCTGTGCGTTTGCATACGTGTGTGTGTGTGTGTGTGTGTGTGTGTGTGTGTGTGTGTGTGTGTGTGTGTGTGTGTGTGTGTGTGTTTATAAGCATGTTGATGAAGAAACTGAAGTGGGCAGAAAATGTACTTGGCCCGATCTGCAGGCATCAATTTTTTTTATATATGCATACGTGTGTGTGTGAGTTTATAGCTATGTTGATGAAGAAACTGAAGTGGGTTGAAAAAGTTCTTAGCCCGACCAATAGGCATCAATTTTTTAAAAGGCCCTGTTGGTCGGGCCAAGAACTTTGCAGTTACCGTTACCGCTTCAGCACCCTTTTTGTACATGTATAGATTTATTAAGCTTAACTTTTAATGGCAGAGTGACACAATAATTTGATAATCTGTGACTCTTAAACTGACTGATGAAATAATAGCCATTTTGTCAAAGGAGCTAAAGATGAGTTCAAAGCAGGATTCTTAATAGCCTCTTACACAAGCATAAATACACACGCGATCTCACACACATAAGCACACGCACTCACATATTTGTGTGTGTGTCTGTGTGTGTGTTAAATTCAACCGACAAAGTCAGTTTTTCTTTGGGGGGGGTAACATTTTTTTAATTTTAACATCCTATTAAAAACTGAGAAAGTTCATTCTTTTTCTGTTTTTTTTTTTACGTTCGAGTACTTTCCGCTGTTAACAAGAACTAAATGTTGTCGGTGTCGTAGACAAGATTTTGTCAGCTACATTCTAGCATTTTTTTTTATTATTTTTTGTAGCTTTACAGTTCAAATGCATATGTACACGCATATTATTAAAAATGACGTCATGTGTAAAATGGAGAAAGCTTTCGTGTGATGTGTTTCGCCATTTAGGACTTCATGGGACTAATTCTATTTACTTTTGGGCGTATTAACACAGTGTGGGAGATCTACTACCAAAAGTGAGGAGAACAAAAAGGAAAAATCTAAATGAAATTAGCGGGACTATATACCCCCTACCCAAAGAAAAAAATATATATACCCCCACCCAAAGAAAAAAATATATATACCCCCCCACCAAAGAAAAAAAATTAAAAATGGAAAATAT